>JAODLC010000065.1:21918024-21928969 GCA_026781145.1 Hippopotamyrus pictus
AGTACTCCACTGGTTGGTTGAAACAAAATCCTGGTCTGGATTTGTACTTTCTGGACCTGAAATTTCCACCTCTGGGTGCAGGAAAACTCTTTGTGCACCAGAGAGCCACCGAATTGTGCTAGAGGAGGTATGGCAGGAAGATATATGCACGGCGAATGAAGGAACATGTCCAGCACATCAGCTAGCGGATGCAGCATTCCTGTGCACCACACTGCCTGGGGGTGTCGAACCGGCTGGTAAAAGCTTGTGCTAAAAGTCTCAGGGCCCAGTATCCTAATGACAGGCTCTTTTACCTTCATTATAAATCATTTTGCGGTAATTAAGGCTCAGAAACAACTATACTGAGGCTGGCTTTGAAATGCCCTCCAGCTGGAATCCAATTGGCTGTTGGTAAGACGGAGTGTCATTCACTCTGTCCCATCCACTCTCACATCCTTATATAAAACACGGCGGCGCTGATGGTTGTGTCAGCTCACTTTCTGTTCCAGCCCATAATTTACTGAGCGGACCAGGACATTCATCACTGCGTAGCCCTCGAAAGGACTCGAAGGACGAGTTTTACATCCTGTGTTCCTACAGGGGAGTGCAGGTTGTGTAAGATCACTGTAGATTGCGGGTAGATCAGTAACTGTTGGGTGTTTGGAGATCAGGCCTAGAAGAGTCCAGGAACTAGGTGAGAAAGGTGAACTTTGTCATCCACTATTAGTACCCTGCTATAAGGTTGTAGCAACAAGGTGGGTAACAGTGTGGCCTCACACCGTCGAAGGCTGTGAGTTTGAAACCTCCCCCTGTCTCTCCAGGGTGTGCTCTGCCCATTGCTTCTGGAAAAGTCTCCAGGCTCGCATCACATCTGTACTGGATAAGAGGTTATAGTAGATGGATTGATTAAATGTTCCTTCTACCATGTTGTGAAGGAAATCTCAGAGCACAGGACATAGAATTTATTCAAATAATATGTTTAATAAGCGAAGAGCAAAATTTCCAAAATTCACTCAGTCCTTTTGCTTTTGTTGTTTTTGAGATGAGACCGCCAGTGACCTAAAGTCAGGCATCATATGTTATGGTATCGGGAACCAAAACTCATGAGTCAGTTCTCATGTAATCCAACAAAGAACTTTCGGTGAATTTCCAAAACTTGCTAAGTCCGCAGGAATCTTCTCAAAAGACTGAGAAGGCTTTGGAAGTTTGCTATTTGACTTTCATTTACTAAGAGCTGAGTGTGCAGGGTTGATGGGGGCGGAGCTTGACTGCATGCTGTACTCGTGATGAATTCCGCAGTCCTGACTCCTAGATGTGCGAGAGAGGTCGAAGACGTTTAACTTCCCCATTTGACGTGTTGTTGACGTGCATAATTTATTGAGCATTCAATGGAAAGAAATGTCTTATGGAACGGATACTTCAGAGCCTCTGGCGTGACGTTTGCCCCAGAGTAAAACTCGGAGAGCTGATACTGTTCAGAAGAGGAGAAAAGGAGCAGGGACACACGTTCAAAGTCAACAAGGCAACCGGAAGGCGGGTGAGGAGCCGCTGAGCTGACGGGGCAGCTGGGGAGCACTACCGCGGTGTCAGACGCGTGCCAGGTGTTCTGGGCCCAGTCCCTGAATCCCACGGCAGCCAGCACTTTTAAACTGGGCTTTAGCGGCTCCTTTGGTTCTGGTGCTGCTTTTTCACACCATACTTTCTGTTCATCATGCTGTGTATCACACTTAATGTAAACCGCAGCCCCTTCTACATGGTGCTGAGCTAGACAGACAGACAGGTAGAGATGGATAGATAAAAAAAGATGGGTAGCGATAGATGCATAGCTAGTCAGACAGGTACAGACAAACAGGTAGAGGTAGGTAGGGATAGATGGATGGATGGGTAGAGAGAGGTACAAAGTAGTGATGGGCAAATGAAGCTTCATGAACCATTTGCTGTATTTTCTGTCCCCACTAGATGGTGCTCTCTGCTTATAAAAGGGCTCAAAGCATGTCCCAAAGTAAACCAAGAGTGCTATCTAGTGGGGTCAAAAAATACAGCAAATGGTTCAAAATGCCTAATTTGCCATCACTCTTACATAGCTTTATAGACAGATAGGTAGAAATAAACAGACAGATACAGACATGGGTGGAGACAGATGCATAGATAGCTTTATAGACAGACAGACAGGTAGACAGACACAAACAGACAAGTAGAGATACACAAGTAAAAGGATTGTTTGATTTCAATCTTTGGTTGACTGATTGATACCAAAGAAATGTAGCAGTAGCAAAAAAATATGAAACAAAGAAATATTACATAATAAAAATTAGATGCAAGTCAAAAAGTAATTACAAGTGCCCTGTCCTCTGCTGTGGGGGCCCACCATGCAGCGCGATCCGGGGGACGGGCCGCCAAGCAGCGCGATCCGGGGGACGGGCCCCCATGTAGTTGGATTAAAGTCACATTTTAGTCTTATTGTCTTGTTTAGTTAAGATTTAGTCAGTGGAACTCAGGTTTAATTTCAGTCAAATTTTTTTACAGACGGGTTCATGATACTGAATTTTTGCTATCAGGGCATCAAAACACCTTTCAAAAACCCATTTAACTATGGAGAACCTGTCTTCACGATTTACAATAACGCTACTTCAAAAGCAGAAAGTACAGAATGACGTAGACTTGCTGAAACAACATGGATTTCTTTGTGTCTGCGATGCTTTGCCGACTCCATCAGGTCGCGTTGTGAACGATCCGCACAGAGTGATCGAGTGCCATTTTGCCAGCGCTGATTGCACACCGATTTGCCTCAGGTCTGAGGGCTCAGTCGGCGATTTCTCAAAACTGTCCGCGAGCGGAAAATCGGGGCTAAAACCATGTAATGTGAACTTCGCATCAGTGGAAGCCGCCATTTGTACAGACATGCACCAAGCGGGAAAAACAAATCTTCCGATGAGAGATGCGTGGAGATGGTGATAACTGGTACGCGCACTTTTTCGGATTTATGCGTATGTAAATGACCGATTAAAAAGTATAACAACCCAACGCTTGGAGATGGCTGCTGCGATCTAGGTTGTCTGCTGAAACAGAGCAAGCAATTTTGTCTCGTCTTTACCCATCGGAGCATAATGAACAGAGATTTCGCCATAATTTTCGCTGCCGAACGTTTTTCGTTTACGTTGTCGTTACGATTTAGTCGTGAAATAAAAGATCATCGACAAACACTCATCGACAAAATTTTAACACTGTCGCTGCGGGTGGACCACGTGGCGATGAGGGCTCCGGCCGTGACAGACGGCCTGTCCAGGAGAAGGACGCAGCAACGGTGCATGGCTCCGTTCACTCTTAATTTCCCCGTCATGATTTTGGATACGATATGAAGGGATTCCAAGTCTCCTTTTCCATAAAGGTCTCCGGGGTATTTATGCCTGTGTGGGATTTTACTTTTTCTAGTTGCAGGGTTCTGCGGTTCTGTCTCTGCTCGGACTGCTTGTTTATGCAGGTTTTCATCTCCCCCTTAAACACTTGATTGGAATAAAAACATTTCACAAATTTAACAAAATATCCCCTCTCTCTCGGTACTCAGCGGTCGTTAACGGCTGGAAGGGGGACCTGGAAAAGCTGGAAGTATCACAGCCTGTCAGGAAATGAAACCCAACTCTCATGTATCGTCTTTGGTCGAGCGTCATACTCTTATTCGACCTTTTTGAGAGACTCGGGTCACCTGACTAACATACTAAGCTCTCCCCCTTGTCAGCAAAGCGCAACTCGATGCGAGTTTCTTTGGTGTGCGACGGCAGAACGGTGGTTCTCTGGTTCTCTGGTGCTGGTTGCGGCTGACCAACCAAGAACCTGCCAGTTCATAGCCTTTGCCTTTATCGGTCCCTAGTGGAAATGATTGAGAACAGAAAATGTAACGGCAAGCATTATGTGGCTGAGAAACGGCAGCACTGGGAATTTGAAAAGAGCTATATATGTACATGTATGTGTAATCTCTATATAGCCTTTTCATAATTCATGTTGTTTGTGTGGAATTCTTTCTCCAGTTTGGGACGTTGTCATCCTCAGATGTACATGATCCTTATTTGGCTCAGAATTCTAGTAACTCATAATCTGTCGCTTCCCCTCCTCCCTCGTCCTGTTTTCTGTGTTTTACCCAGAAACCTGTGCAGTGAACAATGGCGGGTGCGACAGGACATGCAAGGACACAGCCACTGGAGTGCGCTGCAGCTGTCCCGTGGGCTTTACCTTGCAGCCCGACGGCAAAACCTGCAAAGGTGAGAGCGTGCTCAGTGTCGGGGGCGCGCTGCGTTTGTCTGTGTCTGCATGTGTGTGTAAGCCCAGTGTCGCCCAGATCTGCTCTCAGTACATTGCTGGGGTACCTCTCCGACATTGTGCACATTTTGCATTTAAAATATTAAAAGTTAAAATGTACAATTTTAAAATAGCACCATATATCCAGTTTTCCTTGACATTGTGTGGCATGAGGCAAAATATCACAAAAGTTATGTGATTATTTTCATATTCATAGCAATAATTTCATTTTTCGTACAGCAACGGGTCGACACCCTGTCCTGGGTTATTCCCAGCCTTCCGTTCCTTGTTTTTGGGATAAGTTCTGGATCCCCACAACCCTGCATAGGACACTTGGGAACGGGGAACGAATAAACGAATTCACGAACGAACAATTGAACAAACAAATGAATGAATGAGAAAAAAATAATTTGAAACACATGCGAAAGTGGCCCCCATATGACGTCAGGACCTCTTTATTCGTACTTGGGCACCGAGAGTCCTGGTATCATTCACTGCTCTGGAGACACCGGCCCATCCGACCAGCGCGGCACGTGGTCGATCGGGTCATCAACCCCAATCTCCATCGGCGGCTCGGTTCTGTCCCGTCTCACCCCAGCCAACCTCGATTCACGGTGGGGGGGGGGACGACTCTGGCCTTGTCCAAATAAACACGGCGCCGAACGGCTCGACCCCCAGGTTGACCCAGCAGAAAATAAAATCATTGAAATGCGGCAGCACGGACGGCAATGCGGCCCGCTGAAGGCGGCCCGGCCCGGGGGAGCCGGTCCTGCGGGGGGGCGCGCGCCGCCCGGGTGAATGGGCTTTCTGTTTCAGATTAATCGTGTCCCCGGGGACTGTTTATGTTCCAGCTTGGTGCTTTATGGCTTGTGTCTGCAGTCGGTTCGTTTTGTGCCCCTGGTGAATGAACAGACCTGGCTTCTTCGTCCCGTCCTCGGATTCTGCAGATTTTACCGAATCCTTTTATGGGCTGTTTAAACCCCCCAGGGTAAAGAGCCAGACCCTGGTGTGGGTGATTCTGGGTCCTTCGGATGGGGTTGGGTTGGATGGCTCATACCCCTTTCCTTGCATATCCCCCAGTTCGTTTGCATTTGTCGCCATGACAACACCGCGGCGTCACAAACGGAGAGTTCCATCAACTCCCGGGCTTTAGTGCCGTATTTTTCAGGCGGGGGCGGGGGCGGGGGGGAAATGTCGCACGTATGTGTGTAAATACTGTGGCCGAGCCGTCTCTGGTTCGCAGACACGTTGGCAAACTTGGAACTGTTTAAACAGTGAGGCCCCTCACTCTAAGGCCCCACTCGCTAGCTCAGACACAGCACCCCCTGCTGGCGACTTGGGATTTGCAACATCCGTGTACCTCATTGGCTGCTTTTAAGTCCTTTAATGCAAAAGAAAAAATGAAAGCAAAGGGCAAGCAGTAACGTCTTGCTGCGCGTACAAATTCTGAGGCAAACTCTGGAAGCGATCGAGCTTACTTCTCGCCCCCCCCCCCCTCGCCCCCGCGTGACTACATTTGGACGTCTTGAGGTTGTCTGTACATTGTGTTTTCGCCTCTAAAAGAACAGATTAAACCTGTTTCAGGTGATTGCGGTCTGTCTTCCACATTTCCAGCTGCAAATTAGCATAGCGGCTTAAATGCTGCAGCCAGTCTTGTTCTGGTAAGTTCTAATGGTGGAAAATGTTGTCCCCGTCTTGCTTCCTGCGTTTATGCAATATACATCCTTCCCGCGTCAGGTTCAGACGTCAACAAGGAAGGTGTTGATCACGGGTGTGGGAGTGGGCAGAGGGGGTGGGGGCCACGTCAGGCTGTCCAGCACCCTCCTGCTGCGGTCATTTCACTGGCCTCTGCTCACGGGCTTAATAAACTGCCTGCTGTCCATCCTCTCTAGGACGTGACCAGCTATTTATCAAACAGTGACCAATAAACAGTAACATCTCATTTCTAGCTTTCCTCCGAAAACACATCCCTGCCATCAACACCCTTACACAGCATTTCTCTCGGTTTAACCCAACGAGCGGATTGGACTCACCCGGGCCTTAGAGGATAACGTGCAAAGCTCTCGGGCGTCCCACAGGGGGCGACATGCGGCTCAGTCGGCTAGGACGCTGCACCGGTGATCGGAAGGTTGCCCGATTAAGTCCCGTGGCCGACACGGTGATATCAAGACCCTTAACCTTAAATTGCTTCAGGGACATGCCGACCCCATTTCAGGTAAAAGCGTTTGTTAAAATAAATAAGATCTCCCGCCGAAACAGATGCTTGGTGTGGCCGCCATCAACCTGTCAGATGGGCACAGGAAGCTATAATCATCAGCACTGTCACTGACGCTGCTACATCAGGGCAAATATAAACAAGGCGGTGAACGCGTTCCCTAAAATAATACGCCATAAATAGCTTTTTCCAGTCCGTGTAATTACCTCATCGTCTTACACTGCCGGATTTATAAGCTGGCCGGCCTGTGATTTCCCCCTCGCATTAGATTCCTCTCCCTCCCCCGCACGCCGCACGGAACGGTGGATGTGTCCTTAGACTCAGTCATATCCAAAACTCTGCTCTCCGTCAAGTACTCCATAAATTTGCCGCTGATTTACGGCGCCATTAAACTTGAATACGGAGCGAATCCTGCTCGCGGCCCTTTTAAATGGAGGTTTTATTCGAGAGATCGGTTTATTTTTTTCCGAGATCCATGCCGCATCAACGGGGGACGGTCCAGTGGATCCTCTGGATGCTCATACAACATTAACGGCCTGACCCGAGACTGTAAATTCATTAATTGCAGAACTTTTTCCCCCGGTCTGCTTGAACCAGGTCTCTCTTCGCCACCTGACATCATCTACGGCCCAGAGGCCACACCCATCTTCCTCCTTTCTCATGACCGGGACTCGTCGTCATGGCAACGTTGCGCACAGTCCTCCTGGGTAGTGGCTGAGTGACTGTGGGGAGGGCACCCTCTCAGGATCGAGTGTCTTGTTAGCATTGGGGCCTGTTTTTTTCGGCTGGCGCTGGAGAGAGCTCTAGGGGTCAGAGTTCAGGTTGAAAGGGCTCTCGGTGGTGGGGTGTGTGGCGGGGGGTAGCGGAGGGGCGAAGTGGTCAGTGAGGCTGCTACGCGGCGCTTACTTTAGTCTCAACACTGCCCCCTATAGACACATTCACTGAGAGACGCTAAGCGCTAAATGGCTGTGTTCTCTGACTGCACCCCATATAACATTTATGCTAGTCGCTGAGATTTCGGAACGACCTCAATGTTGCACCTGCTCAGAAGTATCCCACAAGGCCGTTCTTCATGTCACCAGGTACCAGTAAAGACAGGGCGATCAAGCAGACCTATGGGCAGGAGAAATTCTACTGCCGTCATTCAGTGAGGTTGTTTGCCTTTAAAATAAATGTGGGTAAGGGAGGCCTGAGCTTAGGAATGATTAATGAGGGGAGGGTAAACCGGTGGTTACGCCATGGACAGGACAGCAGCACGATGCCATAGGGGCAAGGATTAATTCTCAGAACGGGTGTGGTTTTTCCCTCGAAGGCAACTGTGACCCCCGCGGTCAGGCAGGTAGTTCCGCCGGCAAAGATAAAACTCTGCGGGGTCGAACTAGGTCCCCATGACGAATGTTCTTTCGTGTAGCTTGGCGGGCGGGTGAGGGGTGAGGGGGGGGGGCTTTCGCCTGCGCTTGATGACAGACGCTGTAATGGAGGGGTAGTTTTTATTGCAGGCTCTGAGCTGCGACCGGGCAGCCGGAGCCCTCTGCCAATCCCAAGAGCTTCCAGATTTCCAGATGCATGATTAGAAGGAGCGTCTGCGGTGAAAGGGGGTCACGGATGAATTATGTCTTCACGGTCTTCCTGCGGGGGGAGGGGGGGTGAGGGCAGCCGGCCTCTCAGGTGCAAAACCAGCACTGGCACCTGAGGCAGGTCAGGACTGGCCTGCATTCCTGCCCCCGCAGAGGGAAGCAGGAGAGCCTCGTAAAATGGCCACCAGAGGATCTCCTTCGTATAAGTGGTCAGCTGGCCGTATTACTAGATATTTTTTTATTTTATTAGTTACTTTGTGTTCCATTAACTCCCTGTACTCTCTGATCTGTGGCAAATTAAAATTACTTGATGCGGGAAATGTGGTCACCCAGAAGGGCCTGCTGCAGTTTTGTCCAATAGGGGTCAGGGTTCTTGTAGTGCCGATGACCGTTGGTAGGGCTCTTCTCCCTGGCTCTTAATTAGCTTCATTTGGCAGCCCTGCCTCATTCTTTGCTTCCTCAGCTGTTTCCGCGGAAAAAATAAGCCGCTAATGTAACCAGGGTAGAGCTACCAGAATGGAGAGCCCACAAGTCCTCATTCACCTTAGAAAACTGCAAAAAACTGTTTATAGTTTTCAGAGTTGTCCAGCTGATAACAAATATTGACTTTTTTTTATGACAGATTTATTTGTCCACAGGCACTCTCAGTATTCCCCAGAAGAATGGAAACTTTGGAGTGAGCTTGTGTGTTACATGATTATTGTCCTGACAGGGCAACCTCAACTCGTGGCTCTCACTACCTCTCGCAGTGCATTAGGGCACTGATTTCCAAATCGGGTCACGTCTACATGGTAGTGTCAGTCTGATCTTCTGGGCTTCACGGCATGATTAGATCTGATTTGTATTACTGGTCGGCAGAAGTACTGGCTCCACAAGCCGCATTATCTGATAGAGCAACGGTTATTACACCCTAAAAAGGACAGCAGTCTGACACTTTTGCGAATGAGATTGATCTACACAAACTTTGCCTTTATGAAGCCTGAATCCTCTACCTAGTTTCTAATTACTTGTTGAGTTTCAGGTGTCTGCCAGTGCCTTGTCTTCTGTTGTTGTCTTTTGCTATACACACTTTTTGGAGTAAGTATGATGCAGTACCACCAGAAGCCATGAGACTGGCCTTTGTTTCTGGCCTGACTCTGCATTCCTCCAGCCGAGAATTGTCCCAAAACTGAATGGTTAAAAATCAGGAACTCATGTCCAAAGAGTGCTTTCATCTCACATTCCATCCGAGAATTCAGTTCAATTCAATTTATTTTTATATAACGCCTTTCAAAACAGAATCGCCCCCAGGTTCTTTACAGGGCTACATCTATAAGAGAGAACAATACGAAAACAGAGGAATGAAAGACAAAGAAGTGAAAGAAAGAAAGCCAGATGACAATGGCAGAGAGGAACCAAAAACTCCCAAGCAGGGAGAAAAAACCTCTAGGAGTCAAAGGTAAACTCTGTTTCTCAGGGTTGAGCTCCAGGTGCCCAAGCATATCGAAGCCTGAAGTTCTGAAAGCCAGGCAGTCTGCATCACCCCAAACTCCCCCCGGGAAGGTTCTCGAACCACACCAGAGAGTCTCACCTGCTCATGCCGCCCCCCTCGGTCTGCGCTCCGGCTGAAATTGAACTGCAGCAGGAATGCAACGTGGCTTTAATGCGGCCGCAGTCTGCGGCGCTGTCGGGCCGCATCAAATGCCACATCACACCCTCCGCGACAGCCAGTAAATAGCTAGATAAGCAGCATCCGCACTGGCCTGCGGTGAGCCGTGTCTAGCCGAGGTGTCGGACCACAGGAAAAGGCGCTGGATGGATGGAGGGGCAGCAGCTTTTTTCCCTGCTCCCCCCACCCCCACGCAGAGCTCCACCACCTTTGCTTCGTACCGCTATGACGAGGAGTCTGTCTTTGTGGGATTCATGCCTTCATGTGGTTAGGGCTGTGTCAAGAGCACATGTATCGCAGCGGTTTAATTAGCAAAGCTCATTAAAAGAAAATCCATCTGCCTCGCTGCCGGACTCGCGGTTAGGCGTAATCACCCGGCTCCTGGAGGCCCAGATGTCTTAATCAAGTAAATGAACTGCTAAATGACCCGCAAGGAAGTAATATGTTTACCGCTTAGCCTGTTAGCGATGTGAATACGACGTCATTAGTTTGACCTGTCGGTAAGACTTTAACTAGCCATCGTTTAGGCCATAATCGAGTGACACCCATTGCAGTGGAGAACCACAATCCTTGGAAGAGTGGAAGGAAAGAGGAAGATGATGACTAGCGGCAATTAATCGCAAACACTGAACATACTATTGGCAAGCCTGAAGACCCTAATGGAAGACGGAATGTTCTGGGGGAATGACGGCTATATGGGCACCAGGAGTTGACATTGACTTGATTACACTCTTAGGGAAAAGTTCATGGTATAGGGTGCTAAGGTGCATCTGAGAAGGACTCATTAAGGTCTGATAGGTGGCACCAGAGCCGATAAAGACCTAGAAGAAAATGACCCTTTATTTGTAATTTGCACAGGTGTGAGTGCAGGCATATTAGCATGGTGCATTCTGGGGGGGTGGGCTTTGGGCCTTGCTCAGGTGCCCATTTGAGATGTGACTATTCTGGGAAGATTGGGGCTTAAATCCATGACCTTCTGATCACAGGCACAGAGGCTTAGTCCGCTGAGCCACACGTCGCCCCCTTGGTCGTGCCACACTGGAGAATAAGAGAAACATGAATACAGAGAGCTTACAGTTGAGGGCGAGATGTTAAGTGTAAAGGAGCATAAACTAAATTTTGAAGGTTAATTTAATTTTTTATTTTTAATTGTCATGCTCAGTTTTTTTCCAAAAACTGCACAAGCGTCCATCTGCAAATTGGACAACTTAACAGTATATTGCCCCCCCAGTT
>JAODLC010000065.1:21940019-21952840 GCA_026781145.1 Hippopotamyrus pictus
TTCCCCCCCCCCCCCCCCCCGCCCTCTAACATATATACCAGTCCTCTTCTGTATCTTCCCTACCCCCAGACACCCATCCACGGACGCAATTTACCTTCCCTATGCCACATTCATGCCACTTACAGAATCGCAACCCTACCGGCTAATGATGCCCACGCATCTCTTCATTCATCCTCCTGCCCTGAAAGGTGCCGACGGACGAAAAATCGGAAGTGTACGAAATTCTCACAGGTCGCACTAACGTGGGGGTTCTTCACCTCTTCATTCCATGGCCCAGTTCACCTTGTGCAAAAATATTCGCAGTCTGGTAAAAGTTGTTGATCCAGGGAGTACTGGCAGTGTGACAAGTTTTGGCCACTTTCATTTGTTCTCGGGTGTGATCAGAACATGTGGATGTCAGGGGTCATTAAAAAAAGTGCAGATTTTTCTAAATTAACCAGTCCCCCCCTGGACTGGAAGCGTTACACAGCAGGGTGGAATAGTGGCCCCGGACTGGTGCCAGTTGGAAACCAGTTACTCTGGTTCAACAATTATGATGGCATCATGATTATAACGTATTATGATGCTTCTTAAGTTTTTAAGTTAATTTGCAGTTTTTACCTAGATATTTTAGTTTAAGCATCCAGCTCCAGGGATATACGAAACATCCTGGCTATTTGAACCATCAGCCTCTGTAGCTGTGGTCGTAACCACGGTAATACCTGTTTCCAATGGACCCATTCATAGCCTGAAGTAAATGGCTCTAGAGCGATTTAAGGAACGCATGTGTTTGCACACCCGCAATTTCAAAAGGTTATTTCCTGAAACTGCAAACCTGCCGACATCAATCGGGTGAAAACGATTCAGTCCGGATGCCGCGGTTTATTTTTCGTCCTTGAGGTCTGGGGCGGCCTGCGGGCCGTGGGGTAACCGCTGGCAGTTAGCATCTAGGTAATTTCTCGTCAGTGTGGGCGAGGTGTTTATCGCGAGCGGGCAGCCCGCCGTTGGACGCCCCGGCTCTGTAATTAGCAGGAAGTCTGGGACGTAATTTCAGAGTGCTGCTGGCCCCTGCCTGTCACGTCGCTGAGTGCTGATGACATGACTAGCGTGTGCAACAAGTGTACATATTGACCTGGTTATCGGGTCAGGCGAGACTTGCGGTCTGACGGAGACTTCCTTGATTGGAGTCCAGTACGAATCACTCTGGGTGTGCTGCTCTATTCTCTTTTTATTGCCGTTATAAAATCCACGTCGAACAAATCTTATTAGTCTACTTAAACATCGACGATTAGACTGACGTGAGCAATAGTGGAGTCTGTCGTCACATGGTTTCCTGAATAGTGGGGATGTATATCTCCCACTCTGTGGATTAAATTTAAAAACCTGAATTTGCAACGAAAGGTTCGCTGGGTCCACAACCAGCATGAGCTTGGGAATTTTGTCCAGGTGTTTTGTGGCATAAGCTGTGTGAATTTTCGCAGGACACTGTTTGCGTGGCACTTGCACGATGCAATACGAGCATTCAGCCATAGCGCTGACCCCTGCGGCCTATAGTTAACGACAAGGCATGACGGTGTGTTTGATCAGGATGTCAGGGGCGAGACTGATCTGGGGTCGTTTTCGCCAGTCACGCTGTCACTGCAGTAAGAGCTTATCAAGGCTGGAGAGTGTGTGTATCTCTTCTGCTCGGGGGTGATGTTTAACTCTGCGGGTTATGACACTGCTTGTGATCAGAAGGTCAACTAGGTTCAAATCCCAGCAGTGGCAGACTGATGTCATCGTTGGGCCCTTGAGCGAGGCCCGTAACCTCTACTCCAGGGACTGTCTGACACTGAAAATCTCGAAGTCTTAGCTAAAAGCATTGCTGAATAAACGTAACGTAACTGTGTGGTGGTTCTGACTGCTTAGGTGTTTTTTGTTTTCTCCTAAAAACCAGCGCAGAGTCAAGTCTCTTAATGAAAGGGGACAGCAACGCATGTAGCCCGCGTGACTTTGTGAAGCAGGGCTGCTGCTGGAGTAGCTTCTCCGCCGGTGGTTTCGGTCCTGGCCCCGGACGCTGAAAGCCTTGCCGCTCGGTAAATGGTCAGGGTTTTGTTTCCGTTTTCCAGCGAGACCCCGGGACACGTCTGCCAGCTTCCTAATCAGCTCCAGGCAACTCGGCCCTGGCCAATGGCCTCCTTCACCCCCCCTCGCCAGCTCCTGCATGTGGACACTCACCTCCTTTCCCTCTAATTAGCGTCGCTCTGATTGGGACAGACACCGCCTGAGCCCGTCTGCGTTTCTGCTCTGTCCCTCGCGTGAAACTATCCTAAATGCAAAACAAATCTTTGTTGACTTGGCCGCCTCGTTGTAAAAATTATACCAAGTATATTACAGAAAAATGGCTTATTATAACCTAAATAATCTGTCATTGGGCAAAGAACATAGTACTTATCATAAAATTTATTACCTGAGTATATGATTGTTATGCTCCCATAATCTACTCCTGGACATAAGTTATACATAAAATATTTCCTACTACCTCCTTTCATTTTCCTCCTGCAGAAGAACTTGTTATGGTTCTGATTATGAATAATTATGTTATAATGACAAAATAACACCGCAGTAATATAATTAAATAATGACGGTAATAAACTAATAACTACCACCCCCCCCCCCACCAAGTACACTTATATTGGATTGGGGTGGTGCACTCGTTTTACTGGTTCCCCGCTGGTCGTGCCCTGTCAGAGGTGGGCAGCAGACCCCCCGTTGCCCCCTACAGGTCTTGTTAAAAGTCGCTCGGAAAGTCTTAAATCCGTGCACCGCTGTGTGGCGATAAAACAGCCGCGTTTCACAGGGACGTGAACACATCACGCCTTAGCATCTGACCTTGAATCAGTCTGATACCCATAACCATTACGGGGTGGATTACAGTTTGGGACTGAGGGCTGATCCTAAATCAGTCGTTTACCAAAGGACACCACTGAAGAGGCAGTATCACACTGTTAAAACTCAGTACTGGGCTCAGTCTCATTGCTTAAAGGTGACACTAAGTGTGAGTAGAGACACAGACTAGACACAGGGTCAACAGTTAAATGCTAAACAAATGGATGCACTTTTGTTGAGATTTAAATGCAAAATGCTCGTTGTAGATCTGATGCTGAAGGAATTATATAATCATAGAGAACACTTGTTTTGGAAGAGTGTTTTTTTAATTTACCGTATTTTAGTGCTTGCTTTGAAAACCTGGGAGTGATGGTTTCAGTCTCAGAATCTAGTTGTACCACGTAATGTTTCACTGTGGTTCTTATCTACGTACCTAGTTAGTTGTGAAGTCTAACGGAGATGCTAAATATGCCGTAAGTTTCGACTTAACTGGTCGGCAGCTTCGGTGCTGATTATATGTGTATGATGAATTTCCGTGTGATAGAGGTGTGTTGACAGTATAGTTCAGTGTTCCCCAGTCCTCTGGAACCCATGGTCGGTCCACATTTTTGCTCCCTCCCAGCTCCCTGTCAGACAGTCCACATTTTTGCTCCCTCCCAGTTCCATATCAGACAGTCCACATTTTTGCTCCCTCCCAGCTCCATATCAGACAGTCCACATTTTTGCTTCCTCCCAGCTCCCTGCCCCTGAGGACCAGATTGGGAAACACTGGTATAGTTTAAAGTGTGTGCGTGCCTGTGCTTGTGCCTGTGTATTAGCTCTGGGAAGGCCTGCTTCTGCTGAGGCAGCAGAGTAAGCTGTGTTTATGACCGAACGGCTCTGTAATCAGCCCTGATTGCGAGGCTTCCGGAGCTGAACTCCATCGTCTATTCTCATTGAGGCCGGAGACGGCCCTTATGGCCAATGACTCAGCCCTGGCTCTGAAGATCAGCTGTGAGACGGACATTAGGGGAGCCTAACCCAATTGTCCAAAGGGCAAATATAGGTGGATTTGATTATTGAACGTAACAGGTTATAAACACCCTCTCTCTCACATCACCCTCACGCTCATGAGCAGCTGTTTTGGGGTTTGGGTAGTCGTCTCTTGTGCTTGGAGCTGAGGTTCTCGTCCTGTGTATGCCTGGGAAGCCGTGATGGATATTGGCTTCAAGGTCTCCCTAATCAGAAGCAGGATTTTCAGTTCATTGTGTGTCTTTATCACCATTCTCTAATCATAGTGCCAACTCTTTGTGATCACAACCTGCTCGTCCCCAAACACTGTACCTCCATAACCCTTCACCCAAGCCTGCTCCACCATGATAAATCAGTGTTGAATCGTGACTCGTGTTTTATCTCAAGCTGTTTGTTACTATATCTGTTAATTCTGTAAACCTTTGTGCACTACTGAAGGAACAAGTAATGAATATTACAAGTGAAATACTGATCTCACGTTGTTCGTTAATGAATTGTGACACATCTTTTAGCTCAAGTAGCGACTATATTTGTTCATGATTTGTTCATCAGTTGTACTTCATTACTAACTGAGTTATTACTGAGTATTTGTGCCCCTTCAAGTAACGTGTTACCAAAGAATCCAAGAGAAAGAACATATTCCAGTGTGTTAACCCTCCTCTCTGGCTATTCATGTTGCCCAGGTTTCCTCTTTATACTCAAGATGTCCTTGTTATGTTTTCTCTGTTTTTTTTTTTTTTTCTTTGCCTGCAGATATTGACGAGTGCTCCTTCGAAAGGACATGTGACCACACATGCATCAACTACCCAGGCAGCTTTGAGTGTGTCTGTCAGAAGGGCTACACCCTCTACGGGCTGACGCACTGCGGGGGTGAGTGCCTCCTCAGGCACACAGCCGAGGGCAGCAGCGTGCCCTGAGGAGTAATGCATAAATGAATTATAAGGCTTTTGCTGCTTTTTATTTTTATTAATATTCATTTTTAAATTGATTATGAAATCCATCACATTTGGTAGTTTACATTAAATTCAGTAAGGGTCACGGGATATTGCATAGTGATTAGATACAGTGTGCGCAGACCAGGTACATCACAAGCTGATGGGATATAGCACAAACAGACCGGCTACATCACAACCTGATTGGATACAATGTGAGCACACAGGGTATATCACAAGCTGATTGGATACAGCGAGAGCAGACGGGGTACTTCACAAGCTGATTGGATAGACACAGCTTTATTCACTACCCCTTTGCCTGGCAGCGTGCTCAGTGCTCACAGCTGACATGGGCGGCTTGATGAGCGACCAAACCCAGATCCCGCCCATCTAGGCTACAGTGCACCTGGCAGCGCCAGCCGACACTCTCAGCCCTGCATTGTAGCCTAAACACCTCACGGCTAACGGTTTACGCCACACTCGTCACCACACGCAACCCATAGTCCCGTGCGCGGCTCAGTCTCCGAAGGGCCCACTTCCTGACCCTCTCCTTCTTTTTTCCATTCTCCGCTCTTTTCAGCTTCTTTCAGCCGCCCCTTTACGTATCTCTCTCTGTCAACCGTGCCCCTGCCCCATTGAATCGATGCTGTTTACGTCGTGCACCGTTTCAAATCTCTTTCGCTGTCCTTTTGTGCCCCGGCCCGAAACTATTCCATATTTTCCTCTTCGTCATCTAGCCCTGCTGAAAGATCCTTGGAATTGCTGTTGGGTTTGTACGTGTTAAATGAAATCCTTTCTGGAATCAGTCACCCGATTCACCTAAAAGTACGTTTCTAGTCCTTATTGTTTTCAGATGTATTCTTGTGCATTCAGACATCCGCTAATAACCTTAGTAATGGTGCAAGGACCTGCACTGTATGAAACACAGACTGTTGGACCTGCACTGTATGAAACACAGACTGTTGGATCTGCACTGTATGAAACACAAACTGTTGGACCTGCTCGTAGATTCCTGCACAGTGGCTTTGATAGAATAAGCCTTCGTTCATTCAGTTACGTCACTCGCCGTCGTCGTGGTACCTGTGCTTATGTGGACAATGGGAGCAGCATAGGGTTGAGGTCAGGGGCAGCAGAGCTGAGTAGGGCAGCATCACTGACACTGTGACCACTGTTGAGCTAAAACAGGGGGATATACGGGGGCGGGGCCACAGGGGCACTGACCCCAGCTGAAAGCTGATGGGCCCCCAGAATCCTGTCACTCACCGACTCAAAGCCTATCATTGGATAATTATAAGGTTGGCCCCTCTGGATAAATTATGGCCCCTCTTGTGCTCCTCTCCTGAAAAATACCCAGCAGCCCTGGAGAGAATATTAGCCCAGTAACAGGACAGAATCAAGGAGATCATTTTTCTGATTGGCCACTTCAATTTAAAAAGTTTTCAAGGCCCTTAGAGGTTGT
Source organism: Hippopotamyrus pictus (assembly GCA_026781145.1). NCBI lineage: Eukaryota > Metazoa > Chordata > Actinopteri > Osteoglossiformes > Mormyridae > Hippopotamyrus > Hippopotamyrus pictus. The sequence continues at coordinate 21,946,269 of JAODLC010000065.1, forward strand.
CCAATCATACAACTCAAGATCATAAGGGAAAAAGATAAATATGAAACTGCGTGAATGTCATCCAAATCGAATATCATAATGGTGACACAGCGAGGCCGTCTGCGCAGAGACATTCTGAGCATGCTCCTCACTTGCGCTTGTCTGGCAGACATCGACGAGTGCAGCATCAACAACGGAAGCTGCGAGCACAGCTGCCTGAACACCCAAGGCAGCTACGAGTGCGTGTGTCTGCCCGGGAAGAGGCTGCACTGGAATAAGAAAGACTGTGTCGGTAAGTGGTACGCGCACACGACACGCCAGGCTCCGTGTTCCCGCGCGGGGTCCAGAGGTTTCGACGCATTGGTTTGTCACCATGGTAACGTAACCCCGGGTCCTTCTCAGAGGCGGTGAAGTGTCTCCCCAATGGAAAGCCCGCCCCCAAAGCCCAGCTGAGCTGCGTCAAAACGGGAGGAGTAGAGACGTGCTCGCTCTCCTGCCCCTCCAACGCCCTCTTCGTTGCAGGTAGGTCCCAGTAAAAAGATGTGAGAGCTTGGCTCAGGGTGCCTGCTGTATTGCTGGTCCTCTAAGGCCATAGATTTTGGCCCAGCAGAAGTTCACTGGGTACAATGATTAGCTCCACCAGTCCTTGACTGACGCTATTGTTGCTGAGGTCAATAGAATGTCAGGCATTCCTTACCCTCTGATGGCCTCTAGTGGAGAAATAGTCTCATTACGGTTTCTTCAAACTCTCTTAAATATCATCTGATTAGGTTTAATTAGAACTTCCATTATTCTGGAAGGGAAAACTCTGCGCGGTGACAGAAAACGGTTCAATAGGAAATTTTTCCTTGAAGAAATACTTCAGGTTGATTTTCCGAGAGATACATGATAGGCTATTACATGCAGCTTGTGTCTCGTGGTAAACCTTAACAAATTAATTCCAAGGCGTAATCCGAAGCGGGGTTCAGCCACATTTTCCTCTCAGATATTCTTAATGTGTGTATAATGTATTAAATAAACTCCTGGTTGGTTTCTGTTGGCCGGACAGTCACGTAGACTGATAGACTGTCTTCAAGTATGAGCTGAATTATTGGCTTTTGTATCTTTTGGAGAGTGTCACTTGAAAAAGTGCAGAGAATAGACTATAGCGCTCTGGCAGGGCTTTCAGTTCCTCGGGAAGAGTGTCTTTCCCGTCATTTAATCATCCTCCTTTTGATATTTAGTGTTCTTTCTCTCTGACCGTGTTTCAAATGGCAGCGCCGTTTCCCTGGGGCTCCCCTGGCCTCTTAAATAATCAGGGAATAGAAAGGCAATATAAAACCGCATTTAATCCCCTGAAACCTTGTGGCCTGCGAGTCGGAGGCCAAGAGAAACAGAGGAGCTGCCGCAGGAGCTCCGGAGGCGGAGTAGTCAAGGTCATATCTGCAGCCTCCTGAAGGGCATTCAGTCACCCTGCACCCCCCTCCCCCCGCCTTCTCCATATTGGAGAAATATTTCAATCTGGTCATTACGTTCCTTAATCAAGACAAACAAAGAGCAACCCTCGGAATCTGCATCCCCATGAGACGAACCTTTTAGGTTACATCTAAGCTATTTTTTGCTTTGGGAGAGTGAAGCAGATCCAGAGACAGTTATAAGTTAGTATGTTGATGTGCACTGGGCCTTGTTTTTATTGGACGCCCGTATATCGTGCGGGTCCCCAAGGCCTGGCCGGTTCGGTGGTGCTCATTCCCGCGTGTGTCCCCTCCCTCAGACTCCGAGAACAGCTACTCCCTCAGCTGTGGGGTCCCCGTGCAGCCCGGGAAAGCGCCGCAGAAGAGGAACGCCACCTCTGCTATACTGAGCTGTGCAGGTACAGTGCATTGTGGGAAATCGGCCCGCCGGCATAACTAATCGCTGCTCTGGGTCTGGTGGCATCTTAGGAGAAAGGATGATGTAGAGTTATTGAGATGAGTTTTTTAAAAAAATCAGTGTCGATGGGGTCAACTGCGGAAGAAGAGTCGCATTCCAGCCAAGTCAACAATTGCGAGCTGGAGCCTTGAGAGGACGTCCAGCTCAGGCTGCAATGTCTCATTCTTCGGCTTTTCTGGCCTTTGACGTCCTCGGCGCTTTGCTCTGAGGCTTCGGATTGTAGCTGCGGTCATTCCACAACATGCCCGCCATTTAAGTTCCTCCAGATACAAGATCCTTCTTTCACTTCTTCAGCAGACTCTTGTCTGGTCCATATTCCATCCATGCTCTGTGTTTCTTGGAATGCACCCCCTTTTACACCACAGGAAAACATTCTAGCTCTTTGTGGAGAGCTAGGGAGAGTCGAGACCAAAAACGCAAATTTGACTACGTGGGTGAAGTCAGATGCATTGTTGATTTGCGTGCTGATCACTGCGGGGTCATCCGCTCCCCCGAGTCTCACAGCACTAATCTCTGGAACAGACGCCCTTTTTCATCGTTGCTGCGGTGTGAATACCAGGGCACCTCATCCCCTTGGATCTACCTTCATGCGCGATTACTGATCTCATCTCCTCACATCGCCCTGTCCTCAGTGAATCTGTAGCTTCTCATTGTTATTCCTAATCTTCAGTTTGAGTTACTGTGTTTGGGAAGGCGTACCATAGCTGTTTATCTCTCAGACCTGGTGTGAAGGCTGTTCTTAGCTCCAGCCAAGTGCCTAATTACCTAAATTTAACTCAGCTGTTGTTCTGGGTTACGCTCGGAACATCTCAACAACTCTGTGTTCTGCTGTTATCTTTGTTGGAGGGAAACTGTAAGAAAAACATCTTAAATTTTACAATTATGTCATTTACTGATTCATCATTAATTATTATTAAATTATCAAGCCATTTATCAGTCAGTGAAATATTTCAGTTATGTTGCCATTCCAAATGCCTAAACATAAGCAGCAGCCAAACCTAGTCGAGGCGTGACAGCTGGATACAGCTGTTTTCATTCGTCGTCGTTAACTTTTTGAGCGACAAGATTAACATTAACAGTCGAAGCCATCATAGCAGCCGGGGGAAACTGCAGGTTTACCTACGTCTTAATCCAGGAATTTAAAGGAACCGTGTGACTGTGCTTGGCCAGCAGATGGCGACACTGAGGCAGTTCACAGACAGCACAGTTGGCGAGAGGCTGAATCTGTGAATGTCACCTTACCTACACTGATTGCAGGTTTTCCTTAAATTTGATGGACGAACTCCGTGACTGAAATAAGGAATTTTATCTAAAGGACGCCTCATATTTTGGTAGGATAACAGAGGTTTGCTGTAGCCTCCATAGTCTGTTCCCTCAGTCTACAGCACAGGCTCGCCTCTGCTGTTCAGACAAACAGGGCTGTGCTTTGAACCTGTGCGTTTCTGCCAGAAAGGAACAGACAAACCGTTTCATGAGAGCATACCCCTAAAGCATCGCCCCTCTGCTGTCTCTCCCAACCTCTCTGAAGGGGCACCAAGCACATCATGGCTGACCCACAGTGTAAAGTGGCTGCGCAGTGATGGATCCCAACGGTGTGAAAACACGTCTGCCTGTAGCTGTGCTGTAACTCACCTCTGTAACACACTTTCACTTCCTTCCCAAAAGGGCTTTTTTTGTTGCTTTAACAGATCCTTGCAGACTTATGCAGACACAATGTTCGACCTTATGGATCTATCCGTCTTCCAATAACATGCACTGCGCTGGAGCCCCAAGGCAGTGTAAGGGGGGGGTCCACCCTGGACAGGATGCCAGGCCTTCACGTTGAGGAGAACATTCCAGCTCCAAGCACAGAGAGCAGTCAGAATTCAAACCCACCAGCCACGAAGATGTAATGCAACAGTGTGAACCTCTGAGCCTCCATAACTCTAAACCTTATGGAGATCATGTTCAGTTAAGTTAAAACAGTGTGGAGTCTCCGAGTCCGGTTTAAGAACCTGAATAGTACATTCTTAATAGAACCTGAGCGTTCCAGAAAGTGTAACATTTTCATCTCATTGAGGTCAAGAACAGAGACATGGAAAATATTACAAGCAGCAATTGCATACAGATCTCTTTCTGAATATATTTTTCTGCTGTTCTGCTTGTTCTTCACCAGACACGCTGGTCCCACCCATCAAGCAGAAGGCTCGATTCAAGATCAAGGATGCGAAGTGTCACCTCCGTCCTCGCAACAAGGAGAAGTTCAAGGAGAGCTCTAGGCAGATGCTGCAAGGTAGAGCCATTCTCACACTAGGTCAGCGGTTTTCAGAGTTTTTGGGTCAGGCAGCTACTTCCAGCGTCCAAAGTCCACTCAGCCTTGTATCTTCATTTTTCACATCCATGAGGGTATTTTAAGGGGAACAGCAGGGAATCTCATGGTGACTATAACCTGTTTTCCCAATTTTTGATATAAAAACCGCCCTGTTGGTCACAGCTCTATTCAGCTAATAAATATATTTTAGTAGTTTTTTTTTTTGGTTTAGTTTGTAGATGGTGAAATACATTATTGGCTTTTAGGCAGCTATTAGTAAGGATCACACTCTGGAAATTAAGCATTGCCAGTAGAAGTAAATTCATCATAACTTGCATCATGCTTGGATCTATTAGATGTTTCATCTTCATGCTGCTTAGATGTGGGTGGTTCAGGACCAGAGAGTAAAAGTCCAGACCAAGGTTTTGTTTCAGCCAACCAGTTGAGTAGTCTGTGACTATGACTCTTTAAACTCAACCGGTTGGTTGAAACAAAATCTTGGTCTGGACTTTTACTCCCAGGACCTGAACTACCCACCTCTGACGCTGCCTCCTGATCATTTGGTGTAAATGGTCTCCACCTCTCAGTTCCTCTCTGCCGTGGGTCCCCAGTGCAGCCTGTGGTGTCGAGTCAACTAACCTTCTGTATGGATTCTGCAGGGTCCAAAAGGCCAGCAAACGATCTGGTTCAGTGACATTAAAAAGCCCATTTCTTCCTGTCCTCACTGCCCTCCCCCTATCAAGGGGGCCAGTTCCCCTGCACTGACGACTGCCAGGTGACCTTCGTCAACCTCAAGTGCGACTCGTCTAAGAAGCGCCGACGGGGCCGTAAGTCCCCCTCCAAGGAGGTGTCCCACATCACTGCGGAATTTGAGATGGAGATGAAGGAGGAGGAGGCCTCAGGTCAGTGCTCAGAGAGCAGCGGGCCGTCAGGGCGTCCGTAATAAAGAACACAAGGAGCTCGAAGGTCTTAGCAAGGTAGCTAACGTACTGCTCCCTCAGGGGGGCGCTGCTCTAGAATGTCACAGGGACATGATGCATGTGACATCTAACCATGTGTCCTTCACGATGGATGTATTATTAAGTATCTATGGTACCTGCAGTGTGTAACATGCAATAATACCAGTGTTTCACTGCTATAATACAGATACAGCTCTGGAAAAAATGAACAGACCACAGCAAAATTTTCAGTTTCACTCCTTTCTCAATTTATGGGTATGCATCTGTGAATAAAACAAACTGCAGTCTGGTTCTTCTCTGTTTCTCATTATTGAAGGGCTTCTTCCTTGCTTTATGGGACTTCAGTCCTGCTTCTAGGAGCCTGATACGAACTGTGGTAGCAGTGCACTTCACAACTGCACTTAATGTTTCCCACGCCTTTTGAAGGTCACTTGAATCCTTGATTCATGATAAACTGTCGGATAAGTTGATGGTCATCTCTGCCCTCTACCTAGCTGGTTTCTGGTCGTTCCCACTGTCTCCTGCTTCATCTTCTTCTTGTGTACTGCTGTCTTTGAAATTTTGAGCCTGGCAGCAGCCTGTCGTGTAGCCTTCTGTCAGCAGAACCAGGATTAAACCAGGATTTAAAAATGCAGGTTTTTAAAACAATACGGAGTGGCCTCAATTTTTCCAGAGCTGTATGTACGTTACATGTGATCTAAGAACGCAGATGTGCAGCATTCAGTATTCTTTGTGCATGAGGTTTAACAATACATATTGTGGAGATATAATGTTTTTCTTGTAAAACAATGTATTTGTCTACAGCAACTTTTACACCGAAATAATACAGTCCTGTGAGAAGGTTCTCCCACAGTAGCCGCAATGGTTGTGCAATGACGAGTCTCTGCTTTTCTGCCTCTGCGGGGGGGGGGTCAGAATCGTGTAACATGGACTGCGTGAGGGAGAAGATGAAGCAGAAGCTGCAGATGGCCATGAGGACCCTCAGGAAGTCCATCAACAAGCAGCAGTTCTACATCCAGTTCTCGGGCACAGAGTACGAGGTGGCCCAGAAACCCGCCAAGCTCCTGGAGAACCAAGAGGCCTGCAGCACCGGCCAGGTGCTACGAGACGGCAAGTGTGGTGAGTCGGGCGGCATGGAACGCTGCCATCGGGTGTAATGGGCTCACGTGGGGGTAATTGTCTGGTCTAACGATGCCTGTCTGGCATTTCTGCTGCTCTGTCTCCCAGCCAGTTGTAGCGTGGGGACTTTCTACAGTGGAGAGCAGGAAGACTGTGTTCAGTGTCCACCAGGCACGTATCAGGACATGGAGGGGCAGCTGTCCTGTGAGCCCTGCCCCAGCACGGAGGTCCAGGGCATCGCCGGCGCCAAGAACGTGTCCGAGTGTGGAGGTGGGTGCAGGTTTATCCTACGCCCCCCCTGCCCCGCCCCCCAG
>JAODLC010000065.1:21976000-21997125 GCA_026781145.1 Hippopotamyrus pictus
ACTTGTATATTTCACTCTTTTGGTAGGAAGCATCTTTAGTGGTCTTTTGTATACTAAACTTTGTGTCAGCATTTTAGAAAAATGCATCAACTGCAAGAAGAGTGTTCCATGGCCCTTGCTCCTATGCAGTTGCATCTTGGAGTTGAAGTTTGTCCATGGCAGGAAGTAGGATTCAAAAGTAACTAGGTTTAAAATCAGTGAAGAACTTGTATTTGCTTAAAATTCATAGTTACCCGTTGTGAATAGTGCATATGGAAATACTGATTGTGTGAACAGCTTATGAGTACGCTGCGTTCGTCTCTGTTGTCTGTTGTTTTTTTTTCTCCCCCCTGAATGCAGTCATTCTAGTCATGCCGCTTCTATGATGGCAACTCTGCAATGACAAGTGATGGTGAACAGCTAGACCGCCATAGTCTCTGTTTTCTACAAACTCCGGTTCGTCGACTGCAGGGAGAGGAGAGACCACCTACACTGGCAGAATCGCACTCCGTTACTCTTAACGTTATAGATGTTCTGGCCCTCTGCAGATCCATGCCGAGCCTTGTGCTTTGGGCATGTGGGTGGCATTTAAAGGGGATGAGTGGAGCCTGCTGGTATTTTAAGCGCCAGTCTCTCGTCGTGTGAGTCCGTCTCAGGTGGGAGAGATTAACAGGAGCGGAAAGCCCTCTGCGATCGATGGAACGTAATCAGTCATTTGGCCCGGTTTTCATCTCTGTGCAGCCTTATCTTCCTCTGAGTATTTTAAAATGAGTGACGCCTCATTGCCGCTGTGGCAAATTGTTTCCCCCCTCCCCCCCCCCTTAAGATTTGTTTGTTTTCTCTACATCGCTGTCCAGATGACTTGTGTTATCTCTAGTATCACATTACATCCTCCTTGCCGACCCTCCCGTCCTAATCCATTGACACAGACTCTCCAGTGATTTGATCCTGCAGTCTCATAGTTAAGTCTAGTTCCTTTACTATTGTGCAGTGTCTGTACAATTATTTAATGTACTATATGTAGTTTTAAATAGGCCTAGTTATCAGTACATGTCAATCTGGTCCAATTTGGGTTTTCAAGCACCGCTGAAGTTGTCCTTTTGGTTGGTATTCTCACCCTTCCGTTCACAGTAATTCAGCACAACTCTTGTGCCGACTGTTGTTGATCCAAGTTTTGCTGAAAAGAGGGGTCCCTTGTCACACCGCTAATCTCCTTCAGTGAGCAGCCACTTGCAGAAGGATTTTCCCCTTCAAACAGCTGGAATCACCCAAGCGTTCATGGGAAAGAGTGGTGCCAAGAGCATCAGAAGGTTTCAGTGGATCCTTCTTGCTACAAACCCTTCTACATTCAATCATCGTTCTGTTTAATGAGCTTGTGGTGGTCATGTTAACTCCCGTGGGGCCTTATGACTATTAGCTGGAGACCTGGGTCATTTAATACAACAGTCCTTTGTATACTCTACTGTTGTTAGTTAGCATCCCAGTTGAGAGTTAAACCAGGATTAAACTCTGGATTTTGGCCTCTTTCTCTGTCTTTGTCTGTGTACGTTTGTGATTTCCTCCAACAGATGTGGTTTAAAGCCAGAGTCTCAGATTGGGTTCTCTGCCCATGTCTCTCTCAATCCATCCTCCTACCTCTAACTGCTATAGTTGAAATGAATTCAGAAAAAATGTCATTTATTTTGTGGATTATACCTTGCTTTCACTAACCTTTATTAACACAAACAGACATCGTACGACTAAACCACCTGGCCTTTTTGTACCAAATTCCTTCGGTCACGACTGTTTAGATTGACAATATGCCAGGAGAAGTGAGTCAAATATGAGCAGAGGCCCTTGTGAGGAGAGATTTATGAATCCACACTGGGTGTTCGCCTGCTAAAGTTACAAGCATCCAGAATGCAGTTCCACAAGAACTCGTCAGACTTGTCGTAACTGCAGCAAAATGCTATCGTGCATCTTTGGCTATCGTGGTAAATCACGGCCATTTAAATTTGTGTTCCGGCACAAGGGATCAGGAAGAATAAAAAAGGGGGTGTGGTGTCAGCATAGAGAGCAGGAGGAGGCGTGCGCTCGCTCTTAAATACATCTTCAAATCTTCATCCGTAGCCGCAGCAGCAGTGATTGACGGTCATACTATCCAGCTCGTTCCCGCCGTCCGCTGTGCTTTTTTGCGCACGCCTGCGCTTTATTTGATTAGCTTCTTCTGAGCTGGAAAAATGGAACCGGCCGTGATATTGTGGAGCGATTCAGGCTGAAATTTAAAACTATTTGTTGCATGAAAGCAGCTTTTGAGATGAAAGACAAAAGGCTGGAAGAGATGGTAGCTAATGACAACAGGCAACACACAGCCACTCACAAGTCCAGATTAGTCTTTGAGCTATGGTGGGTGGGGGGGGGCTTCCTTTCTTGCACAAAAGCCTCATTTTGACTAGTTTTCTTTATCTTTGCGTGCATATGATTGATTGTGGCTAACTACTTTTATTTTTATTTTGCTTTGTATTCTCAAAAGAATTATTTAATTGTGAAAAGCCATTCTGCTCTTTAATTATGATTCTTTGAAAGGCCATAGGTTTTTCGTCACAGAAAAATCTAAATAAATTTTAAACATTAATGGAATTATATGCAATCACACATAATAAAACACTTATACTGTCATACACTAAATAACTGCTCATTATCATTAAAATAGTATTGTAAAAGACCCATATTTCTTTCAATACTATATTCTTTCAGCCTTTTAATCTTTTCCATTTCCGTATGTGTACCCGTCTGCTTTTTGATCAGCGGACGTTTCTCTCGCTGTGGTTCAGTAGAACTCACTCGTTGGGATAGAGACAGGTGTGTAGATGCCTTCTGATGCTACTTTGTAAATGAGATCCTGGAGACTGAGATGGAGGTGCACTGCAGCCCTGAGATCATTAAGAGCCCCTACATCTCCGTCTTGACCGTGGCACTACTGTATGTCCCCAGGGGCTCCTCTGCTATGGCAGGCTGCTGTATGGGGTCTTCCTCGTCGTCATCCACCCCGTATGTTTCGCGGGGAGCCTCCGGTCTCCGACGGGAGGCATGAAAGCGCCTCTGTTTCACGACTCGGAACGTGAGAGGGGCGGAGAGAGGGAAGCTTAGTTCAGAAAGGAGATTGCTCTGCTCTGTCATCGAGTCCGTATCTCCCGTTCTGTCCAAATCTCCTCAGCTCCGCTTCAGTCAACCCAGATAACCACACATTGGCATGAAGGGGAAGGTTCCGCTTAATCTATGTATAGTGTACAATGAAACTTATTATTATTATTATTATTATTTTATGACCCGGCCTCTCTCCACTACTCCTAATCACTGCTGCTTCATGTTCACTCCATCTGTTTGGCCTTTCACTATTTTCTCTTCTCTTTGTTGCGCATTCTCCCCTTTTCCCCTTCTTTCCTTTCCTCCCTCCTTCTCTTGCTCCCCCCTGGGATGGCAGGCTGTTTCGTGACGCTGCCAGCGGCACCTGCTCTCTGCCATCGTCACATGACCCGTCCCCGCAGTTGTCGCGTCCTCCGTAGCCGTCGGGGTCTGGAGCCGCTTAGCTGCGACCAGCCCGTCCCCTGGCCTGGGGCTGTGTTACACGGACTGCGCTTCTGTCCCTTTGGCTGCGGTTCCGTTTGGCCAAGATGCCGATCTGCTGTCTGCTGAGGCTCCAATACTCTGGATGTTCGTTTGCCACATTCTGTAGTGCTAATGGCCAGTGGTCTCTTTATGGGACTCTTGTTTTATTTATTTTCTTGACTTCCTTGGTCTATAGACCACAACAATGTGCGGTTTCACATTCTTCTTTGTGTTATTTGTTTGAACTTCTGTTTGCGTCAGTTCGGAATGTTCTGGAGGCATTTTTATCGGGTTCTGTCCTGTCACCTGACCACGGCCCACTGTGTTAAAGCCATTCTGAAAATGTACCTTGCTAGAGTTACTCCTAAAGGAGCTGAATATGTATTTAGTGACATAGGCATGAAATTAGCAGAGGGGGTGGAGAATAGTACAAAAGCCTTGCATTTTTCAGCAGCCGTCCATCTGACTGGGAGGGACTGGCAGTTTTGTTTCTAAGCCTTAATGCCACAGATGGGGCATGCAGTGCTCCTTCACTGTCTTAGCGTGTTTCGTATATGAAAGGAGTGCAAGTGAAACCCCAGTCTGAACTGAAGTAAAAGGTGCTCATACAATAAGAGTGATTATTCCGTACCGCCGTGCCCTTCTGGTTTGATTTAACCGAGGGAGCCTCATATTTCGCGGTGCCCATATACGGCGCAGTCGGGAAAACAGGGCGGCGCTCAGACGTGGCATGTGCAGTATATCGGGCCTTATGTACGACGTCACCGCGTTGTGGTTCGCCGTTATGACAGAGCCGCCCCCCTGCCGGCGGGCGCAGCAGTCACCCTCCCCACAACTAAGTCTAATTGCTGCTTTTCAGTGACTTTTCCCTTCTCTTCAAACAATTGTTAAAGGCTGGAGTGATTAAGCTACCCCCCCCCACCCCCACCCTGTCGTCTTACCATTCAAGTAATTGGTGAACGTACCGCTTAATGAGCATTTTTTTATTTGACGCTACTCTTCGCTCCTGTCACCACAGCAGTTAGATCCAGTTTAGGAGTTGTGCCGCTTTCAAAGGATTAGGCGTTATGCGTAAAAGGCCCTGGAACTTTAAATGTGTGGATTGCCACATACCTTACATTAGCAACATGCTACTTTTCATTAATAGTTTTATATATGTAAAAAAATGGCAGACTTAATGGAGAGGCATTGTTCGTAAACTGTCATCAGTGCGAATAAAAGGAAAATCTCTCTCTCTCTCTCTCTCTCTCTCTCTTTGTGGAGTTTGCGTGTTCTCTTTGCATCATACAGGTGTCCTTCTACAGTCGAAAGACATGCAATTGGGCTTAATTGGCTCAGTTGTCGATATCGTATGGTTGCCTATGTGTGACAGAGTTCGTGTACGTGCTCTATGTTTGCCATTACAAGACAGCCCCCCCCCAGATAAGGGGTTGGAAGATGGATGGTCATACTGAAATGTCGCGAACAGCCCCCCCCACCCAGTGACATGGCCGCTGTTACTGCTGGTGCCGGCCTTTCCAAACACTGTCCCGGTTTTCCTGCTCTTGGTTAATGTCTGTCGCTTCTCTTCCAGGCACCCTGCCCTATGAGGTAAAAATCGTCATCGCGGGCAACCACGAGCTGACCTTTGACCAGGAGTTCATGGCGGACCTCATCAAGCAGGACTTCTACTACTTTCCGTCCGCGTCTAAGCTGAAGCCGGAGAACTATGAGAACGTCCAGTCCCTGCTGACCAACTGCATCTACCTGCAGGACTCGGAGGTGACTGTGAGGGGCTTCCGCATCTATGGCTCCCCCTGGTGAGTGTTTTTCCCCACAGAGCTCTCCAAGGCCTTCTAGTCATCACACGTGTAGCTATAGTGGGTGTTTTGTGCCGTGGTACCACGAGTCTAACCTCCCATAAGAACTTGATATATGATGGGGGATCTGCGCAGCTTTTCACAGCCTTGGTTCTCCAGGTTGTCACCAATATTCTGGAACCTTCCCAATAATTGTGGCTGTAAGGGGATGATTCTGACATTGGAAAGAGCAGTTTAAGTTATTGCAGACTCTTGACTACTTAGGGGCTGCAGGCAGTATTCTGTGTTTTTTTTTTTTTCCAGGACCAGAGTATTCATTAATGAAACAATCATTCATCTTTCCCGAGTAGAGAAAAACTCACCTTGAGCGTTATGTTCTGATGCGTTTGACGCAGCGTCAGGAAGCATTTTAAACTGACCATTGAAATTTTGTGTGCATCCGTGTGTTTAAATCACAAGTGTCCTTATGGACATCCTTTGCTTCCAGGGTGAGACCCAACACTATCTCTCACATAGCTGATGTTCCAGTATGTTTAGTCATGTCAGTAATGATGCACTTCAGGTTGGAAGAGTCATTAATACTCGTTTGCTCTCTGCGTGCTTTTTGTCTAAGCCTCCCCTCCCGCTGTGCCCTGTAGCTGAGCACTCGGCATAGATTAAACCCATCTAGTATTAATTTACCCAAATTTGACAGGATTCAGTGATGGCTGCTGTATGGGAGTGCATTATACTAACCTAATAAAGCATTTTCCGCACTTGAGACCAGCTGTGGTGTTTTGCCCAAAGGACTTTGGATCCATGGATTTGAATTCCAGTTTGACATGCGGTTTCACTTCCATGCCATCCTGCCTGTCGGTCTGCCAGCACGTCATTTCCATTCTGCCATCCTGCCTGTCTGTCTGCCAGCTCGTCATTTCCGTTCTGCCTGCCTGTCTGTCTGTCCGCCAGCTCGTCATTTCCATTTTGCCATCCTGCCCGTCTGTCTGCCAACTCCTCATTTCCATCCTGCCCGTCTGTCTGCCAGCTCGTCATTTCCATCCTGCCTTACGTCCTGAATGCCTGTCAGCTCGACATTTCTATCCTACTTACGTCCCGCCTGCCTGTCTGTCTGTCTGTCTGCCTGCTCATCATTTCATTCCTGCCCGTCTATGAACCTGCTCTTCATTTCCATCCTGCCCGTCTGTCTGCCTGCTCGTCATTTCCATTTTGCCTTACGTCCTGTCTGCCTGTCTGTCAGCTCGTCATTTCCATGCTACTTACGTCCCACCTGCCTGTCTATCTGTCTGCCTGCTCATCATTTCCATCCTGCCCGTCTGTCTGCCCGCTCGTCATTTCCATCCTGCCTTACGTCCTGTCTGTCTGTCTGTCTTGCAGCTTGTCATTTCCATCCTACCTGTCATCCTGTCTTTCTGTCCACCCGCTTGTCTTTGTCTCTCTGTCTGTCTGTCTGTCAGCCTGTCTGGTTGTACCGCCCCACATGCCGTTGGCTCAGGAAGTGCAATGCCTCCCCCCAATCTCCATCAGAAACAGTGGGATGGAGCTGCTAAAATCTGGTCTCCATGGTGATTTCTTTTCACGAACGAGCTGGATTTATGGACCGCAGCCCGCACCGCCTCGGGCTGTTCCGTTTTGATGTGCATCTCAGCTGAATCAGCTGGAACCCGGGAGTGAGGCCCGCTCGCACCCGCCGCCGCTGCTGCTCCCTCCCTCCTTCCCTCCCTTCGTCCCTTCATCCCTTCATCCCTCCATCCCTTCACAGACCAGTGTAATAACCAGCACTCAGCATGGCACTTTTATCTCCTCCTTCTCCCATGGTGCAGCACGCTGATCGTTCTCGGTCTCATCGACCAGATTTCTCTCTCTCCCCTCCCTGTACCAAATGCACCCCCCCCCTTCCTCCCACACCTCCATTTGCCCACCTAAATTAAATCTTGGCAAGCGGTGCGTCCCCAAATCCTAACGATTAGTCATTTTCCGAAACAAGAATCAAAAGGACAGTGAGGGGGGGGAATAATTCTCCCCCCCCCCCCACAGACGGTAATGCAAGTTTACAAGTAATTTGTCATCCACACATCATAGCCTCCCCGCATTTCAATACTGAAAGGAGGAGGGGGGAAGCCAGGATCCAAAATAAAAGCTCACTCTCATGTGGGAGGTGTTGGAATTAACAATAGGTGTCCTTTCAAAACCTCTAAGTACAAGTAAGGCAGAACATCAGAGACTGGAAATGACAGAAAAGGGTATGAACATTTCAGCTTAAGAGATGATTTGTTAGCCTCTCTTTAATTACACCTAGTGCCAGGCAGGAGTTTTTGGGCGCACTCCTTTGCTGTTGCTCACGCCGTCTGGGAATAGCTGTGGTGATTCCTCGTTCGACGAGACGTAGCTTGGCTGTTTGTTTTAGGTAAATGCGAGAGTTCCACACACAGTGGCGGGCACACATTGCAGCCAATGATTTGGACAATTAAGGGAATTGCCCACACAGTCGAGGGTGAGGGCTCCATATGACACCAGCCTGTCTGCCAGGTAGTTAAATCCGCCTTGTTTTTACGTGATTAATGCGATCAGGTCAGTGAGAGAGCAATGGGTCTGTCTCAGTACCTGTATATCATTCAGTACCAGGCTTCGCCATGACTGAATGGCCACAGAACGTCCATTGGACGGAGGTTAGCAAGGGAACAGCAGCCTTCCAGGTTATTACTTTTGATACGAAGATCTCTAGCAGATTGCCGTCACTGCTTATTGCGGCAGTCATATTTTTATTATGCTTATGATAAGAGTCTATGTCTTCGTGGCCGGTGCCTATTAATGCCTGTGATTCAGTGCCTTGTGTGATGTGAGATCTGTGTGCCTGTGTAAATGGGCATTGTCTCTTTGGCTCCCACCTGGAAACTGTTTTCATGATGTGCTGAATTTTTAGCACCAGCCGAGAAAATTATACAGTTTCATGCCGCATTCCTGTGAGATCTCATCTGGCCTGTATATTCAGTAGATGCTTATTTTTTGGGCATCGTTTTTATTAATGCTGGGAGGAAGAGGAAGGGGGTATCTGCTGAGGGGGTATCTGCTGAAGCGTTGGGCTGGTCTCTCTTCGGACAATCCTTGCACCCTTAGGTTTCATGGGGCAGTAGATTTTCATTTCATGTACTTCCCAGCTAAGACGAAACACATGTTTGCCTGCAGTTATCATTTGAGATGAAAGAAACAGAGGATTTTTAAGGTAGGGGTGAAAGGGGGTCTTTTTAAAAATTAAAATGGTAGCAATGTTACCCATTTAGATCATTAACGAGAGAGAGGCTAGAGACTTCGTAATTATATTTCTTTTATTTATTGAGGATCTCTGGTATGGTGGCTCAATTAAAAATGCCTCATCAAAACAAAGTTCCTTTTCTTCTTTTTGATTTTTTTTTTTTACAAACACCCCCTGTTTGACATGCTACTTTCTTCCTCTGCGATCCTAAGTGTTACTGTTCATATTTGAGCTACTGGATGCCTAAATCTGTCTATCTTAAAATCGTGTATTTTTATAATCATGTTAATCTACGTTAAGTCTCGTGGGTCTTAATTCATTCTGGTAGTTGGACTACTGTGCTAAGTCCAGGGATTCTTCCAGGACCTTGTGCTAACCTTTGTGCAGAGCTGTTTCTGTTCTGCATAGCCTGTCAGTACCATCATCATCAGGCAGGGGGAGTACTACCCAAGTCTAGGAGTTAGGGGAGGGGATTCTAAGGGTAAGTGGTAGAGTGTAGGAAATGTTGCCATTCTTGGGGTTAGAAAACCTAAAAGTAAAGCAGCATTTTAGTACAATTTTTTTTGCTTTCAGTAGGGCAGTATTTTTAGGGCTTGTGACGGTTTTCTTTGCGGACAGCTTTCCTCTTGTTTGGGATTTGTTTCATTCTTGTCCCGATCCTTTCTTTTTTTTGCTCCGCGTTGTAAGTGCTGCCAATTACCAGGCCCTGAATGTGAGTGAGCGCATTGTTATGGAAATGCTCTGGTAGAAGGGTGTGTGGGACCAGAAGGAGGTGCTTTCTGTGTCCCTTCCACTGGGACGCTTCTTTTAAATTACCTGTAAAATGGCCTCCGGAGAGCTGTCGACTCCTCTCTGGCTCTCTGAGTCACTCTCCCCCACTTCCTGCCTCTTTCTGGCTCTCTCCAGGGCAACTGTGTGCTTCAGGGCATTTTCTTTCAGCGCGACATTCTTACTCTCCATTGTGTTACACACGCATTGCAAATTCATTCGTGGCCACTGCGCTCACACACTTACACATGTAATAGTTCTCTCTTCTCCACACTGGATTCTGAAGTAGCCCCAGGCGGAATGTGTAGTGTTTTTTCGTTTTTTTTTTTTTTTTTAATAATTTTGAATATGTATGTGTCTGTGCCAGAACACGGTCCAAAATTGAAAGCCGATGCCACCTCGCGAGTCCCCAGTGTGTGTGAGGAGGAGCCAGCTGACGTATGAGAAAGGATCCAGCCGCATGCAGAGCGGAGGTGTAAATCATGGACTTAATGACCGTATGGTACCAGTGCAGCAGTGCTGCTGTGACCCGTCAGGTGTTCCTGAAGGCACAGTGCGTTCCTGAACTGCACTGTGGCACGATTTAGACATGGAGAGAACCTCTCATGTTTTTATTTGTATTTCAGAACACTGATATTAGTAAGAAACACTGATATGTTTTCGGACCGCAGACCACAGACTTGCGGATACTGCATCATGTTGATCCTGTTTAATTATTAATGATAGAAATGGCCAAAGATGTGCATGAGCATGTGGCCTTAGATCAAAGGAGTCGGTGCTTTTGCATCCGCCCGTCAGTATGAATCAATGCCTCGCCGTAGCTCCAGACTCGCACTCATGTCTTGGTGCTGTATACAGATTAAAGCCCATTTGTTCACTGGCGTCGCATCTCCAAATGGAGCCGAATTACTTTTTGACCAGATGCTGTGGGTATTCTTACACCTTGCTGATCTCTCACTCTGCCATGTGTCCATCAAAGGCAGAATAGCCAAGAAGTTCCCCAGAGTGTGTCATTGCATTATATTGGATTATTCAGTAGACTGGCAGACGTTCCAAGTGGCTTGCACAGTTTACAGTGTTTTTTAAAACCGTCGCCTCTCTATCCAGCTGGGTATTGTACTGAAGCAGTTGAAGTTAATTGCCTTACCAGTTGAAGGTGCAGCAACAAGACTGCTGTTGGACCTTGAACCAAGGTCCCCACTGCCCTTAGTAACCGAGGATCAGGACATAGGCTTTGACTGACCTGGCCGACCCCCCCCCCGTCACCAAGCCACTGTGCCCCTCAGGCCTGCCAGCTGGTTGACCGGCCTACTCGTTGACCTCTGACCTAGAAATCTGACCCTGTCAGACCATATGCAGACTGTCCCCTTTGCTGTGTCAAGCACCGTGCTGTAACAGACTGAACGGAGAGATAAGAAAGCCTGGTTTGGGATTCTGCTGTAAGCCTGAAGGCAGTCGCGTCCTTTTTTGATGACCCCCCCCCCCCCGATGCCCGACACTCCAAACCGGCTGTATCGGCTGATACTCTCATTAAGACAGCGGCACATGGGGCAGGGCTGGTGAGACGCTCGCGGTGTTTGAAGGGTTAAATGTAAAGTTAGAGGAGTAGCATAGCACCGTAGTGGGTTTTTTTTTCCCGGAGAACTTTAAAATAATTTGCGTCTCCTGGGTTTTTACGCATTCTAATTTCCAACTAAATGGGACATCTGTTTGAGAAAAGGAAGATTTGCCATGGTTGCCAAGGCAACTATCACTCCGTAGGAGAAAAAAGCGGTTTCAACAGCTTTACGGACAGAATTAGACAGAATTTAGTAGATGTAACATTCATTATTTTTGCAAGACAAACAGTACTGAAACACTAATGGTCGCAT
Organism: Hippopotamyrus pictus; assembly: GCA_026781145.1. Taxonomy (NCBI): domain Eukaryota; kingdom Metazoa; phylum Chordata; class Actinopteri; order Osteoglossiformes; family Mormyridae; genus Hippopotamyrus; species Hippopotamyrus pictus. The sequence goes on from JAODLC010000065.1 coordinate 21,987,256, forward strand.
GGATTTTATTTTATTTTTTTTTGTTGTGTTGTCTTCACGTTGTTCAGAACTGCAGCCTCAACTGTATACAAGTATGAAATTAAATGGATGTGCTGCTTTGAGTTAGACCACCGATTACAATGGGAAAGAAATGAAAGCATTTCAGTACAAACATCTTAACCCCTTTATCTCTTTAAAGATGAAGCCATTAACCCTAATTAATCATCATTCGAAACCGAAAAGCTTTGCTTTGACAATTTTACTCTTTATAAAAATACAATTTAAATATTCATTTCGTTGTGATGTTGGCTTTTGTGTAAACACTTGCATGTTATTTATACGTGCAAAGGTGCTCATTTTTATTGTATTATCTCTTGCAATGAAGAGCAACGCCATAGCAATGATGGTAGTTGTTCCACATGGTTTTGTTCTAGATGAAAATGCATTGTGTTGTGGAGTATGAAAGAAATGTCTATTATAGTATGGTCTTTTTACAGTGTAGCTTAAATTCGGTATTAATAATAGCATGCTTAAAGACTATTAACGAGGAGGATTAACACTCTTAATCGACTTGTTTAGTTCAAGTGCCAGAGGTCTGTAAGTGCTGTACAAGGGTGTTGTACCAGAGTTGTAAAATTTCATTCACTGATGTGTGAAAGCCTTTTTATATTATGCGATTGTATTTCTGCAAGGAGGTCTTTATGGCAAACATGAACTCTTCTTGTGTGTGATGGCTGTAAATCCAGTAAGCCACGTTAATTGACAGTACTGAACATAAGGGAAGGTAGTTCACTGGAGAATGCTGTAAGATTAAAGGCATTGTGCAGGGAAATCTTTGTTACCAGTCTTAATATAGATTTTGAGAAACCAGATTTGGTACATGGGAAAAAATTGTTAAACTGCTGAAACATTTTAATATCTTATTGAATGCTTTTAGATGCAAGTGATCAATAAACCTGAAGCATCTATCCCAAGATCTGTTAACATGTTTTTATCTATCCACTGTAGTGCAGCTCTTTTGCATTAATTGTCTGTTCCGGTAGGCAAAAATTAGACTGTGCTCACGTTACATTATTTACCAAATACAGGGTGACAGACACGGGCTGTAATATGAAGTGTCTCTGTATTTGATAGATGGAATGATTAGATTAAAAAGTGAGCCATTCACACTAAAGATAATGTCCGATTTGTGCACCAGAACGAGATTCAGATAAAATGTGACTGCGCAGTGCAGTTGGTGCAGCTAAGGGCTGGCATATGCATTTCGTCGGTCTTGCCGCCGCACTCCCTTTCTGCAAAAATTCAGTTTCACGCTTCCAAAAAAAAAAAGGCTTTTTTCCGCTTAAGATTTTTTTTTTATAAAGCACAACACACACACTGTTTTGTGTTTGGTCTCATGGCATAAATCATAGTAAATCCCACCACAGCCATTTTTAGTCTCAGACAATCACTTTTCGTACTAAACGCATCTCCTCCGGAATTTCCGCACGCGCCTTCATCCTTGCCGCGCTGCGTTAGTCATTATTATGTCTTTTATTATTATTGTTTAACGACGTGAGCATTTCGCTTCGCGTGCTGTCGATCTGTTGCATGCAGGTTCTTCTCATTAGGAAGCTTCTCCTCCTTCTCCTCCTGTATCACATTTAAAAAAAAAAAAAAGCGTCTTTTCACTTCTTAGTTAAAGAGAAGCTCAGTGGGTCTGACTGTCTTCCCTACTGCAGGACAGCCTATGGGTTCAAGATGGCTGTTACAGGGGATCCTGCCATTAGACTTCACTTCACTCTGAGCCATACCCCCCTCCAACCCCCCCCCCCCCCAGCCCCACCGGCCTCTGGAAGCCAGTTGGACCTGGCTCGCACCTCACAGGCCCTGGGTAGCTCCAGGCATCACCATATGACAGCGTCGTGCTACAGCCCTCTCTGTCCTGCACCTGCTCCAAACCACCAACACCCCCCCCCCAGTGTGTTTTTTTTTTTTTAAGGGGGGAGGTGGGGGCTCTGGCACGCGCCATCCCGCACCCCATACACGCGCCGCCCCTCCCTGCAGCCTCTTGGCTCCCCGCGTAGAGGAGGATGTCATGTGAGCCAGGAGGCCCATCATGAAGCCACCATGCACAGGAGTTTGGCAGAGAGCTTTGCTCCATCCCTCCCCACCATTTTTTTCCCTTTCTCTCACGCTTTGTCTCCCTCTCACACATATAATTTCTATCTCTCTATCTATCTGTCTCTCTGTCCCGCTCTCATCCCAGGAGCGTCCCCCCCCCCCCCTTGATTGAGCCTGGTGGCGGTATGCTCAGTGCCACGTCGATGCCCCCAACAATGTGTCTCTGACGTGTTAGCAACATATTTACAACGTTCTCGCCGCTCGGCTTCCAGTGGGAACTCATTATCGTTCTCTATGAAGTTGTCTTTTATAGACCAACAGATTTTCTTTTCTTTTTCTTTTCTTTTCCAAAAAAATATCTGGGTATGGAAAAAAAAAAAATCCCACACTTAATTTTAATGTTCTGTTCCCATTTTCCTTCTTGAGACGGGTAACTTAAAATTATTTGAATTCTTTGTAACATTAGTTTTGCTTTAAAAAAGTACGAACGTTACTGCATTTACCGAATTAGATTTTTTTTTTCTCCCATTCACTTAACGTCAGATAAGCCTGTAAAAGGATGGGTGTGTATTTAGTACAAACTAGTTGCAATTTTGCCATTTACTTTATAGGGGAGTCAGAACACTGCATAGAATCTTTTCATACATTGCCGCTCCGCTTTCTCTTTAAGCTAATGTCAGTCTGGAAGCACGTTTCGCAGAGACTGTGTAGTTTATCAGAAAGAGTCGAAGAGACAGTGCAAGCGAGCTCCTGTGGCTCAAGTATGGCATTGCGCTAAGGATACAAAGGTTGTGGGTTCAAATCCCAGGGAGCACACAAATGTAGCCCATCCCTATACAGTAAGTCGCTTTGGATAAAAGCATCAGATTATTGAATTAATATGAAAGGAGAGCAGAAGAAGAAGAGTCAAGGACTTTGGTGTGGGAACCCAGAACGTCGTAAGATGCAGCATAGGTGATATGACACGCGCCATTCGCTCCCTGCTCTCTGGGTGTTGGGAGATGTGCCGCCACGTTGGCTAAATGTCGTTAAAAGTAGAGATGCACTGACTGTATCGACATGGTTGAAAATGAGCCGATATTTACTGCCAATAATTCCCTTTAAAACGGTGATATGTATCGCTTTGCACACCCTCGTACTAAACAGGTAGAAAAATGTCTGCTGTGTGGAATTCTTTTAACATCATTTGAAATGCATTTTTGCAAACATTGCTCTGGTAAAATTTCACAAAAAGCATCTACTAATAAACATTTTAACACAACAACTTTGATTGCTCACCTTAAGGCGAGACAATGAAGAGTATGAAGAGTTTGAGAAACAAACGCGTTCCAATAAAGAAGGCTGCAGTATTGCCAAATAACACGAGTCCGTCAGTAACGCAAGCATTTGATCACAAAAGAAAATTCAGTGCAGACAGTGTGAAATCAAAAAGATATTACTTGGAAAATCACACTTGATGATCAGCCCTTTTCTGTTATAAATATATAAAATGTATGCAGTTATAAAATATAGCCCTGGAACTGTTGAGTCCCAGAGTTGTTTTCTTATCAAAAATGAATACTTTTTCTTTTCATATTTTTTAAATGTAATGAATTAGTTTTTTATTTATTTAGGGGGAGTGTCTCTTTAAAGTTATTTAAGCTGAACCTCCCAAACAGTTGGTATCAGTATCGGTTTTTGAATCGGTATGAGCCAGAAATTTCCTTATTGCTATTCCTTATTCATCTCTAATGAAGAGAGGTGTTTGGGATGGGTCGCTGTCTGTATCCCACACTCCAGGTCCTGGAGTGAGGTTCGAGCAGAGTGTCGTCTACCGACACAGATATTGTTCCTTCACGTATGTTCTTATCTCTGTAGTTATTCCGCCGATGCAGTTCGGAGCTGCCGATCGTTAGCAGATGCAGGCTGTGTTGGATCTTGTCTAAGCACCCCCCTGCTGTTAAAGCCACCCCCTCGGAGATGTGCAGCGGGGGCCCCGCCTGCTAGCCAGCCGGGGTGGCGAGTACTCATGTTGATCAGTGTGGATTCGCGCAGCTGTGCGCAAATTGACATGCTCCCGTGCAGGAGCAGGAAGCAATGCTTCTTCTATAACGAACCTCACGTTTAGCAGACGAGGCCCCGTCACTGTTTTCACTGTGGGCAGATGTCTCGCTCGCGTGCAGATGGTTTCTTAACGCAGGCTCGTCTCCTCCTTTGTCGAGGTAGGATAGAAAAAGACTTTCGGGGCTTGCGAGTGTGGCGCCGTGGTAGGGATCTACTCGTGTTCCGCGGGCAGTGGAGAAGCGAGGCCCGCCGATCTCCCAGGCTCTCAGATGCGAATATCTAAGTGTTTAATTAGAAATCACCCCTGAAAACAAACATGTCTGCTTCACAAAAGCAGGTGAAGGTTTCCTGCAGAGCATTGTGGCAGACACCTAATCCCACACCTACTCATGCGTTTAGTGCTCCTACTGGAGACCAGTCGGCTCCAATTAAATAATTATAGAGCTCGCTGGAAGCGGGAGTCGTGCATTGGGAGTGTCTGATGGGTCCGTATCCTGCAGTAAATTTCCCATGGGGCTGTGCAGTATACTTTGCCTCAAGTCAATTGAGAATAAGGTCCTCTGATAAACGGGATAAAAAGGGACAAAACCAAACTAAGGAAAGAGATAAGACAAATGCTCCCTCTCTCTCTCTCTATTTGGTGTCTCTCAGTAATTTCCCCTGCAAACAAACACGCAGTACGTTTCAATCGTTGTCGTCCCGTCATTAATTCTAAATGCTGTTCATCACCAGCTGGGTCCGTGTGCTGGCTCTTTGTTGATAGATTTCCCCCGTTTTTCCCGATTGTTCTGTGCATGGCTATTATTTGAAGTGCTTGCATATTTTTTTTTTTTTCGGACCTGTCCATGAAGTTGCTTCACAAAGCATATGCTAAAGATTGGCTTTCTTGGATGTTTTTAGCATTGTCTTTAAGCAACCTAGTATATTTAACTGCTAGTTGTTCATCGGTCAAAAATGCTCCCATATTTGTGGTCCTCCCTGTTGTCCTACAGCTTGTTAGTATGAGAGAGCAAGTGTCTGTCCGTCTGTGTGATCGCTCTCTGTCATCATGTGTTTTTATTGTGCCACATGGCTAGGCTGAATGTCACACGTCCTGCTGGTGCGGAGCAAGGTGTTGGCTGTGCACCTGGCCGTCACTCGCCCAGCCGCCTGCCCGCCCTTGCCATACCCGCCTGGAAGGTCCGCATCCTCTTCCTGGACTTGCACTGCTCTGGCTTTGCAGAGACTGACAGAGTCCCAGTGATGGATAACGAGGACTCTGGGTCTGGTGTTATAATCCCTGCTATTGTCACGTCAGATATGGTTTGTATTCCCCGGTCCTCCCCCCCACCCCATATTCCTTGAGCCTTTACAAGCAAGTGCAGCATCACAGAGAACTCCTACTGAGTAGATCTGTCTTCTAGGCTTCAGAACTGGATGTATGGTCTGCTGTGATTAAACATCAAAGTCTATACATCGAGTGCCGTGTATCATCGTGCTCTGTAAGCTCCCTGCCTAGAACAGAGATGCTGGTAAGACTGGGGGAGGCAGGGCGGGGGGTGATGTCAACCAGACGGAACGCTATCAATCGCCCATCTGCCCGTTGGTTTTTTGTGGCTGTTTCAGCCACGCAGAAATGGCTCTGGTTGCGGGGACCGCGTTTGTTCTGGGTTCCCTAATTACCATCACGCTCGCTGCTACCTGTACAGGGAGCCAAGAGGATGGGCATGGCAAATGGGACAGTATTAATGTGTCTGAGCTCACAGAGGGCTGGTTGGGCTCTGGACCAGTCACCGAGGGTTATCCGTTTTGGTCTGGTTTTGGTGGTTCCTTTCCTACACGCCATTTACCCTGCCGTGTTGACTCACTCACAGCTGCCTCGCACTGTGCAGGGGTATATTGCTGATCTGGCAAAAACCAAGGCAGCCAGGACCTCATTCTCAGCATGTACACAATTTTTAATGTGCCCACAACTGATGGAGGCAAGTCATTGACGCCTCAGTGAAGTAGAGGTCACTGCTTTCAAATGAAAAGGACCATGAGCATAAAGTTGAGATGTCACAAGGGAAATCAATTGTTCTTTCCCCTCTGTCTTCCCTGTGTTTCTTTTCTCCTTATTAAGCCACAGGGATCGTTTTATTGCCCCAAAACCTAACTGCAGACCTTGACAAGGTGCATGGACGCATTATTCATCATTCTGCAGCTTAGATGAGTCTTTCTTTCTTACACCGTTTAAGGGGCCTTCTGTGACAATTCGAACAACAGCTCTTATTTCCAGGCTGCGGCAAGGTGGTGGAAGTCTTTGTTTTTTATCAGCCATTTCTCAGTCTTCTCTCGTGACTCAGCTCTGACGTTAATTAAGACTCCATAGTTTCACCAGCAATATTCCCCTGCCTTGTTCTGCCCAGACAGAGAAGAATGGAGCCTTGTTGTCAGCCCTCTCTGTCAAAAAGAGGCGGCGACCGAACGGGCTGCGCGCTGCTAGCAAGGAAGCAGACGGGTGTTTGTAAACTCTCCTCCTCGTAATTATGATCTTATTAACGTATCATGTTAATTTGACCTCGGACAAAAAGAAGTTGAAGCGAATGGTGTTTGTCACATTATTTGACCCAAAAAAAAAAGAAGAGAAACTACCACACAAGATAAATGAGGGACATGTGAGAATGTGAAGTGTTGTACCTGCTTTATGAGCCCATATAATCACACTGGTGTTATGGTACTTATTGCGTTTGATTCACAGTAGCGCCTGGTGAGGTGTCTGTACCTATATGATTTATGGATGTCCAAGTAGTTAATTATAATAGCAAGAAAGGAGAGTGTATCCACAGGCAGAAGGTGTCTGTCTTTGCGTGTCAGGCTGGCATCAGAAATAATGATGCACACAAACACAAAGCCCCTCTCTTTGTTTTCCTTAATCAGTTTAGACCGACTCTAATGGGGACGGGACCCAGCAAAGTGATTGTATGGGGGCTTCTCTTCCTCTCTTCCAGTGGTGTTTATTAATTATCAGATTTCCTTCAGCAAGTTCATATAAGAGCGTTTCATACGGAACTCATTATTTTCACACAGCTGAGTGCTTATTACGCGTAACGCTTTCGCCGACAGCTTGAATAAAAGTAAATGAATTGTTACAATCGTGAAAATTTTCCATAGATCTTGGGATTGTAGCAATAAGGAATTTATAGTGTGGCACATTGAAACGGAAATTAGGTGTATTTTTTTATTTCTTTTTGCCAAGTTGTTGATGAGCTGTGGCGGCATCCCATGATTAGCACCCGCTGTGTGGTGGCGTGGCGTGGCGTCGCATGGCAAATGCACTGCTCGTGCCGGTTTCCCTGTGATGCTTGTGATCCTGTTGGCCGCATTAGTGTCTTTGCCCTGGTCTTTACGCTGAACATGCGTTAAGGCTGTTCAGGCCTGTGTATGTATAAATGCTGAGGCTCTGAAGGTTTATGAACTGGAAAAGGCCCGGCTCCAGAGACGGACCACCTCTGTCACACAGCATTTCCCCTACTACCCCTCTCCCTTGGCCAGTAATAGTTTGCTTTTTACCCTCTTTGACTTCCATCAAGCAGAAACAAGATATTTAAAGACCTCCATATGTACTCGCAAATCATGAGGGATTGCTTTGACCCTATACGGTTTTAATTGAAACAGTTTTTTAACAAGGTTAGTGGTGTGGGGAATATAGCAGGCGTAGGAGGTAATACAGAGGACTTTAATAATAACTGGGTGCGCAGAAAAGGCAGCTGATCCCTGCAGGATCGTCTCTTTACGCTGGACCTGCAGTCAGTGCAGCTGGATGGTGCGTCCGCCGCTACTTCGCCGTCACGCAGCTGCAGCCAGTGCAGCCGATAGCGTCACAAAATGACTGTCATTGTAAGTGAGGTACAAGCAGTCATGCACGCGTGGCAACAGAGCGGCTCTTTTTTCACGCCTGTTCTTTCTGGTGGAGGTAGCAGGCTAGCTGGACCCAGCGGGGACCTTCAGCTCTCCCAAGCATTAGGGGGTCTCCTCCTGAGACACGGACATACACAGCACTTCCTGGGGGCCTTTAGCTTGCCGCTTCGCTACAGCACCCTAGTCTAGGTGGTGGTTCTTCCCAATATTGTCTTTCACGCTTTTCTGCTCAGTGGAGCCCTCTGCAATATTATAACAAAGCATTTCTGCCTTTCTCACACAACTCAGAGGAAGCAGAGAAAGAGCTGCGATAATTTTACAAATTGTGGTTTATGCAGCCAGTTCTGGAACGTCATATTGCTTGAATAATTTAATTACACAAAAATTCTGTATCCATCAAGTGTGTGTGTCTGTGTCTGTCTGTCTGTCTTCTGGTACTAGTATTAAATTGTGATAGATGCCATAATTTACACTTCAGTTAGATTCGTGCGTGTCGTGGTGTTGTAGTGGAGATTGTTTACAATGAAATGAAATGGAAAACACAAGCATGGGGAAAGTACCCAAGTGGAATCATTTACAGACGTTTTGTTGAGTCTGCTTGACTGGTTAGAGGTAAAGGGGAGGAGGAATTGATGGTCCACTTGTCTGCTGTGAAGCCATTATGGGAAGCTATGCATTAATAATACCAACAACAATAATAATAGCAGTAGTACAGTTCTATTGTGTGGCTCACTGTAATAAAAAAATGTAAAATTTGAGATCCCTTTTACCCTTTGTAAAAAAGCACTGCTTGCCCACAGTGCCTTGAAGTTGAACTTTTTCGCGAAGAACGCCGCTCTCTGAAGCCTGCTCCTTCTGGGACTGCTAGGCTTCCTCTGCCTTCCCATCCTCCTGCTCCCAGAACAATTCGTTCCAGTTACACTGGCTCCAAAAAAGCTGGGAGTTCATTTAGATTAAAAACATTCCCTTAAAACATTAAAGTCCCCTTTTAAAATCAAGATTTTCTCAAAACATTTTTTTTTTTAACAAGCTTGAAGTTAACTGTCGGAATTAAAAATTGAAGCCGTGTGCCTTACGGTATTTCAGCAAGTGGTTGGTTAGTAATTCATGAGCACTTTCTGCTGATGTCTTTAGGCAGCTGACAGTATGGGCAAACTTTACATTCTGTAAGCGCACAATTTGGGTTCTCACAAGAGCCATCACAGTGCATCACGCACATCACAGGAGACCACAACAAAACAGCCGGCCTCTCTTCTCCGTCTTCTTCCTCTGCTTTGTAAGCAGGGAACTGCAAAGGCAGGACATCAGTTGGAAACTATGATTAAAAAATGAAGAAAAAAGAAAAATCCCGTTTCATTTCTCTAAGAGGGGGCTTCATTTAGGAGATATTCCCATGCGCCAACGTCTAAAACAAATGCTAGTTTGCTCTTTCTTCTCCTTAAACAAAATGAAATTCGCATATGAATCCCGCTCCTCGTGCCCCATTAATAATACTGCGCATGTATTTGTTTTAAAACTGGAGAGGGGTCGAAGGTCAGAGTAAAGAGGGCAGCGGTTAGTTTCCCAGTCCCTGTGGGACGCCGCTATTGTGCTGTTTAATGAGGCTTTGAATGTGAGGGTCCCCAGTAAAACCTCCAGCTGTTTCCCAAGCGCTGCCGTCGTTTGCTGGCACTGTAAATTGCCCCGGAGAGGAGCATCTGTCATACAGACAAAAAGGCTGTGTTGTGCTCTGCAGTTTCACACTCGACAGCACAGTGTCTGTCTGGTCATCTGCTTTGAGCACTTGAAGGTCCACCTACGGTGATACGTTTTACCATTGCACCCAGCACCCCCCCCCCCCCCCCCCCCCCCCCCCCCCCCCCCCCG
>JAODLC010000065.1:21997225-22013091 GCA_026781145.1 Hippopotamyrus pictus
TCTCGTTAGAGATGCACTGAACAGACGTACTTTAAACACACTGGCACTTGAAATAGAAAGTGGCTGTTCTTATTGTAATGATACTTTCATAATGGTGCTGACGTTGAACCCTTCCTCCAATTTAATTAGTAAATACTAAATGGCTTTATTCTGATAAGTGGGTGAAGTGTGCCTAATTTTCCAGAGGTGACCTCACTCCAGATATAACCTTAAAATACCCTACATATCACACCAGGGACCGAGAGGTTGATCCTGCTGTGACCCTTGACCTCCTGACCTCATTGCGTTAGACAGTGACTTTAGTAGCTCCCCATTTCCCTGAAGAAAGCAACGTGTAACGGAAGAGAACCTAGAGGGAGAATAGACTAACTAACCGCAGTTTCTTTTAATTGAGTCATCTGTTAAAAAGATGAACTTGAATATTTCAGAGTATCTATTAATAAGGTTGGCTTCAATGTTTAAAGGTTTAAATAATTTAAATCATAGTACAAGCAAACTTCTTTTGAAAGTAGTAGTCTTTGTTGGAATGTTTCCTCGTTAATATGCCACAAAATCTCTCCTTGTATGGTGTCTTCTATGAGAAGTTGGCTCTCAAGTGTTGTTGCGCACCTTCAGTGGCCAGGAGTCGCGTGTGCAGGAGCAGCAAAGGCAGGCCTGTTCGCACTTAGTAAGAGAAGACCAAGAGGACTGCTAATTCCCATCCCACTTCTAAGGGGACCCACAGACAGTCCAGGTTTTTTGCTCCCTCCCAGCTCCTACCGTGGCTCCAGGGAGCAAAAATGTGGACTGTCTGGCAGGGAGCTGGGAGGGAGCAAAAATGTGGATTGTCTGGCAGGGAGCTGGGAGGGAGCAAAAATGTGGACTGTGGCAGGGAGCTGGGAGGGAGCAAAAATATGGATTGTCTGGCAGGGAGCTGGGAGGGAGCAAAAATGTGGATTATCTGTTGGTCTCTGAGGACTGGGTTGGGAAACACTGCCCTAAACAAACCGACATCTCTCTCAGAGTTTTTAAAGCATTACAAACTGTGGCAAGAAAATTTTACCTGGAATTGATCATATGAGGGATCAAACAAAATGGGAAATCGCTAGTGTTTTCCCAGTTAATTGATTAGCTCACTGCATATTCATCTTAAAACAAACTGGCATGCATATAGCTTTCCACCCATCTGCGCGTGTGCAGCACACCGTGCCGTAGCATGGCACCTTCACGGCGGGCCACCTTCTACAGCGGCAGAGGAGGGGGATGGACGGGCAGCCGGGAAGCGCCCAGCGCATGGTGCACGCCGCATCAGGCAGGCGTTTCACGGTGAACGGCGGCACCGCTGGTGACTGCGCGTCGCAAATTAAAAAGGGAAAAAGCCAACAGCGCAGGCGAGAACCACCAGCGATGCAGGCAAGGGGAGATCTTAGCGCGGGCGTGGAAGATGGATCTGAGGAAAGATTGTTAGTGACATGTTAATTCCTACTCTGTCAGTCAAGCTTGTTGCATCTCAAATCAAAGAGAGATAGGACACAAACCACACCATCAAGTCTCAGATTCTATTTTTTCTGATGCGTTTTTAAGCAATGAGTCAGAAGCTGCCGAATTAAAGAAAATGTTGAATCGAGACCTTAGGCCTTAATATGAGGTCTGTGTGCACGAGTTACACCTACGACAAGACTGTGCTTAAGTTCTGCATCTAATGACATCAGAATGTGCTTTAGATGGAAAGAATGTCAATGTTTATTTCATGCATTTGATAATGAATTCCGTCGCTTCGCGTGAAGTGCTCCTTTGATAATACCGGTTAATCTCCAAAAAGCCGCAATTTGAAACGACTTCTCTGAATGATCCACCGAAGTATTTTTTTCACTCTCTGACGATTAGGTGCAGTCCTCTTCACGCTCATCTTGTTGCTGTGCTATCGAGTGATTTGGCCCGTAGGCGCACATCTGGAATGCGAGACACGGGCCCGTGTGCTGATTTGGAGATGAAGATGGCTCTTGTGAGAGGGCCGCTATGCCGCAGCGCATTCCATCAAACATCGGGGATCCCTTTAGTCACTGAGGGCTGCAGAGGTCAGGAAGCCCTGCTTCACCTAACAGGCCTCCACAAGCAACTCTGCATCTGCTAACTGCAGTTTAGAAAAGTATGGGTCGTTTTGGAAGGTTGCATGTGGTTCGGACACGATCAATCCGGCGAGAAGCCCTCCTACTGAACATGTTACTGCTGTATGACGACCGGTATCTCAGCATGAATCTGAAATAAGGCTCTGTCTACTCATATCGTAGGAATCATCATTAATCTTGTCTTATGCTGCCAGAGCAATTAAGTCTGTTAAGATCGGTACACAAAAAGCAGACACCAAAAAACTAGAGCCAACCAAGGCCGGTGAACGATTGGCTCCCATCGATTGTGAAAATTCGCGCTGGAACACGCTGGCACGACTAGAGGTGATGGCTGACACACGGCCTAATCAGAGAACTCGGTCTCACCGACTAGCTTCAGTGCCCGTTCACCTTGCTCAGACGGCCAAAACGGCACCGACGGGGACCGACCGTGTCCGACCGTGCGGTGCACACCCGCCCGACAACATCTGAGGGCTAAAAACGGTTTGGTTCCAGGCTTTAGTCAGAACCATCAAGGTATGATGGAATGTAAGGTATGAGCTGTCCCCCGACACCTTAGAAATCATCTGGTTTAAAGCTGTAACACACCTGACAACCGTTGATTTACCTTTCAGGCTACAAGGCATTTATATGGTCACCTAGGTTTCGAGTCAATCTGTTCATGAGCCCGTTGATGTAGCGAGAGAAATGAAGTGGCATTTTGAAAGTGTGTACTTCAGAAATGCCCTCTAACAGACTCTCTCCTCCTTCTGGGACAGGCAACCATGGTACTACGGTTGGGGCTTCAACCTACCCAGGGGTCAGGCCCTGCTGGACAAGTGGAACCAGATCCCCGACTCCACCGACATCCTGGTGACACACTGCCCCCCGCTGGGTGAGTGTCACGCCTTTTCTCCCAGTGGTACAGCCGGGAAACACCGGCACTTACCTGGTCAGGCCGGCAGGTCGCCTTTGTGCTAAGGCAGAGGACACGGGCTGTCATAAAGCCTTAGGTGACACGGCGAAGGACAGCAGTCAGTGTGTGGCCATTCCACAGCCCAGAATTTTCCCTGGGGCTTGTGAGGACCTCAGGTCGATATCGCTCCAGTGCCAGTTTCGGCTCCTAGCAGAGAAGGCGGCTTTTTGTTTTGTTGTTGCTTTTGTTTTCCTTTTAGCCCTTGTTTTACGCTCGAGCCAGTTCTAGCCGTCCCCGTGTGTGTGATTGATTTCTGTTATTGCAGCCTGTCACCAGGCACAATAAATTATTTTCCTTTTTGTTTAGCCAAGTGTTTACAGCGATCTCTTTATAAGCTGCGGGCATCTGGAAGGGCTACAGCAGGACGGTAATGCATGCAGGACGGGGACACTGTTGCAGTGCAGTAAATCACTGCTTTTTATGAAACGCTTCAAAGCGGTGAGACGCACAGACCCCAGCGGCTGCAAGGAGGAGCCGTGAGGAGGAGGAGGTTTCCGGAATGAAGCGGGGGCAGTTTTTAATTTCGGATGATACCGAATAAAAATGCGTTTGAAACACATTGTGGGACTGGAATGCGGAAAAGTGACCTCATGAAAAAAATATTAAAATATTTTTGTGAGGATTGCATAAAACCAGTTGCTGATCAAATACAAATGGCAATTATTATGGTAGTTCCCTTAGGTTGTCATACTGTAATATCATACTTGTGTCTTGGTATATTGGTCATGGCTTAATAGGGGAGACGCTGACAGATTATTTAAAAAAAAAAAAAAAAGTAGTTTCATTCTTTTGGTTTTATCGATTAATAGCTGACTGTTGATTAGTCTTAGTTCCTGAGGAGTTTGCTGCTGGAGAGATGTGAAGTGCTGACACCAGCTTTTTCTCCCCCAAAAGAATCTTCTTCCTTATTGTGGATGAATCCACCGTTCCACTTTTTCAGTGGCGCGCTCCTTCTGTGGAGTCAGCAGTGCCTGTGCTCAAAGGGATTCCTCTCTCCGGCTCTCCCACCGGGGTCCAGGGGCGGCGTTTCGCGCGGGGGGGGGGGATGGGGGGCTGGGCCGACCCCATGTGACCGGCTGTACCTCTGTCCCGTGGCAGGCTTCCTAGACTGGGTCCCAAGGAAGATGCAGCGCGTGGGCTGTGTGGAGCTGCTGAACACGGTGCAGAGGCGAGTGCAGCCCAAGCTGCATGTCTTTGGGCACATCCATGAAGGTGAGGCGGTGATGGCGTTTGGCTTGGCGCCACGTCCTGCACCCTGCAGCACGTTTACCGTAAATCCACCCGCAAGCCAGCCACGAGGTACACGACTCAGCGAGCGTAACCGAAGGGATAAAGCATAACAGACCTGGGAATACACATCTGTCCATCGTTTTCTTTAAAGTTTTGATTAAGTTTGTTTGGAGGGGTGTTGGTCTAGAAATTCCAGAAGAGTTTATCATCTTGTCAGGTTCCTGCAGGATGCGGGCAAGGCTGCAGAGTTGTAGATGTAGCGCCGCTGCATTGAGGAAAGGAGGTTTCCATCAGGAGCACGTGCCTGTTGGCTGTGCCGCCGGCCTGCTGCTCACAGAATCCTCCTCTGAGGCTCTGCCGTGTCTTTTTTAGGTCAGCCTGGTCGGCTCCTCACTGGAGCTGCGTGGATTAGAAACTGGATCAGAATTATAAAGAGACAGCTAGTTGAGGAGTACATCTATGTTCAGAGACATTTACAACGAAATTGCTGTGAAGGGATGAAAAAATGGCATGTTTGTGCTTGTCCCCCCCCCCCCCCCCGTCGTTCCCCTCCTCTTCTCCTCAACAGGCTATGGAGTCATGACTGATGGTGTCACCACCTTCATCAATGCCTCCGCCTGCACGGTCAACTTCCAACCCATGAACCCGCCCATAGTCTTCGACTTGCCCACCCCGAGGAGTACATGATTGAGAAAAGCCCCCTCCCTTTGCTCCTCCTCCCCTTACAGACCCCGACAGGTAACGGGTTTGGTCGGTTCGACAGATAAGGCACTGGGCAGGGTGGGTGGGAGACAGTTTGTAAATATGCAAGGTTCCGTCGGACTGCGTCCATGACGACCGCTGCAGTCCAGCTTCCTGTAGAGTCCACGTGTGCAGCTGTGTTGTGTACCGTCTCCGTTTTCTTTTTTTAAAAAATGATTTCAGCACTATTGCGCGATGATCTCTGTCCTCTGGAAGAGCGATGTTTTTAAACCTCTGTTGACTTTGGTTAGTTGACAATCCCCTGTGGCAGTCTCTCGGCTTGGAAAGCCATCGCCTCTCCCGTCGATCCAGACTCTGTGAAAAGAGGCTCAGTAGTGGCGTCTCTCGACTCCTCCCCGCCGTCTCCCCGGGGTATCCTCCTCGCGCGTTTCCGCCATCTCTCATTCGACGGATGCACAGACGCCGTTTCCCCCGCACCAGCCGCTCGGCGCTCCTTCGAAGGTTTTGCGGAAGCGCGGAACCTTCCGATGGTCCTGAACCCCTCCAGGTTCTGGGAGGCGACCCCTCCCCCTCGCTACCCGAGCGGCCACGACCCTTGTAAGTACCGGGATTTGGCCCCCTCCGCAACCGTGAGCTCTCGAGGCCCGGTTTTGTTGGTCCCCGTGCTGGCGAGGGCCCGGGGAAGTGCAGATCAAAGAGGACCTGGGAGGGAACAGGAAGCTGACGCCACAGGGCCCGTGTGAAATTGAATGTCAAGCACATTGACACTGCTCTCCAGAGATTCATTAAAACTTTCTGTAAGCTTCTTATGGATCTGAAAATGTGTTGAGGGGCTCTCCTATGCTCTCTGTGTAATTTCCCTGTGCCTAATAAGCTCAACCTCTCATCCTCTGCTGAAGTGTCACGTTGCTAACAAGTTTATTTCAGGGTCACCAGCAGTTATCTCTTTTTAGATAATTGTTACTCAGCTGTGCTTCACACTGTGGAATCAGAAGTTTGGTGTGTATTAATTGTCTTCTGAGTAGGGGCATGCATCTCCTGGCTCCCACGAAAGATGGCTCATTCTGGAAGGCTGGATACTTTTTTCTGTGGGTGTTTTTAGTACAACTTCCAGAACGTTAATAACAACATTCCAGTTGTTAAAATATACTTTTAATGTATCGCTCAGTAGTGGGGAAAATGTTTAAGTAATTTATTTAATATTTCACCTGTAATGTAATAAATAAATTAAAATAAATATCTTTGCTCCAAATAACGTCTGGCATTTTTTCCAAATACTTCTGTTCCTTACAAATTAGTCTGTGTTTGGTTAAACGGATATGGTATTTCAAAGTTTAATGCAATGGTTGGAATTGTTAATGGCTATGGAATTTCCTTTTTAACATTGATAGTAAGAATATGCTTGTACTGTATGTGGACTGAGTCTGTTTGTTAACTGTTACCATTGCTCACCTATTTTGCACAAATTTCTGTTCAGGTCAACCACTGTAAACATGGCTTTTATTAAAGTACTTCAAAGAATAATCACACTCTCCCTAATAACTTATACGTAATGTGCGTTTCACATGGTAAGAGTACAACTGGACTTTGATCCGAGGGCTCCTATTATAATTTATTAATGCTCCTTCTAGCTACAATTTGCTCCTGTGAGTTTCAAAATGGTTGCCATTACCAGCGTACATTGTACAATATTATTATGAATTCATAACAATTACTAGGCAATTTGGACCATATGAATCGTGAGAGAATTGAATTTTAAGCTCAATAATGATCCTTTTTATTATGTACTCTGATTCCCAGCAAGCACTTAAAATGATTGTTACTTTTATGCTGGCACAAACACTTTAAGAATGTTTCATGTTGGCATTTATTATGGGTACTGTGCTCTTCTTGAAAACTAAAGTTTGACTGTGGTGTTTCTTGCTGACTTCTTTGGGGCATGCCGTTCCGGTTTTTTTTAAAAGAAGGCTTTTTTCTCTGATAATTTCTGTGCTGTGTAATTCATTTGAGACACTGTTGAAATGTTTTGATTTAATAATGTATGATATTTTATAATCCCTTCAGCAAAAAAAGAAAAAAAAAACTTTTAATATTGAATATGAACTATGTTAGTGCATCAGGAGGTGGGTCCCATTATGTACATCCTACATGCAGTTCAGTTCTTCTGGTTTCCAGAAAAAGGATTGATGCCAATTAAATTAAACCTCATGTGCACTGGTGGGTTACGTGTCTATTTTTGCGTTTCTCTTATTTGTACCTATTGTATTTCATTTAAATTTACCCAGAACACTTTGCTGTTAGGAAAGAATTGAAGGATCCAGAATTTTAATCAATTATCTTAAATTCATACAAAACCTAATTTCCATTTGTAAAAAGTGATTTTCTTCTTCATATAGTGATTTTTTCCCCCGTTCTACACGCACTCCAATAAAAAGCTTCATTCGAGTAATTGCATTAGTAATCCAGGGGGATATAGCGTAATTTATTCTTAAGATTATGCGGCTCCTAGATAGCTTTGAGTTTGTTATTAAGGTTGTCTCTATAGAAAGAGTTCAGCATTGCTGACTTTCTTTCATGTTCAGGTATCCATAATACGTTCTATAATATCTCTCTCCTGCCACGTTATTAAAGTGCAGTGCAGTGGTTTTGTGTATCACCAGCCTCTGTTAAACACCCTTTTCATTCAGCATGCGAAGCAATTTAAAAAATAAAAAAAAAAAAAGGCCAGCCAGAATATTTCACAGATGATATATAGATAATATCAGTTTAATGTTCCAATTTGGGATTAGAAACCTGTAAAAATACAAGTTCACTTGCATACAGAGCTATATATACCTCTTTGTAATTTAATATTTTTTTTTTATGAAACTATGATGATTCAGGTGACGCATCATAGTTTCTAGAAGGACATCAGTGTGATATTTAAAAGTATTTTTTTGAATTTAGTAGTTTTGTGGCTCGTGATTCCCGCACTTTAGGATGCTGGTAGGTTTTCTGTCGGCTACAAACAGTGTAGCCCCTCGGCTGAGAAATCCATCAAATATTAACGTGGCCGTCGTGATATGACAGTGATCAGCCGCACAGTGGGATGGGCAGCCTTGGCGCTCAGCTCATTTTAAAAAAGTACACAAAAAAATCATTGTAGAATATCTGCCCTGAAATATTCTTGTCAAAGAAGGAACAGAGATGAAAGAATTCCTCCTCGGAAAGGTCAATACCATACCGACTCAACACCTACAGGACAGGGCGACACAAAACATGGTTTTTAGCTATTTTCACATCCCATTTATATTAAGCAGTAACTCAGACAGCAGTAACTATGACAGCAGAACGCAGGGTTTCCTTTAAAACATCAAAGACATTTGAGACACACTTGAATGCAAGCAAATTCTGCCTATAGCTTGATTCATGCAGGGGAAACGTGTTTGCATTTGACACCATTTTTTGAGGCCCTCGTTTAGATGGGATTCTATTTGAGTTACAGCATAAACAGATTTGCTGTGTGTACTGTCTGAAACGGGAATCCGTGTTCGAATGCACTTAGCATATGCATGACTGATTGCTACAATGCTGGCTCTGACTGCATTAGGTGCGCTCCTAGAGGACTCGGCGCACCTTTCTGAAGTCCTGGAGGGAGATCCTGCCGCTGCGGTTCCGGTCCAGACTGACAAAGTTCCGCCTCATGCCCCGCCAGAACTGCTGAATCGGGCCCTGCATCCTCAGCATAGCGTCCACGCACTGTCCGCTGAGTACCCCAGGGCGCATCTGGGCAGAAAGGGAGCGGCCTGGTTCATGAGAGCCAGCATGCGGTGAGAGAATGCGTGCCTGCGCACAGCGGGAGGGCTTACGGAGCGACTCGGGTTAAAGCCGCAGCTCTCGGGTCAGGCTCTGCAGAGGCTCTGCTAGTGCCTAATATGCTCCTTTGTTCTGGAAATTTAATAAGCTTACAAATAATTTACATAGAATCTATTTCCCCAGTACACCCATTCTTGCTTTATTTATTTTTTATTTTTTTACTCTGGTCTGTGGGAATTCACGCCGCTTTTTATTTCTCGCACGATTCATTTGACCGGTTTTCTGCATCGCCTCATTTCTCAGGTGCCTTTCCTCTCTGAAATCAAAGACAGCGCAGCTGTCTGGGCTTCCAGGACTGCGACCCTCGCTTTCCCAACTCTGATGACACTCCGGCCCATGTGACCGATCGTCACCGCTCTAAAATGACCTGTTCTGCCGGCTTTACCGAATGGCTGCATCTTGACATTCTGACCTGGTCCTGTTGTTTCTTGATGTAACCTCACTGGACGGTCGTATTCGGCTCCCCTCGTAGGGACCGCAGCAGCAAAGGGGGAGGTGAAGCTGAACAGCAGGGCTGTTGTCGAGAGCCCAGGGAGGATTGCGGCATGCGACTCCGCCATGCTACGATCCAGCTTAGGGGCCTGCCTCACTGCCTTGATAGCATCTTCCAGTCCTAACCCACACTTAGTTCTTTGTTCTGCATGTGATTCTCCTCAGCCGCCATGTTTCGCATGTAAAATCACGCGTCACCATTTCCAGGGATCAGCCAGGAGGGGTTTGATGCTGGCGCCCAGCGTGTTACTATATAAACCAGCCAGGTTTTACTGCTTCTCAGTGTCAGTTACCTCCTTATGGTGTGTGGTAATAATATGGGAAGAGCCAGGAAAGATAAACTCTCGCTTATTTAGGAGTGTCGTCAAAGCCGCATGATACTTAGGCCTGACGGTACCAGCCGTGACAGGGAAGCTTCCTACCGGCGTCCGGGACACGAGGACCTGCGGCCGGCGGACAGCGTGCTCGCTCTGAGCCTTCGGGGTGAGGATGAAGTGCCGTAGGAACTCAGGGTAGGAGACCGTGCCGCCGCCGTCGGCAACGCCGCCCCCGCTGGCCAGCTGCTGGATCTCCAGCGGAGTCGATTTCAGCTGAAGCTCCTCCATTATGGCTGGCGGACAAAAAGCAGAATGTCTGTGCCTCATTTGTCCAGCACCGTGAGACGGTCATAAGCACGGCAGACGGACAGTCGCTCCGTGTGCGTGACGCTCTTACGTGTCCAGACGCTGAGTCTCGTCTCAATAAAGGAATGTGCAGAAACGCTTGTTTCCATCAGCCTGGATGGGGCACCCTGATTAGTACCGTGCAAGGGGAGCGTAGCCCCCACACCCCTGATGTTCTGCGCTTCCAATCCCGCCATGTGCATCTTCCTGTAACAGCCGTAACAAGGGCAAAGGGGGGTCGGGGGGGGGGGGGCGGCAGCTTGTGGCGCGGTCCCAGCGGATCGAGCCACGTGCTTCATTCTCATCATGTACGCCGTCGCGACGGGGGACCCCGGAGGGGACATGCTAAACGCTGTGCTCGCCACGCCGCATGGCAAAGAGGGGGAGGGGGAGTAATGGCGAGGAGGGGGGGGGTGGAAATCGCTTGGGAAAGTATTTTCGTTCGGATGGCAGAACAGAACCGGACTGGCCGGATGAAACCAGTCCAAGAGAGTGAGGACAAGTGATCTGCACACACCGGGCAGATCGAGCAGCATTCTGCGTCGATAGGGGGTGTGGGGGGGGGGCCTCATTAGTGCATGCTGGGTGCCCCGAGAAACGTCTTCCCCTGGAGAAGCCTCTCACGCTGATCTAAATAAGAAACGCCCGTGACCAGGGGATGAAAAGGGAGACTTCTGCAGATTCTTTAAGTCTGATGTAGGTCCTGCTGATGATGTTGCGGTTTCTGCACCCTGTGTTCTTCTTCTTAAATGAAAGGCCAAGCACTGCGTAGTGAAGTACAGAATAGGACTACAAAGTATGGATCAATGTCTGTTTTACAGTCATAAATCAAAGTAGAAAGGCGGCAAGACTCGGCGGGTGCTGCTGTCCCGTCAGGCCTCCAGGGTCGGGGGTTCGAGTCCTTCCCCCGGTCTGTGTGCCTGTGTGGGGGTCCCATTTTCTCCATGCGCTGTACATGTTTCCTCCAGCTATTCTGGATTTCCTCCAGAGAGGTGCGGATAGGTGAACTGCGTTTCCAGGTTGCCCGTAGCGTGTGATTGTGTGTGTGCCCCCTGATGGCATGACATGCTATGCTGGCGTTCCCTGTCTCTAGGCCCCATGCTGGGATAGACCCCCCCCTTATTGGATGAGCAGGTGGAAGCTGGATGGGCATATTAAAGTGAGCAGTGCTTCATGCTAATGCATGCCGTACCCAGGAACTGCTCCATGCTGACCTCCCCGAGCTGTTCTCTGTCCACCTCCCTGCACCTCCTGTGGATCTCCCTCCAGGAGGCGTGCATCTGGCTGTGCAGACTGCACTCCGCCCGCTCACAGTTTGCCGGAGGGGTGCTCCTCTCCCTGCTCGAGCACGGTCTTCTGGTCTGCTCCTCCGGCTGGAAGGGGAGGTGCAACAAACGTATCAGGTACCAGCCAATGGGAGGAGGGCTCTGCCGAGGGGGCTTGGCTAGCAGGAGTGGCCAGCCAATGGGAGGAGGGCTCTGCCGAGGGGGCTTGGCTAGCAGGAGTGGCCAGCCAATGGGAGGGGGGCTCTGCCGAGGGGGCTTGGCTAGCAGGAGTGGCCCTAAAAACATCAATGAGTACCCAGCCACATTATGTGGCAAAACTGTACAATCTGCTTTGAATAAAGCAAAATACACGCTCCTGTGCAGAAGTCTTAGTCCAAGAAAATGATGCCAAAAACTATGATGTCAGCGTAACCATTTCACAGCCTCTCCCAGTCAGCCCAGTCAGCCCAGGATCTGTGGCAGCCATCCAACACAGCCATGAAGTTTTTTTTACTCAAATAAAAATCAAATCAGACTTATTTATAAAGCACATTTAAAACAGCAGTAGCTGACAGAAGTGCTGGACAGATAAGAAATAGACATCAGGCCATACAGGAACATACAATAAAACCACAGCTACAATAACAGATACATTTTATACACTGTTAAAATCCAGCACGAATAAACAGGTTTTCTGATGCGATTTAAAAACAGCGTTGGGGCAGATGTGATGTATAAAGGAAAGGCATTCCACTTGGTTAGGGCTGCCATCAAGAAAGCCTGCTCGTCTCTTCTTCAGTCCTGCCCCAGGAGTGGTTAGCGAAAGCTGCCGGTCAGGTCGGAGAGATCTAGAGGGCTGTGATAATGTTGCAGATCTGATAGGTACTGAGGTGCTAAGGCCATTCAATACTTTAAGAACTAGCAAGAAAACTTGAAAATCGGTTCTAAAATGCAGCGGTAACCAATGTAGTGATGCTAAAACAGGAGAGACAGGACAGTCGCGTGTGCCGGTCAAAAGCCAGCCAGTCGCATCCTGCACTGAAGGCAGGCAAAGGAAGACTGTGAAAGTCTTACATATAATGGGCTACGTGAAATGGGCTACTCGACCACTACTGCTAATCAATACCTCAGTGACCCTTTAAAACAAATTCATGTAGTTAAGTCAGTCAGTGCTGAAATCGAATGGCTGAGGTGCCCCTGAGGAGAGCTTTGGCACCTGAAATGGTGTTCATCTAGCCATCCAACAGAATATCAGGAACTTTTGGGAGAACTGGAGAAATTCTTGTTAGTTTTTATAGTTACGCTTATTGCGTTACGTTTAATGTTAAACTGGTTTTTGCTCTGAGTAAATAGACACTTCCTAGCCAGATAAACAGCTTTTAACATTTCCTTTGACTGACTTTTGGACAATAACGGATAAAAAAAAAAATCATGTCGCCTCATCCAGACTCCACCATCCCACCTGCAAGGATCCAAACACTACCTTAGAGCTCCTGATGGTAGAAGAGGTGGATTTGGGGCGCTGGCGGAGCCCCGGGGCCGTGCTCGTGATTCCCCGTGGCGAGGGGCCCTTGACAGCCACCCCACCGTTACTCCTAGGCCCCTCAGTAACTCCTCCACTGAAGCTCCTGAGAAAGTCACGGTACTCCAGGTTCCCGAGAGGGTTCACTGGCAGCCTGTTCCACAAGTTCTCAAACTGAACAAAGAAAAGCAGAAAGGTGAGGTTTTATATGGGGGGGAGGGGGCAAAAAAAAAAAGCTGCCAACAAATGAGGATTTAGTTCCTTAATTAAGAAAAAAACAAGCTTAAGCCCAGTAGATATGTTTTTGGCAATGTGCCCAAGGCAAAAAAAAAAATCAAAAATAAAAGTCTGCCAACTGTAGTTATTTCAACACAAAATACTGGTATTTAGTCATTGTGTTGTTGACTACGGTTGTGGCAAGAGTCTGCTGTTCGCCTGCGGTGCTACAGCCGCGAGGTCGATGGCTGTGACGGTTACAGAGCGTGTGTGAGACCCATCACAGCCTGCCCACCAAGGTTATGTCTGTAGTGTTTTAAGGGGCCGTGGTTTTTTTTTTATTTCAGCTTGTGAAATCCCTGAACAGACTGTACACAGTCGTTGCACAAGGTGCCAACAATACAGATGGCTTATCCTTCAGAACTGTGTTGAAACAGAAAATTGATATAAAGTCTTAATATACAAGCTGTGCCATCTATTAAAAATAATCGTTTCGGCCGTACCTGTTCGCTCGTCAGTCTCGTGAAGTGACGATCACGGATTGTCCTGAAGTCTACTTTGGAGGTGACATCGCTGCCAGCGTGGTGGAGGTCCGCCGCATCCTTGGCGACCGTGTGCAGACGGGAGGAGACGACCTTGCGGATCTGGCCCAGGATGTCACTCGCTGGCAGCGGGCGGGCACCTCGGCGCCCACCCTTCCCCACATCCTTGTTCCTCGCTCGTGCTGCCTGTAGCCCACACACATGCACAGAAGTGCCATTAACTTCCCCTAAAGGCATAAACTCATCCCAGTGAAATATCACGCACATTCACACTCGTGCCATATGTAGTCACAGATATTCAAACATCTTTCACGCTCATAACCATAATCTCCTACACTAATTCATGCATCTGCAGTACTATTTGTCTGGGAGCGTAATCATGTTCACGCACAATGCCAGCACCACAAATATATGATTCCAAAATCACACACTCGCATGCTATAATTCTGCTCTAGCTCACAATTATTCACACTCATTCTTCTTGTGAGGGTTGAGGTGTGACACTAGTAAAGGTCGGCATATGGGTCTCACCCCGTGTCCGTTCAGGAGAAAGCTATGCAGGAACGCCGTCCAGCTAACTGTTCCGTCCCGCTTGTCCACCATCAGTCCGTCCATCAGGTGGTCAAACTGTTGGTCCGTGAGCCTGAAGCAGAAATGGTCAAGAACGTGCCGGAACACCCAGGGCTGTATGTTGCCCCTCCTGCTCTCTTCAAGCGCAGAGAAGGCCTACAGACATGGGATAGGATGATAAGGGCAGCCATCAGTCATCATTATAGTAGGAGAGGATCTCAAGTGCCAGTCACTCCTTCAGAAGTAAATTCTATTGACTTTGCTGGGTAAATAACGAGCTTGACAATCACACAGACAAAGCAAATGTTTTTCTAGTCTTTTTCTAGTCTATTTCTAGTCTTATGCCCGTCATTCTCAGTGTTCTACGACACGCTAATCTGCACAATTGATATATGAGTCTGAATTATTGTTCCACTTGTGTATTTTAGAGCAACATGAATCTAATGTTGTACTAAATAACTGCTGTACTATGCATTCCTAGTATGTACTATGTACTAACCACTGTACTATGTGTTCCTAGTATGTACTATGTAATAATTGCTGTACTATGTATTCCTAGTATGCATTCCCATATGACCACTGTACTGTGCATTCCTAGTCGCTTCCTCTGCTCTTCCTTTTTCTCCTTAACTTCAGGCTTGCCTTGTGGAGGGCCTTGTACGCCGCCGTGACGAGCTCTCGTAGCCGGAACATGGCGTTCTCCAGGCTTGGGTCCTTGGCATTCTCTGCCGCAGCCGGTGTTTCCTGGCGACGGCCGGATTCCGCAGCGGCTCCGCCATCGATCATGGACGTGACGTCCGTGTAGGGGAGCAGCCCGTCATCTAGGTGGATCCCCATGCTGAGAGACGCGGGAAGGGAACAGTTCTGCGTGAGTGGCAGTGTGACTCCGCCCATCCTTCACAGTATATGTTACTCTGCTGTAGTCGCAATGACGGACTGGAGCCAGCTGGAGTCACTTAGCTCCACCTCCATGTAGCTACTGTCACATGACAGATACTCAGTAATCAGATGAGTCAAATATGCAGTGTGACACAGATACTCAGTAATCACTAAGGAGAGGTGTGTGGCTGAATGTGATCTGCGCTATACTATTTCTATAGGAGCGTAATCATGTTCACGCACAACGCCAGTACCACAAATACACTATTCCAAAATAACACACTTGCACACTATAATTCTCCATTACACATGATTGATGATGATGTTTAAATGTTCTTCATGTTGGTGTGAATGATTAGCCATTCACTCATTCCTCTTGTGAGGGTTGTGGGTTTGAAACCCAAAGCCAGTACAATTATGCCATTGTTGAGCCCTTGAACAAGGCCCTTAACCCACAATTAACCCCAAGCTTGAAGCCTTCCAGTGTACCTGTACTCAAACTGTAACAGATATCAAATAAAGCACAATTTCAGGTCTGCAGTGTTCAGGAGAGGCTGGAGAAGCCGTATGGAAAACTGCAGATGCTGTGTTGTCTTTCGGGTGACTGTAAATGAGGTCCAGAGAGGCACGTGTCTCAGGGTACGGAGGGCCGGTCACCGGCTGAGCTGCTGGCCAAGCTGGGCGTCCTCCTCACGGCAGCCGTACTCCTGCACTGGCACCAGCAGCTCCTCCACCTTCCCCTCCCCCTGCCTGAACAGGGCAGGGCCATGGTCCCCATCAATCCAGTCCTCGGGGACCCGGTAGGGAGCTCGGCAGGAGAAGAATGTGGACTGTCTGACAGGGAGCTAGGTGGAAGCAAAAATGTGGA
>JAODLC010000065.1:22031592-22050298 GCA_026781145.1 Hippopotamyrus pictus
TTAACGTAAAACAAAGGGACACATGTAGACGGACAATGGAGTTTCCCCCAAGTAACAAAGACGTGGAGGGTGGGGTGGTATGGGGTGGGGGGGCCAGATGGGAAAGAAAGTCCTGTAAGGCATGGAGACACCTTGTGAATAGAAAGGAGTAACCGAACATTACAGCGCATCAGTGAGGGTGTCAGGCGGTGATTATTCTGAGTAGATAGCAGGCTGATTGTGCGTCTTCCTCCCAGGCAGACGCTGTCAGGTTCGTGAAATTCCACAGGGCAGAAGCCTGGAAACACAGTTCTGCGTCAGGTCCTGTGGGAATCGCTCTCTCTCTCTCTCTCGTAAATGAAAAGAGACTTTGCATATGGAAATGTGAAGCTATCCAGAAAAAAACGGGCAATTTTGAGAGTCCTAAGTGATCTGAGGAGTGTGGGAGAAAACGGATTGTAAACACCATCTGCATTGACAGACAGACAGAGCCTATCCGGTTGTAATGTAGGGGATGTCACATCACATAAAATCTCCACCATAACACAGTTCATTTCAGCAGATGATTGCACAGTTATTTTGTCTGTGATGCTCTTCTGGCGGTTTGGCGGCATGTTGACGATTGCCGAACACTCTCACCACTCCAACCGCAGTAACAATGCTGATGAAATTGCCGAAACTTTGGAAGTCCCCTTCGCATAAATAATTAGCTTTTATTGCGATGGTTATTATTCCAAATGCAACGTAAATACACACAAATTAAATTGAACCGAGGCCCGCTTTATCTGCGTGTTGATTACCAAGTGGATTTTATGAAGTTGCAATTTACTGCCATCTTCTGGCAGATATTGGAATGGTAGTGGAGACAACGTCTATCGCTAAGACCAGATAACTAATATTTTCTCCCGACTTTACAAACGGTTGCTTTAACAATATTATATCAACATTTATTAAGAATTGTTATTACTGGATCCTTTATCGTATGAGTTTCTTATTAAATTAAACGTCATGGGCTCGCTTTAAGACTATAGCCACCAGTGGAAAACTCAGAAAAGACATCTAGTGTCCATGTGACCTGCATTATTTCAGTTACAGACCAAAAGCAGATTACAGTATGTATTACTTTAATATCTATATACTGGATATGTTAAAGACCACACTACTGCTAATAATGACCAAATTATCTGTATAGCTGTAGGGTAAAGTGCAAGATTACTGGACACTAGCAGTCTGTTGTCACAGAGACCTTTTGTTTCTTTGCTGGTCGGTTGTTTTGTGACACGTTGTTGTAAGCGGAGGAACTGTGTTTAGGCTTGCTACTGGAGCGCGATTTCTACTCTGATGCATTTACTCACCCTGGCCAGCAGCGCTTCAAAGTCGGACTCCGTGAGCGGGAGCAGAATGCCCTTGACAGGCCCCTGGAACTCCTCCCCCATCACGGCCGGGCGGCCGTGGGGGTCCGAGGCTCGGAAGGCAGCTCTGGGGTCACTCTGGCTCTCCGGCACATTTCGGAACCGCAGCTCCTCCATGTCCGTGGCAGAGTGGTTCTTTTCCAGGACGGACTCAACTGAGGAACCTATAGAGGGTCAAAGAACGGGACAAATATCCTCAAAAGTTATGCTTCATGTTCTTGTCCTGTTCCCCACAGATTTTCACAGGATAATCTGAAGCTGTTCTGGAATAGTTTGGCAATTAGAACAGCCCTTAATTTTGATGACTTAAACAGCTACAGTCTACGACACCCTAGAGTTATGTCATACCATAGAGAATTTAATTGGAGAACATGTGCAAAGTTAAGGTAAAGCAGATCTTTATCTAGCAGCACGACTGATGGTCTGGTTTCAGAATCTCTGTTCCGGAATTCTCACCGGGGGCTGATCGCAGGGCCCTGTGGCGGGTTTCTCTGGTTCTGCCCAAAAAGGACGTAGTATGGGCAGTAGATGGCAGCCTCTGGGACATCACCAGCCCTCTGGACAAGGGTCGCAGGTCCTGATGGCCGCCCTTCATCATCACGAGAGGCATCACCAAAGAAGCGCTGCAGGCAGGGGAGACTGCATCATTTTACCCCCTGTCAGAACTGTCTCCATTTCCCCCTCTCTTCAAGAAAGGTATTGTGAGACGATTGATAATTTTACGCACACGTTTCTATTGTTGCTTATCTAGTGCAAGGTTGTGCCATTTTAAATGATTTCGATTACAACGGAAAACAGAAAAATACACAATTAACTCTCAGTATTCTATAATAGTTAATAAATAGCACCAGGCTTTCTTTTCATTTATTTTACAGTGAACTTAGATAGGCCTACTACGTTAGCGACTTTAGCAAGCCGATGCAAAGCTGGCATGAGGCAGCTCCCCCTTGCACCAGCCACGCTTTGAAAGATTAGCTGAAAGCAAACGTCACAGCCAGCGTGCCTCCTGATTAATAAGTCATTTGCAAATAGCGCTATAGCCCAGTGCGTTTTACCGCCCGATAGCGTCTTTCCGCGGTGATACTCACGCTTTTATTTCACACACACTGCGCGAGAATGCGGCGTCTCGCAGCCCCTCTCGCGCCTCACCGTCAGCCCCACGAACGCGTTGCGGTTTCTATAGAAACAGGCCGGGCTCTGCGAAAGGCGCGTGGCAGTTCTTCGTGATTGGTGCAAAGTTACAGCGGTGACCGATTTCACTACACTTGCAATGTTTGCTTTAAAATAGATGTGAGTATTAGCTATTATAAAATATATATTTAAACACTTTTAATAACCCGCCCCCATTGTAATTCTGTGACTAAAATAGCCCAGAACACACGGTCTGAATACACATCTTTATTAATAAACCAGCGAGCAAGCATGCAAATACAGTGTACTGGAAATTGTACAATTACCATAGACGATATAAAAATAGAACTCAAACCGTGGCATGCCTGGAGACGTCGCTAACGTAAATTAAGGAAGCGTGATTATCAAAGTGTAGCCATGCTATCTAAAATACCACGTGTAATATACTTAAGCTTTGTACATACACACAATCAAGACATTCATGACTGTCCAGCTGTGTAGCAACGAGTACAGAACTGTTTGTTTGGTTGCTTGGGAGTAAGAAGAAGCAGGGAGCACGAAGACACTAGGTGTAAGTATTCAGGTAGCGTCGTGAGGAAAATACGCCGCTTTATCGTTGTGTGATTACAGCTCTACCGGGGTAGCATCCAAGGAGGCAATATCCTGTACTCTAGTGTTTGTACCTGTGAGGGAGGGAGTGATCTTTAATACATTGAAATGCGGCGGAATCACAGAAGATGTTCAGATATATTAACCCCCCCCCCCAACAATTGGCAATTTTAATCTACCACTGACCACTAGGGGGCACACGTATTGTGCCGTGTGTGCTGAGAGCCCTATAGTGTGTAGTACATGGACAAGAAAAAAAGTAATATAAAATAAAAAGGACAATACAGTACTCCAGGAGGAATTTACCCTTTACAGTCTTTATGTTCAAGGAATAAGAACAGGCCTGAGAATCTGTTTTTCTGCCTAGACACTCCTTATATATGCAAAACTCTTTCTTATTTTTCAAGACTCATTTTCAGTAACTGACCTGAGACTCTGTACTTAACCCCTTGTGTTTATGTCCTTTTGGTTTTAGTTTGCATGGGAATGGGCTGCAGTGCTAACGAGAAAAGGCTTCTTATCAGGCCAAATGAGCGCAGAGAGCTGAAGAAGGCAAACTCAAGCTTTTCCAGGTGTGAGACTCTGACGATGAAACAGAAATTCGAAGGGACACACAGACATCCTCAGACTGTTTTCTACAACAGTCTTTAAATGCTATTGGTTTAAAAAAGGATTTAATATGATCCTAAACTGGAAACCTCTAACATGGGAAAAAAATATTCACAGGTTGCAGTCATGCCAATCCTAGTCTCTAGCTGTAAGTATGAACGGCCCCAGCAGATCAGCAACTCAAGTGTCAGGTTTGGGTTAATGTGCTGCATCACTAGAGTTCAGGTGTTTCTGTCTATGAGCCGGCAAATCCTGAGATTATTCCCTGGCTAAGACATTAAAGTATTCATTTATTTATTTAAAGACACATATACATTTTTTTTATTTCCCTGGAAATGTAGCGACATCAGTGTGTCACTAAAACATCATGTGACTCTCATGTATGTTATGATGGGGGCCAAGGCCGTCGCTGAAGGAGAAAGGCGTAAATCACACAACATCACTGCGCCAAGCAGGTAGGTCAGGGTGAAGCCACTGCTTTCTACAATAAATGGTACCGTATATACATACATACATACGTTACATAAGGCAGATACTGACAGTGTGGTAGGTGGCTGCTGATTATACATAGGGGCGGAGCCGGGGCAAGGAGGAATCTCCATAGGGGCCGGGGGGGTGGAGTGCGAGGGGGGAGCGAAGGGGCCGTGAGGCGGAGCAGGCACACGCGGGCGGGGGGATCTGCAGCTGTCCGGCTGGCGTGTGGCGCGGCGCCCCCTCACAGGCTGAAGTCGAAGGTCAGGTCCGACTTTCCCATCTTCTGCTTGTACACCGCGTCAAACTTGTCGTTCATGGACACGGTGAAGATGTCTTTCCACAAGCCCACCCGCCCTGGCATGGGGCGGGGAACAAGACGGAAATGTTTTAACATTTTTCATCATTACTCAAAGTCTGCTACTACTACCATTTCTATTATCATTGTTGTTATTATTGCTGTTGTTTTTCCTGGTGTACATACTAATATGTACGTAATAACAACATCAATAATAATAATGATATTTTTAACTTTCAATGCGTTTACATTCAGAGTTCACTTCTCAGTCACTAATGCAGTTGCACTAATCCCGACAGCATGCAGTGTGCAGTACGACCACAAGACCAGCGATAACATTAAAAACAACACTGACCCTAAAAGAGCTCAGCGGCGCCCCCTGTAGGCAGTTGTGCTGCCTGGATCCCGGAGTTGGCTTCACTCACCTGGTTACTCTCCCACTGTGCTCTAATGTAAGTACTGCTCGCTTTAAAGCCCATAATAATACTGCTCAGGTTATCTTTGCTGTGCCAGAACAGCCATGATTCCATGCACTAAAAGAAAGACAAATGAGGGAAAAGAAACCTAACAGAAATGATATGCAAATCAGATGGAATGTACAAACTTAAAGACAATTCCTAAAAATAATAATAGAAATAAACGAACGTAAAGATAATGATTACAGCAATAAAGTAATACCCAAATCAAAGTAATACCGCACTCGCAGTCTGACACACTTACAAACAATATGCTTTCTGGCCAGAAGGTGGCGATCCAAGATCACCACTTCGCATATTTTTAAACGGCGCTAATTAAAGTCCATTATGCCAAGAACTTTCAACACCTATTGTAACACGTTTATCACCATTATGTTCCTAATATTCTTATTCATAATAGACACAATAAATAAAAAAAATCCTGAAATAAGGTTCTGACGGGAACCGTAACTTGGGTCAAACGTCATTAACCGTTTGAGAGTGTAGTTCAGACTGAGGTCTAGTATCTCTGAGTGATACGGGCACACATCCTGCTGTATGGGAGTAGGACACACTTTTGTGGTTCCAGAGTACACCAGCGTGTCCCTACAGCCTGAAATAACAGAATAGTGTGTACTCTGTACTGTCGGCCAATCTGAGAATGGCGTTTGTTCTAATTACAGACAGGAAGAGCAAACGCAATGAAGAATGTGGATGGACAGATTGTAGCCTCTGGTGTCTTACTGTAGACACATGTTACTGTCCCGGGTGCCCTTTACAACAGACACCTTGCTGTTTGTACTGCATCAAGAACCGCACCCCATCGCCGTATAAACCGAGTATTTTTAAAAAAGCAACAGCCTTCGTTCCGATTTTGAGTCCGAAGCAGCAGGTTTTTAATGTCAGTTCCAGCATGGCGTCCAGGAGAGCGGTGCAGTGTTATTTTGGGAGCCTGACACCCCAGCAGATCATCTGCAGTGTTAGCCATGCTATGCCTGTTTGTGACTGAAATAGGAAGGACATTCACTGCCGGGCGATTTCCTGTCAGCTAGATGTATGGATGTAGGGCGCCTAGTATAATGAATGTATCCTATAACTAAAGAGGTAAAAAAACAAAAATAATATTTAATGTCTGATGTGATGTGAAGTCCATGAGGCACTTTAGGGACGCTTCACTAATCCCCCCCCCACAGCCAGCAAGCTTCTTAGAGAGGCAGTGGTGTAGTTTGGTGCTGGTGGTGGCAACAGTACTGGGGTGGGGGATGTCGGCAGTGATTTGCTAATATGGTGCCCCCCCCCCGAGGATGGGTTGAAAGGTACTGCTCCCCTACCATCTGCGTCCTTTGGCCCCATTCAGGTTTTGCCCTCCAGCAACCAATTTTCTGACCTCCTTTCCACCAGCACCTCACCACCTCCATCTCTCCTCAGTGCTGGTTTCCCAGCAGCTGCTGTGCTCCCCCCCCCCCCAACTCTCCCATCTAGGCCGCCTCATCCAGGCCATCCCAGGCAGACCGCCCCGGCCAGACCGCCCCGGCCAGACTGCCCCGGCCCAGTCCCCAGGATGCCGCGTACCTCTGCAGATTGACAGGGCTTCCGAGTCCCCGCACTGTTCGATAAGCTGATGACAGCTCTCCACCATGGCTTCCAGCTGGGCCTTGTCGCAGGAGATGCCAAGGAAGCGGGTCAAATGCTCCACCACGCTGGCCAGGTCCTGTATGGTGGGAGGGACCTTAAGTCATTCACCCCTCAGAGGGTCAGAAGCCAGAATGTGCCAAGCGAGGTTGCCTATGGCTCCCGATGATGGGCAGGGTGTCAGCGGGCATTTCCATGTGTGCCAATGACATCACACACTGTGATTCCTAGAAAACATGGCTTCTTGTTCTACTGACGGTTCATAGAATTATTTCGTTTGATCTACTAAGATATTGCATATTAAAAGACATACTTTCAGGAAGGCTTTTTCAGTCGACTCACTGTGAATGCTATGGAAGATTTCCTCCTTCTGCTGCGGGGAAAGGGCTAAAGATCGCAAAGGAATTTTACGTCCAAAGGAGTTTTATGGGTTCATCCTCTAATCTGAGCGCTGGATCCAAACCTGGATTTCAGGGCCAGCGGTAAGAGGACATTTGAACAATCCTTCTTTCCTTTCATTTGCATGAATACCTGGCCCAAGGTTGGCATTTCCTGTTCCACCAACAATTATTTATAATATAACTAGGTATGTGTTAAAAAGCTATGCCTTCGTTTCCAACACTAATGTGTATATTGCAAACGCAAAGTGATGTACTCCTATAAATACTGTCAGTTTTAGCAATGTCTCTGAACTGCTGTGCTTTTATGCACACAATCCTTCCAAGTAAAATCACAGATGGAAATACCTGTAGCCTTCACATTTAAGCTGAATTATGGACCTATCAGTACAGAGATTGAGAAGCGGGGGGGGGGGGCACAGGTGATATGGACCGCTGCCTTGTTCTGGCATGGAGCCCCTGAAGCAGCTCGCTCCTCAGTCACTTTGACACATCATGTTCTCTCTCTCCTGTTTCTTGGAGCCACAAGCCGGCCGGTTCCCCACAAGCCGTCCGGTTCACCCTCTGTGGGAACCCTCCACCCTGCCCTGAGCCACTGTCTTCCACACTCCCGACAAGAAAGTTGCGACACGCTCCAACAAACGTCACGTATTGCGATCCTTGTGACCCGTGGCACAGATTCTGTAGCTTTTCATTCCCTTTGCTTTCATTTTAAATTCAACAAGTAGACCACTGTGTTCACAATACAAAGGTCATAGGTTCAAATCCCAGGGAGCACTAATAGATTGTAATTGGCTTTGGATACAAAGTGTCAGGTGAATGATTCCCAGCAATCATGTTGGATAAATATGTAAATGATTCCTAGCATAAACAGATAGTCTGACCTCCTGATGAATATAAATGACTTATTTAGTTTACAATAGATTCTGCACTTGAAATTTTGACATCCCATAACCATAAACATGTCGAGGTCCATGGCATCCACACAACTGTCCACTTATTATGCATTCATGTTATTTACAAATATAGTTGACCTTATTGTGCTGAAAAATCATATCACATTTGATTGTCAGGCTCTCTCGCCTTTTAAGCCTGGAGTATTTTCTGTGGGTATTTGTGACTAAACTCCACACTGGATAAAGGTATGGAAATTGCTTATGAAATTCCATATTAGTCTCTGCTTCAGAATGTTATCCAGTGAAGCACAAACCCACAGGAGTTACATGATTAAGTTCTTAGGTTTTTTTTGCAGCTTAGAGTGCGCATCAGTGAGCATGTGAAATACGTTTTACAGTCGGCAGGAAATCTGCAGGGGCTGCTCTATGCTGCGGCAGGATGAGACGTCGCTTCAGCACCTTGTACATGTCCTCGTACTTCAGGAAGAGCACGTTGGAGTCCAGGCGGTGGTCCCAGAATTCCTGCACGTGCTCAAACCAGGAGCCGTATCCCACTACGGACAGTGACATAACAGGTGATTAAATACTCATCTCTGAATTTCACTCATTCTGCACTGACTGTTATTAATTAATAGGTGTAGCAGACTACAGATTTTCCTCTAAAACTGGGCTCCCCTGTTCCGGTGTCTGAGGCCCAGTCCGCAACGCAGTTTGCAGGTTTCCCTGCTCAGACACACCTTATTCAGCTCATCAGCCAATTACCGGGTTTAGTAGGTGTGTCTGAGCAGGGAAACCTGCAAACTGTGTCCCTGCTGGACTGGAATTGGGGAATCCTGCTCTATAACAGCAAAACAAAGAGCTAAGACATAAGAAGTTACGTAAGTACTAAACAATTCATTACTACCAGTAATAAGGTATTGCCTATTTACCCGGCATCCAAAGACCCACCCTCTACCTCTGCAAGTCCTCAAGTGTTATTCTATACATTTCCTTCAGGATCAATGAAGTTTCTTTCTTTCTTTCTTTCTTTCTATCTATCTATCTATCCATCCATCCATCCATCCATCCATCCATCCATCCATCCATCCATCCATCCATCCATCCATCTAGATGGTGTTTAAACTCCACTTTTCATTCTGGTGTGGGGTATGTGTCTTCCTGCAGAAAGGGGACTTTGCTAACATTGCCGGTGACCTTCAGGACTCACGTTTGTCATTCATAAACCTGCGGCAGAACTCCTGGAAGGTGCCCCGGTAGCTCATGGTCCGCAGCGAGCGGTGGAACTGGTAGTAGGACACCACCAGGTCTTTGGGGTTCCTGGCCATGTAAATCACCTGCGGAACACAGGGCACATCAGCACACTGGTGAACATCACTATGGCAGGGTTCTTCAAATCTGGACCTCGATACCAAATCCAGGCCGTGTTTTCAGTTCTCCCAGGTAGTTAGTTTAATAATTACTGATTCTGATTCTGGTCAGAGGCTTCACACCTGGCTCACAGGTAAAGAAAGGCGGGAAAACCAGCAGGGCTTGGACCTCGAGGACCGTGATTTGAATAATAGGGCACTATGGAGAGATCAACAATAACATAACATGATACCAATTGTGCTGGATTTCTCCCTCAGTTGAGTCCTTGCATTCAGGCTGAATGGGGTCTCCGCGAGGTTAACCCCACGTGTGCCGGCTCACCTTGGACTCGCCATTGTGTAAGGCCACGGGAAGGAAGCGGTATGGTAGGTGGCTCTTGATCAGGCGAGGGGACGTCAGCTCCTACAGGGTCACCGACACAAGGCTGCAGTTAATGACAACCATCTGGCCAGAGCAGGACCAAAGTCTGATTCCAGTGTACAACAAAATCTCGAGATAGGAAACACCACAATTAAACAGAGAACTGATTACACCTGCAATATTTCTACCACTCTCTCTCCACAGCAAGTTTAGCAGGACTGATCAGAACCTGGATGATGTCCAGGCCCGGCTGAGGGTATTCCAGAACAGGAAGCTGCTCCTCAATGTTCATCAGCCCAATCTCATCTGGGTCAGCTCCTTGGCTTACAAGGTACACCAATTCCTGGAGCAGACTCGTCCCTGAAGGAGAAGGCGATGAGGAAAGCAGCATCAAGAGTGAGTTGCACCATGTCCTGAATGAACAGTAACACTCATCTGTGTTCAAAGTCACTTAAGGATAGGGCGGCAGTGTGAACCAGCTGCTGTACAGAGGGTACGCACATGATGTCAGAGTAGGAGGAGTCACTGTGGCTACACTGACTGAGCGTCAAAAATACTGAGTGGCAGCATTAGAGTTCAGCTTGGACGCCACGAAAACACATATAAAATGAGAAAGAGCTGTTGTGTATATGTATTGCTGCCACTGTGATAAAATAAAATTTTCCCAGTTTCACTGGGTTATCATTATCTTTTTACAGAATGCTGAAATGCAAAAATAAAAGAGAAGCAAATGTATTGGTACAATCTGCAGAAAGAACTGGAATTCAGGCTCAGAAACGTGGATTTGCGGCTGTCGTTTTGTGTCAGTTATGTTGGGTTTTTGGGTAAAATCATACCTTAAGTTATATACCGCATTGACTACTTATCAATTAAATAATTGGTATTTATATTCATTTATATTCTATGTCACTGTAAACTTTTTGTCAGCATTTATTTCAAGTCAGCAATGATGATGAGCCTCACATTACAAACAAAGTGGGTTTTGGTTAGATAGTGTTAACTAGCCAAGACAAACCCAGTTTTCCTTATAAGGGGCTACTCCACAAAGCCGGTTTAGACAATTAACCAGATAACTTTAAAAGTTTTTACAAAATGTGTTGTCAGGAAACGTAACAATGTCCGTGGTCCACTGGTCCTTTGGGAAGCTGGAAGGATCCCTGTTGAGTCCAACTACCTTTAATTTAAGCAAACTATCACTTGTTTCGCAGATTAATATCAGCCATGCAGCAGGGGGAAGTTCCGGCTGGAAAGTGACTTCAATGCACTCCCTCTATTGCTACATTAGCTGTGATCATAGGGTTGAATCCTTGAAAGTTACACAGTCTGCATAGGTTACTACAGAGGGAAGATGCTGGAAAAATGATCCGGCCAAAAGAGTTTGTAAGTTCAGCTGCGTAAATGATTGACAGAACATGTGAGGTCTACCCGAGGAATGCCGTTTCAGGACCTGGAAGTGAACTCAAGGAAAGACAGGCCTTCTACTGTGTCCCTACCCGGCACTGAATGTCTTATTTGGAGCATATGAGGTTCTCCGCGCTGCGCTCCTGGTCGAAATGCTCAAGTAGCACAAAGGTCACTGTGTGAGAGCGGCAGCATTCAGAAGATACAGTCACCGCACTGCCTGAGCAGGTCGAGCACAGCGGACAGAGCGAGGCCGTCAGCTCGATAGCTGCCGTCGGCATTCAATTCCCGAAGCTGTGACCCCTGACCTCCAGCATCCCCCCAGGATATGTGCTCAGATCCTGTCCAAACTATTCATACTCATATATTGAACAATATTCATTTTAAAAATCCACTGACCAAATTCACTATCCATTACAGCAACATTTGAAAACTTTTTTCAGAACTAGGTTTGCGCTATTCAAAGGTCTGACACTCGGTCTAAAAAATAGCTGCAGCTGTTAGCAGAGCTTAGTTAACGTCCGCTATCGCGACTCTTAGCATTTCTGACCCGGTCTAGTCAAGACAGCATATGACACAGAGGCCTCGATTGCTACAATATGAGGGACAAGACAGACAATAAATTCACTGTACTCTTTAACAGCTGTTAAAAGAGACCTCTGGGTGTAGAAGGACTTAAAAGATCTGCCAAATAGGCATTGATTACAAACATGACCTCTGGTAACTCTCAAAGTGCTATATATTATTGTCAGAGTACAAAGTTAGCTGTGCAATGTCTGTCCACTTTGTTCCTTGATAATCTCTATACATTAAAGCATTTGACCTTTCTTTATTTCTATGCTTGTTCTGATAATCACAAAACCTCAACGTTCGTCTCTAGCTTCCATACTTTTTATATACTCCAATGTATATTTTGCCTTTTCGATTCTGCTTTTCTGGCTGTTCTTCATTTTTTCGTAACTAAAACGTGGTTGGAAAGAAATCCTTTGCTTAAATCTGTTGCTTAAAACTAATAATCCAACACAAATAAAAGTATTTGTGCATCTGTTTAAAGATTTTCAGTGTGAACTCAAAACCATATGACACTGTCTGCTTTTTTCCAATAATACTCCACCTTAAAGTACAGACATGTGTCTGAAACAGTTCCTGACCCAGGAAATAGATTGTTTTCCTTTTAGAAAGCTTGGTGTATCCATAATTTACAAACCATAATGGAACTGAAATTAAAAATCAATAAAAAGGATGAACTGTACATTTTCAGGTAAAATATTTAAAATGATATATTAATGAAATATAATTATTATGAATACAGAATGTATCGGTCCGATATTGTATTACAACTGACATCTGGTCCAGCGGTTTTTATGTTTAATTTACGCAAGTGATAAATTAAATACTGTAACACAGATTAAATTTCCTTTCCAATACCTGCCAGAAAAATGTATCTGAAGAAAATATATGTTTTTTCTTTATGGTAACAGGTATATAGGGACACCTCCTCAGTGCCGTCAGGGTGTGAAATGATAAGTTTGTCAGAGATGAAGCAGCACTGACCCCCCCAGCATAAATACATACAATACACAGATATGCATGTTGCATATGTGTCACTGTAATAAACATAAGATACAATCAGAGAGCTTCCATCACGCTGCATAAATTACAGCTCACAAGAAAAGAAACAAAAAGGCACACCACTTTGAAAATTCATTTTAAATAACACAATTTTTAATATCATCATTAATGAAATATGTGATAAAGATCTTTCTGCTTCCCACACAGAGGATCATACTGAGAAAGCAGATCACCAAGCCTGAACCTTAGATCTCAGTCACCCAGAGATATTTCAGGGCCTTAAAAGGTGCACACTTGCATGATCTCCCACAATCCTTCACTTCATCACTTTATATATATATTTCTGTTGTAGAAATAAAATACCACCGAATATTTTAGAACTTGCCCTGTCTGTGCGTCATAACTTGTGTTTTTATAGAGGACAGAAGGAATTATATCATGTTTAGAAGATAGTTAAATGTATATTTTCAGAAGACATTCCAAAATGTAAGATAAAGATGTCAGCCATGCTTGTCAGTTTGAAAACACCTTAAAACTGCGGTAAACCTTAGATTTAAACGCAAAATCCCGCTCTGAGACCTTGGTCCCCAGGATACAACGTGGCACTAACGGGACACACCCTGTGCCACCCTGGCAGCTCCGTCTGCTGTGACAGATCCGCCTCTCGGAGGCCGTAACTCCGCAACCTTCTGCGGGAGACACTCACCTCCAGCGCGCTGTTTGTCAACAAAGCGCGTCGCCCCAGCCGCTGACACGGGGCGCAGGAGCGCTGTGGGCGGCCAGGCGCGATGGCGGCTCACACTCGATACTGTGTATTGCACTGAGGGCCTGCTCAACTAGCAAAGATGACAGATATACTAAAAGGTCGGTGATCAAGGCTGGACATTCGTCCTCCCTTATCGATTTAGACCACCAGTCGACTGAT
Source organism: Hippopotamyrus pictus (assembly GCA_026781145.1). NCBI lineage: Eukaryota > Metazoa > Chordata > Actinopteri > Osteoglossiformes > Mormyridae > Hippopotamyrus > Hippopotamyrus pictus. The sequence goes on from JAODLC010000065.1 coordinate 22,045,109, forward strand.
ACAGCCCTCGTACAATAGTCATCAGAAACATTTAAAAATCAATACTAATATATAAAATAACTAATGTTAACAAAAAATAATATTTGTAAGCACAAGGTGCATCACGTTGGATCTTAGTTTAAAGTCAAATGTAAATTTGTATACCTCCAGTGCTAATTGTTTTGAATTCCGTTATGAAGGATCGCAAAGGCAGGCAACTTATGTAACGGAACCCCAGCTGCATCCGGGATGGATTTTAATAAAACACACTGCGGTTTGCTTGTAGGGCAGCGCACTATTAAGTGTGTGATGTGCAATAAAAATAAAAACAGTTAAATGTATTCAGCATCAGTATCATAACTGAATTCCATGCACAGGGGAGCCCTTCCAAGAAATGTGTGGGATGCATGGAAATATGGGGTTTTCCGCATTACTCTGCGACACGATGCCTTCGTATAACTGAAATGCTACGGTGTAATGTCAACAAAATGCGTTACCTGATTTTGGATAGGTGACAATCCATATATCACTACTCCTGAGAGAGAAGTTGGCGATTTCCTCCATCTTCCCTCTGCAGAACGGAGGAAGCCTCACGCCATTATATTCGAAATATTTGCTCTCAAACTCGATTGGGGTGCTTGGCGTTTCTGCCTCGCTCTCTGCCATCATGGAGCCGTGTTTACGGATAACGGATATATCGCTAGGCTTGCGGAGGCTGGGGGGGAAAAAAGGTTCAAGACGCCAAAAAAAAAAATCAGCGAAAACTATGGCGAAGAAGCGCTGGTTTGCGAGCCCTTGACCTTCAGCCAATCGCGTCAGGACATAGTGATGTAATGGGATTCGCTCGGAGATGCTGGGGATGATGCTGCGGCTGCCGCTTAGTTTCAGTACCAGCGCCCTGCCGGCGGCTTGTCTCCTGCGAATTGCTCGCTTGCATTCTGCCCGAAGAAATGCTCCGCCATGCAATATTAATAACTTACAACCACCATGTTTTCCCTTATTTCGGCTGAGATTTTTAGATGCAACCTCTACCTAAATGTACATGCGTAGGCCAATATATACTATACAATACCATACAGTAATACCTGTAATAATGTTTGTAAAATGTTGTTCGTTGTATTCTGTATCACTGACAAGCAAGGCCTTGTACACGCATGTAATGTCAAAGTATGAGATCACTGCCGCTGTTTTTCAATAACATTACAAATGAAAACATAACCAAAAAACCAAAAAAAAAAAAAAAAGTATCACAATCATACTGAGGGGATGTCGTAGCGAATGCTACGTAGGTATAAATGTGATCTTTGGGCGATCAGAAACATGGGCGATATAATGCGATGGATTCAAAGTTAGAGTCGCGCATCAGGCGGCGATAGTGCGCGCATGACAGGACCTGCGGCGCGCGGCCGGCGCTGAGGGAGGAGCGCCGCCCCCGGGGGAGGGGGGGAGTCCACCGACTCCCCAGTGCAGCCGTCTGCCTCTGTGATTGGCGGAGCAGACGTGGGCTTATTTGATAAAAGTCTCATTGATAGCGTTAATAAGAGAAACATGAGATTCTCAGAAGTTATTTATACCAGTGTGGGCTGCTTTATATACATTTTATACTTTTTAGATCAGAAGCAGACCGCCTTTGTAAATGTCTTATTTTCTAGAGAATCTCAAGTAGCCGATTTATTTATATATTCGTAATAATTTTTAGACATTTCCTGCAAAAATCCCTTTTTTCTAGCAGGATATGTTAGACTTAGAGGGAGGATGGAGCATTTCCTTCGCTGGCTGTGGCTTTCTGGGCGTCTACCACATCGGAGTGGCCGGTTGTTTGCTGGAACGAGCCCCGTACCTGGTTGAAGGCGCCACGAAGATATACGGGGCTTCTGCTGGTTCCCTGACTGCCTCCGTACTCGCCACGCGTGCCTCGTTAGGTAGGCAGCATGCGATCCGTTTGTCTAATTTTAAGTGTTTTGCAAGAAACAGAGGTCTGACAAACTAGATTATTGAAAGTTGGTTGGCGTGCATTTATTGCACAAAACTTAACTTTCCTCTTGCATTATTGCTTTTGCTGTTGTTTAGACTTTTGTACGTTACCACTTGTACGTTTAGTTTGTGTCCAAACTATTGATTAAATATTCTAAACAGCAGTGCTGTATCAATACCTTTCAGATACTACTGAATGAATTAGTCTGTATAGTTGTGGTGCTGTCGCCATTTCTTTTTTAACAAGCGCTTATGCCGGTACCCTGACATTACCATTTTTGTCCCATAAGATAAAATGCACTGCATAAATTAACGTTTCTGTTTATTTACTTAGTACTGTTATCTGTGCGCGTGTCAGCCGTTTATGCATAAAGTCTGTCTGAGTCCTAGAATTTGCAAAGAAATACGACCAAATGCGCTGATTTTTTTAATTATTCTATAGCATTGCCTTTAAAGGCACCTTTTTATATTGCACTGTTTATTATTCATTGTGTAGTCCCCACTTAGCAAGTACTCTGTTATTGGCAGAGTACTGAGCTTTTAAATATAAAATTGTATAATGAACAAAAGAAAGTGTGTTAATTCTAAATGGATGCTGGGTTCCTCCCATTTCCCCCATCTTTAAAAACGTTAACTACTGTACACTAAAAAAAAAAATCGTTAAATTTACGGTAAATTACTAGCACCTGTGGTTGCCAGAATTTCACCGTAAAAATTACAGTAGTACTGTCTAGTGTAATACGGTACATATTATTATTCTGTAGCGCTCCGCTTTTCCATACACTGACTCAGTCTTTACTCGCCATGTATGTCTTTTTCAGACCTGATGTCATCGGTCGCGGTTATCCGCAGGTACCCTGACCTGCTTATCTGTTTTGGGGTCGTTGTTAGCACACGATAGCCAGCAAATTATCCATCAGCTGAGGTTGTCAGCTCCTGTCGTGGAGCCAATTGGCTGTCAGCGCCTGAGCTGATCGGAGGCGGAGCCCGTTCTCGTGCTCCTGCAATGAAGAGTTTACTGTAGGTCAGCGGCTTCCACTGGGGTCAGATCAGCGCACGGGGGCGGCCTTAGGTTTCCGTCATCGGGGTGCCGGGAGTGCGCTGCCCGCGGAACTCAGGATTGGGGTGGGGTTTGTTAATTTCCAAAAATAGTCATGTATTTCAAACGATCGGAAAAAATGTGACCTGTTGAACTTAGGAAATCGCCAATCGATCAGCAGGAACCCCCCCCCCTTAACACAGACACACGGGCGAGTCCGTGAGACTTGGCTGATTTTAGCCATCAGATTTTGTACACCATTGGAGTTGAGCAGTGTAACGTTTTTTTTAACGTTGTGCTTTCTTGTCTGGTGCAGAAAGGTGCTGTGAAGATGTGCTCATTCTGGCCAGGGAGGCGCGCAAGCGAAGCCTGGGTCCCCTCCATCCTAGCTTCAAGTGCTCGAAGGTCATCAGGGCGGGGCTCGAGCGAGACATGCCGGCCGATGCCCACCGCCGCGCCTCCGGGCGTCTCTGCGTGTCCCTCACGCGGGTGTCTGACGGCGAGAACGTGCTGGTGTCCCGGTTTGACACCAGGGAGGAGCTCATCCAGGTGAGCCGACTTGGATGCGGCTCGGCTCTGCTGAATATCAAAGCTCCAACTGAACCCAGCCTTGACTTTAGGCTTAATTTAATTAACCTACTTTAACCACAAGTTATAAGCCCAAACTCAAGGTGGAATGAATCAAATCTGAGGATGACGTCCTATATCCTAAATGTTTTCTCTGCACCTGTTTAGGAAGGGTTTTTTTTGACTGATCTCTTGTTTTAGGTATAAATGCTATGGCCAAGGTGGGACAGGCAATGGAAATCATAAAAACCTTGCATTTTCCCTCTTGCTCCTAGGCATTACTCTGCAGCTGCTTTGTCCCCATGTACTGTGGTCTGATCCCGCCATCTTTCCGTGGAATGGTAAGACTCTGGCTCTTCTCATGTGACCTTTTTCCTCAAAAGATCACATGACTGCCATAACACACCTTTGACCTGAACAGGAAGGGTACGGAATGAAGGTTAAGAAGGCCAACTACAGCCAGCTCTTTAATCTCAGAAAATAATCACTAGGGAGACCTCACACCTCTGGGACCTGGGTTGGAGTCTCTGCCACATGGCTCCACGTGTCATCATGGGGTTTCCCGTCACGGTCTAAAAACATGCCGTTGTTAACTGGAGTTCCCAAGCTGCCCTTAGGTGTACCTGTGTACGTAGATGGCGTGTGAGTGTGCCTTGCGATGGTCTGGCGCCCCCTTCTGGGTTGCGCCTGTAGTCTCCAGGACAGACTACAGATCTCCGTGACCTTGAATAGGACAAGCAGTTACAGAAAGTCAATGGATAGAATAATGATTCATAATCCTTAATCACAGTGTCTGTATGTTTGATCAGTTCATCTAAGAGATTGATGTAGGTCAGTGAGTGTGACTGAAATCAGAGACTGAAAGGCAGTTTATATAATGTAGCTGTTCACCTCCAGTTTAACCTTAGACCATAATATGCTGTTACACTACTGCACTAGTGTAACTGCACCATTATGTACTAATACTGGCCAAGACCTATGCTGTCTCCGCTACCCAGGAATTTACTAGACAGAGTAATTTGAGGAATTATCAGATCAACTACAATTCAGAGCAGAAGATCTGGTAATAGTCGGCCCCCGGAGAAAAATCGCGGACTGTCTGCGGGTTCCTGAGGACCGGATTGGGAAGTGCTGCCCTATTGTCCAGCTGACCGAGTGAAATCTGAGCTGAGTTACATACCTGTGGTTGGCCTTCCTACCATTCCTATTCAAGCGACAGATGTGTCCTGGCCAGTGTGGTTCTTGTCGGGTTTGAAGAAATTACTATAGTGAAGAACCTTGAAGTGGAACAGATTCAGTTAATTAGAGGGATATTAAAAGTTTGGCACTGAAAGTGAAAGAAATGCCACTTTTAACACGACCTTTGAGAACAACATACCCTTCACCTTGAAATTGAATTGAAAACCTTTATTGGCATTACATGTTTATACAATGAATTGCTTAACAAAGATCAGTTCAAGTTTAGCTCCCTGGTGAAAATTGTTCTGGAATAAGAACATAACATAAGAAATTTACAAACCAGAGGAGACCATTTGGCCCATCAAGCTCGTTTGTGGAGAACTTAACTAATAGCTCAGAGTTGTTAAAATCATATCTAGCTCTGATTTAAAGGAACCCAGGGTTTTAGCTTC
>JAODLC010000065.1:22052634-22072731 GCA_026781145.1 Hippopotamyrus pictus
GTGAAAGACTTTAAAGAGGAATAAATCCATCAGTAACAGAAGAACAAGGTGTCGCGTATTTCCTGGAGGGAGTGAAAGTGTAAATTGGTCCGAGGCCCTGAAATGGTGTAAATGGGTCTGAGCAGAGAGAGGGCCCTGAAATAGTGTAAATTGGTCCGAGGCCCTGAAATGGTGTAAATGGGTCTGAGCAGAGAGAGGGCCCTGAAATAGTGTAAATTGGTCCGAGGCCCTGAAATGGTGTAAATGGGTCTGAGGTGTGTTTAGGGGGACTGTGCTGGTTGCATCACCGCACTTCGTAAATTGCATATTGTCTCTCTCTGTGAGACAGGTGCTGGCTGAGATGTGCCAGAGCGGGTACAAGGACACACTTCGGTTCCTTAAACAGAACAGTGAGTATCCAGTATGGTCAGATGTATAGAATTTGGTGGCATGTTTGAACCTTAGGGGGTGTTTGATTTCTGATGATTGTTGAGTGTTCAGAACGAATGACCCGTTGCAGACCTCCTGAGGTTGGACTGCCCGTCCGCTGGCCTCTCCGTGAAAGACGCCCAGTGCCTCGCGCCCGCCTGCCATTGCTTCTCCGTGGCAAAGGGCGGCCAGTTGCTGCACGGGAAGCCCGTCGCCGCAGAGGGCGCCCGGGCGTGGGTGCTGCGGAGACTGCGTCGCCTGCGGAAGCAGCACTGGTGTGGCGACGAGCGGATCGTCGACCGCCTGCCGCCCTCGCTGAAGCAGGGTATGCGCCCTGCCCCGGTGTGGGGGGACCGTGCTTTCTGCGATGCCTTTTATGACGTTTTTGGATTTATTTATTTTTCCTGTCTTCCCAGTTTTCCTGGAGGCCTGCATGGAGAAGCACGGTCTGTACGCCCAGCTGACAGACATGCTGCCTGTACGCGTCGCCTCCTACCTCCTGCTGCCCTGCACCCTCCCTGTGGAATCGGCCTACTCTGTAATCCAGAGGTCAGTGCTCACTAGTGCAGTTCGCGCTCTGCTTGTGTGTGTATATATATCCACTCCTCGTAGCGGCCGAGTTCCGATCCAACACCCAGGTCGTTAAGCCAAGTGGTCGTGACTCCGACTGCGCTTACGTCAGCCTTCTGTACTCAGTGTCTTCTATCCTTTTATGAAGGGGATATTTTTAACAACATTTCGTGAATTGAACTTCACTCCAACGTCGTACAGGCATATCGAGTTGTATCTGCATAAGAAACACATCATTACGGTATTTTTTTTTTTTTTTGTGAATGGTCACTAACAGAGGTGGCCACTAAACAAGTAGTGGTTGTAGTTTAAATGATGACTGCCATTTTCAATTAAAAAAAAAAGGAAAACAACTGATTTGACTGAGTTTGTGATGAAACGGCGCCATCTACTGGTTACTACTTAGTGGTCACTGTTTTCAAAACAAATCCAGTTTCAAGCGGCCCGCGCTCGGCTCTGAGGTGCGTTTTGACACGGCTGTGCCGCCGCTGCTGTCGCACGGCAGGTTTCTGGAGTGGATGCCGCAGGTGCCCGAGGACGTGAACTGGCTGTGTGATGTGGCCAGCACTGCGTACCAGCAGCTGTGGAAGGGAAGGTGAGAGACCCTGCCTCCTAGCCGAGCCCCCAGCAGCCCGGCCTCGCGTGTGGAATCTCCCCCTAGATCCATTCAGGGTTGCTTCCTATGGTGCTTAACCTGGCCTCACTAACATCCTGTATGCCTGCATGCATTTAGTCTAAATCGGTGTTTCCCAATCCGTTCCTTGGTGAGCCACAGACACACTGGCCTAAATGATAATTAAAATGACGCATTTTGTGTGGGACATCGCTGCAAGCAGCAGATACCTGGGGATGGACGTCTAGTTGATTTTGCATACTTGCATACTTATTAAGGTTCGTTTATACTGCAAAACCGCGCAGACTAGCTCAGCATCCAGTCCTGTTTGTACTACAAATGGAGGTCATGAAAACGGTCTACAGGAACCATGCAGAAGAATTTAATTTTATTCTGTGCACATGACGGTATCGGAGACAGACTAGGCAATTAGTTCCTTTTCAAAGGTTCAGATTAGATGATGTTTGCACCAGAAAAGTATGAAGTTTTTAAATATGTGTAAATAGAAATGAGTGAAAGTATAAAATGATTTAAAAAAACGTATTCCTAAATAATGGGTGTGAATTCAGCAGTGAGACTGATTTTTTTTCCTAATTTGGAAACTTGCATTTTAAGTCAGTAAGTTGAAGAGTACTTAGTTATTTTTTGTGTATTTGTTAACGATCAGACTTTCCAGAAAGTTCTTTGTGGGAGAGCGAGCGAGAAGTGGTGTCCTCCCTGGTAGACCCATCATCGATAAAAATCTTACCACAGTAACCACCCAGTGGCAATATGGGGGCCAGTTGTTAGACTCTCTTCCAGCAAAATGGACTGGAAGATGTAGACTGGTGGGACTGGTACAAGCCATGTTAATTGTGCCTGTAAAAGATTCAACTAGTTCGTCATCTGCATCTCATTACTTGGTATGTCGAAGTAAGCATTGTAGGACTTGGGCAGAGATCAGTCTGTAAGCAACACCCAGTGGGTTCAGATCATCTAATAAAATCTATAAACATGCATCAATACCACAATAGAAGCTTTTCACGCCATCTAAACGGAGCTATGTAATATTCGACCATGCAGAATCGATTGGCTCTTGATTATTTTGCAGCTTCCGAAAGCAAAATGTGTCCAAGTATAAGCGGCCTATTTCAGCCAGTGACGACGATCATAGCAAACTGGCCAACACTGTCAGTCAGATGACCAAGTTACGGGATAATCTGGTGAACGGGGGAGTGACCTCATCTTATTGGAATCTGTTCTGACATTTGAATGATTGGTTTGGTGTCTGGGGACCATCGTCCTAATTGTTTGTTTTGCTGTCTTACATGGTGTGTATAATTCCCTTTCTACAAAGTTTCATTCTTAGAACAGTGTCACCATAATATGTTGAGTTACCCAAGAGTGATAAGCAGTATGATGATGTAAAAGGAAATGAAGGTGAAATCACCGGATGGATCTGGCACAGGGGGCTGACAGCTCTGTATTTACCACATTGTGGGGACCCGCAATCTGTCAGTGTGATCCAAAGAAAAAACTAAAATGGTTAAGGTTAGGGCTGGGTAAGGGTCAGTTATCATATTTATGATTAGGGTTATGCTCTTAGAGAGGCATGGAGAGTCCCACAGTGAGAGGAATATATTTAGTGGAGAAGTTGCATGCAGAGCTGACCTTCTGTAGATTCCCTCAGCCAAGCTAAAATAAAATATTCCCTTCAGAACTCAGTCTCCAGCTGACATTTCTACAGTAGCGTTGTGGGTCAGATTGCAGATGTCTGTGAGAGGTCATTGAGACTCTTTGTAGTACATCTTATCCAACTTTACGGTTTTGTAGCCTTGAACACTCATATGTTTTTGACTACTGTCTGTGAATTGGCCTAGGAAACACTCATGGTCAACAATTAAACACACAGTAATACACTCAGTGACAAAAAAAAGTTAAACACTCAGACGGAGTGGTGGAAATGAAATGAATCTGCATGTGGTGAAAGGTCATGTGACTGTATGACAGTGATTATAATATCAGCTCAAACAGACAACAGAGTTGGCAGTATGGGCACACTGCTGGTCCCCCCCCCCGGCCCGGATACATGTGGCGATATGGTGCGGAAGGGAGTCATACAGCCATTGTATCCTCTCCTGTGGCACGTCGGCCCACAGCTGTTGTAACTGGCCCTCGAGGTCCTGCAGATTGGCACTGGGTCTGAGTTGACGCCTGAGCTGATCCCACACGTGTTCGATCGGGGAAAGATCAGGGACCTGGCCGGCCAGGGGAGGACCTCAACATGACGCAGGCAGTCCATAGACACACATGCTGTATGTGGACGGGTGTTGTCTTGTTGAAAGACTGTATCAGAGTGCTGTCTCAGGAGGGGTAAAGGCATGTGGACGCAGGATGTCACTGACGTTTCAGGTTCCCCCGAAATCATTAGCAGTGATGAAGTCATACCCTCCCCTCTGCGTGGCCATACGAGCACAGGACAGTCATCTGTGGTAATGCAGAACCGAGATTCATCGCAGAACCTGCTGAACCCAGAGACTGATGCCAGTCACTGAGACACGGTGCGGGATGACGTGGGTGATGTAGACAGTCCAGTTCCTGTGTCCGGATGGCAGGCGCGGATATCGTGGGGTTCTGTAATGCTTGCCGCACAATATGACGATCTTCATATTGTGGTCTGTCTTGGGCGACCGGAACCTTCTCGACGTGTGTGGGTACCCTCACGTGCCCGTTGGTCCCAACATCGGGTGACTGTAACATCTGCACGCCCCACAGGCCGGGCAATTGCACAACACGACCACCAGGCCTCATGCAAACCCACAATACGACCCCTATCAAACTCCATCAAGTGCTGGTAATGCTGTCTAATGCGAATACGAGGCATCCTCTGTGTCTGGTGACTAGACGTGGCAGCTCCATGCAAATTGAATCATTTACATTCCCATCGCTGGTCTGCACGGGTACCAAATTACATCCAAATCGGACCATTACTTCTGGGTGAAAGAAATTCTTTAAAGCAATATAAAGAAAAGGAGCTACAGTCAGAATAGTATTATAAGACAAACCACCTTGTTCAGCTGACCTCAAAGTAAATGACATGAACAGATTGAACCAAAATGCTGAACTCTCAAACAAGAACAGCTCTAAAGTGCATTGTCTGATCTATTTAAGCACTTTACAAATGAACTATGTTAACAAAATTAACTCTTGCTGCTAAGGTTTGTGTGGTGTGATCCTTATATTTCTAGTCAATCACTAACACTTTGGCCAAACTCACTAAGAGTGGAAAGCAGTAATTAATGCAGGAAGCATAGATTCCTGATTGTTTTTCCAGAGAGAGCTCTCCATCTCTAATCATGAATGTTTAGGGAGCCATTATTGGTGTTTTCGATCCAGGTTTTCTGTTGATGTTGATAAATTGACCCGTAATATGGGTCAGAAGGAGCAGCCGCTAAGACCTGTACCGTATCCGTCTGCAAAGTCACTTCTAGCTGTAAATCTCTTGCCTGCAGAGGAAATGGGCTCTATGGCAGCTCTTTGTTCAAAATCCACGTTAGAGATTTCAGTAGCTAATCTAACACCTTTTTTTTTTTTTTTTTAATTGCAAGCATAACTGTGGTCACTCCAGCAGACTGGTGCTCTTGCTCACTTCCTTGGCAGTCTGCTTTACAAGCAGAATTTCTGTGAGTCTCGATCACCAGTTCCAGTTCCAAAGATGACATTTAAAGGGCAAGGACTCGGTAACCGTGAGCGACGGCTGCGCCTCATGGCTGCATCTCAACTTCCTGGCTGCATCTCAACTTCCTGCCACAAACCCAAATGGTGCACAAAACCGTCCGTGTCACAGCCGCGCAAAAAACTTTTGTTCAGAGTCCTGTTAGCTGCCCCATTCCGTTAAACCATACATACCTCAGGGCTTGCTCCATGGAAAATCTGAAGTTTAATTTTTTCCTCTCCGCTTCCTGTGCTAAATGTATTTCTGATACCAAAGACCGTTGCAGTTGCAAATGACCTTCAGATAATCTAGCTGTCTGGTTTATATATCTTTGTGTCCTGAGCAATAATGTTTGCAGGGAGCTGTGTCTAAACCCAGGAGTCCGTTACACTGCTTGCTTGTACTATTTGTTGTCATTGTACTGATAGGTCTGCTCTAAACTATGTGTGTCTTACCTGGCTTTACAGCAAGGCCTCCCTGCAGATGTGTGTGGACGTGCCCAAATCCCTAAACCTCGCCTTGTTCACACCCGAAGTCTACTGCCAGCTCTCCACCAGCAACCTCCACCGCTACCATTTGGACCCTCTCAGCGTCTTGACCCAAGCACTCACCCCTTAAGGAGAAGCTCTCCGTCTGCGTCCGAAGCCAGGAATTGCACGATGGCCTGCCCAGACTGTAACCTTTGACCTCTGACCTCTGTTGCTTTTACTACCAATAGAGCACAGAACTCTGAGTGCAGTTTCATCTTGTTACTGAACTCAGAGCAAATTTAGGCCTCAAACTTCTTAAGGGATTATCTTGTGATGTGACTCCACTAACTGGGCCATGTTGGACGTGTCTGTGCTGAGCTGGTATCCTCTGTGGGGGATGTTGCTTCTTTTTACTCCAGTAAGCAGGTTTGTCATCATTAAAATAATTATTTGTGGAGCACACTGCCATTACACAGCCCACGGACCACACACTCTATCTCTTAGCAGCAAGAAACCATGAATTGCATCATTTCCTGTGTATGCTTAACCATTCTGTACCTACGCATGCAGTACATCTACTGCTTATGATTATTCTTATTGCCAAGTTGGGCAATAAGAAGTTTTGCACACCTTAACTATTGGTTCCATGTTCACCTTCAGTCAGGGTGAGGGTTTTCTGTCCTATGTAGCATAGGAAAGTAGAAATAAATTTCATGTAATTAATAACTTAATGACTGATACTTTATTGATCCCTGTTGGGAAATTCTCTTTACACCTCCCCTGACTTCCTCTCTGTACATGAGAGTAAGCAGGCTGTGAAGGGCAGCCTCCCATAGCAGCGCCCAGGCAGCTTGGGGGTCTCTGGGCCCCCACAACCCTGCATAGGACAAGCAGGTATAGAAAAATGTTTGGGTGGGTGGTAACATAGGTAGCGCTTACTTTTTTTTTTTTTTTTTTTTTTTTAAATGGGTGTTAGGAGAAAAACCTAATTTTCAATCTATTTCTTATGGTGCTATAGAGGCATTTTGCCAAAGACGTGTGATAATATCACTGTGGTCACAAACCTCCACGTTTGTGGAGGTTTTTTTTTCCAGAAGAAAAAAACCTTCTGGTGCACACTGCTACATTATAAGAGTGATGTCAGAAATGGAACCATGTGCCGTTTTAGGAGGCGTCTGGTTAGAACGCGGGGAACCTGCGAGTCCGTAGGTGACACGTGTGACAATCCGTCAGCGGGTTTCAGTGTCACAGAGATCCGCCAGGTGTGTCTGCGGTCAGAGCCGGGCCTGGTCCATCTTGTGCTTGGCAGGAGTCGCCCACGTGTGCGGTAACGATATTAATCATGGTTCCCCTCATCCTGGGGAGAAATTCGACGTCAGCTTTAATAGCACGTTTTCTATTTGGTCGATATAAGCGTGTGATTTTACGTTCAGTTGTTTCGCGGTTTCAGCTAATTTTATTCTGTACCTTCTCCAAGTGAGGAGTTTTAAGCAATCTTAAGGATAATCATGGTTCTTAGAGCGAGGATATTGCTGCAATGTTAATCGGCTGCTTGATCAACCTTATCTAGTGACAGAAGCAATTATCACACATATTTATACGTGTTGGAATGCGTTAAATATGTGACTGTTTTCATATTTAAATGCTGTATTAATAGAAAAATGACATTACTGAAAAAGGCATCTGCATTAAAATCAATTATCGTTTTCCTCTATGTTCGACCTTTTTTTGACCTTTTTAATGTGCGAGGGGGGGGGGTGTTTTAAGTGACCTTTTGTGACCAGCGGCAATCACACAAAATCTCCCAATGAGGGCCACCCCCGATCACGAAGATTTACGGAGAGTAAACAATATACAACTACATCTCGGCCTTTTCTGGTGAGAGTGACATTTGCCCCAAAGACAGCTCTGCCAACTTCCATGAGGTGCACCTTTGCAACGTTCCCATCCAGATGAGTCTGGAGAACATGGACAGGATGATAAAGGTTTCCTTTCCACCAGAGCTGGAGGTATGCTGGGGCTGCTAGTGAACTTTCCACAAAAGGTGCTATCCAGCAACCGCATAGCCAGTTGTACCCTCTTTCAACACTGGACAGAGCACCCTGCTTAGGAGTGCTAGGTAAAGACCCCAAACGCTACATTGTTATTAAGTCTGTCTGCTTGTTGGTCACTCTAAAACCAACTGTAACACCTAGGATCATCATTTCTTGATTGGTTGCTTGACAGGTGATGGCAGAGTCTTGTCAGGAAGGATACATGGATGCACTCCACTTTCTGAAGGCAAATGGTGAGTGTGGCTAATCCTTGTCTGAAAACATGGGTAAATCAGTTCTGAGTGGCACCAGAATGTCTGCTCTTTGTTTTTAGAAATCCATTGCTTACCGGAGACTCAAACATGCTGGAGAGAAGACTGATGTTTGCTTTAGATTTCACATCTCAGGGATGGACAATCCTAACTCCCACCAGCCAGACCACAAGAACCCTGTTTGTTTTTCCAGGTCCTTAAGTAGAAAGTGGACATTCTATCTCCACCATAAATCTCCCACCCCCCACCGTAGATTCCACCCCCCCCTTCTGTTCATGACCTTACATGTGGGTGTTGGTCTTTCCTGTCCTACTGAGCAGTGGTGATCATTGACAAAGAGAGGTGGATAGTTCAGGTCCAGAAAGTAGAAATCCAGACCAAGATTTTGCTTCAACCAACCGACAGAGTAGTTTGTGACTGTGACTCGTTATATTCGACTGGTTGGTTAAAACAAAATCTTGGTCTGGATTTTTACTTTCTGGACCTGTACTACCCATCTCTGTTGACAATGGGCATTGGTTGAATAAGAGTAGAATCCTTCAACCCTTTGACAGTAAATTGCTTGCCTTGGGGACTGAACTCCCTCTGCAGAATAAGCCATACTGGTGGCTTGATGAGCAACTTGTTGAAGACCTATTAAAAAAAGGTAATTAATCCCATATGGACTGCATTGAGGTCCAGTGGCCCAAGTTACCTGAGTGTTGCATTTGTTGCATCTGTTTTGTCAGGCCTGCAAGGAAAGGCATGATTTGGATGCATGGTGTGGATGCAAAGCTGCTTCCAGTGTATGGCATGGTCTCCGATATACTACCATGCAACCATCCTGTGGTATCTGCCTACTCTGTTGTTCAAAGGTATGAAGAAGTGACTGCAATTGCTATTTAGCCAATATGGCTCATTACTGGGTTTTTCAACTAGTCCGGAGCTGATGAAACTTGATCTGTTATAGATTCCAATTAGTTTATGCATCGATCTTTGACAGGCTAATTTGAGGTTGGTAATCAATAGATTGATGTCGTTGCATTAGGTTATCAGAGGGGCTTCCAAATGTATCCAGTGATGTGCACTGGCTTTGTGGTTTAGCCAGTGACTTGTGCAGGCAAGTGTGGGAAGGGGAGGGCTAAGAATCATATGGGTAAGAAAATGCCACCCCTGGATTGGTCTTGTGTGATGGGAAGGTTAACGTTTACCTTTCTGGGGGGATTTGCAGACAAGCAAAGCTTGTGCACCCACACCCAGTCTCATAGGATGTCTAGCTACCGTCTACTGGGACTCTGTCCTGCCTCCAACCCCACCCCAAGGTGGCCAATGTGACTCTAGGGACCTTGAGCTGGCAGGGAAGCAAACACCCGCTCCCGATGCTTCCTGGGCTTGGCCCTTTTGGCTGGTAGCCGGACAGAAGAGTCTTTTGATCTCCAACCCAGAGGTGTGACTTCAGATCCCATTGCTGTTTCTGTGCTTGGGGCTGTAAACATCAATAATAGGTGGAAATAAAACATGATGCGCTGTATGACCTTGTGTGGCTTATTTAGGATACGTCTCGTGTGAATTAATCAGGGGCGCAGTGTCTATAGAGATCCAGCTTTGTGTTGGCTAGAATAGTTTCCTGTATAGGTCTTGATGCGTCTTCACTGCTGTACCCTAAACACGCTACTTCCAGTGGCTTGTGTTTTGAGACTGATTGCTTTGTGTTAGTTAGATTCTGGAAGGCTGACCTGGAATATGAAACGATTAGATGGAGCCATGGTCAGGATGGCTGGGGAAGGCCTGAGATTAACACTGCCTTCAGATATCCAGCTGAAATCTCTGTGGGAGCCCTAGATGAGGCTGTCATATGTTCACTGGCATATGGGGGTGTCTGAAGTAGATTGGATGGGGGGGGGAGACATATACCCCCCAATATTGGAAAAACATGTTTTGCTTTAATTTTTTTTTTTTTGCTATTGCCATTTATGATAGTGCCTTTTGCTACTTCTGTCATAATACAGATGAAACTTGTTGCCGAGGTCAGTTTGGTGGGCAGTGGTGGCCTAATGGTTTGGAAAGTACACTTGTAATTGAAAGATTGTTGGTTCAAATCCCCAACCAGCAAAGTACGCTGAGCAACGTACTGTCCCCAAGCACTGCTCCCCGGGCGCTGAATTAGCTGCCCCCTGCTATGTCATGATGTCACATATGGGTTAAATGCAGAGGACACATTTCGTTGTTGTGTCCTGTGGTGTGTCAACAATGATCACTAAATTCTAAATGCAGAACACAAAGACAAAAGTATACCTAACAAAGGTTGTAGTAATAACTAATAAAAGTCTGTGTAGGCAGATTTAAAAATTTGGAAAAATTTCAGCTGAGGGGGGGGGTATGTTCTGAATGGCTCAAAGTCCTGATGGACTGGAAAATAACGGTATTGCAGGAAACAGAATATTGGAACTATGGGTGTAAATTATGGGGGTGTGTAACCAAAGCACCTCACCAAATCTAGCCAACTTTGATATACTTGCTATTTTTAATGCTAAACTAACTACATTATATAGTTATATTCTAGGTTTATTACAGCCAAACACATCTTGGAGCTCTGAAGACCCCCTTTGCAAAACCCCCCCCCCCCCCCCAAACTCACACCCTGTCGTAAACATGCTCTGGCTGTATGACGTTCATATGCATGATGAACTATTTTACAGTCTTGTATAATTGAGCATAAGCATTAAATGTCATAATATATAGCATTTCGTTGTAAAGTTAGGTGTTGTATTTCTGACATTGACCATGGCGTGGTGCAGTGGTTAGCACTATGCCTCTGGAACCAGCGTTCAATTTTCCGCTGTGTGTGGAGTTTGCATGTTCTCCCCGTGTCATGATAGGGTTTCTGACGGGTATAGCAGTTTCCCCCCCCACAGTCAAAAAACATGCCGAGATTAATTGGAGTTGCCAAATTGCCGGTGTGCATGTGTGAGGGAATGATGTGTCAGTGTGCCCCGCAATGGGTCGGCACCCCACCCTGCGTGGTTCCATGCTTTGCGGCAATACCTCTGGTTCTGCTGACGGAAGGCTAGACTGCGAAGCAGGCTGCTTCCCGGCTCAGAGTTTCTAAAGACACTGGCAATTAAAAAGATTAAGTGGCGGGAAGTACACTGCTAGAACAGTTAGGACTGCTGGGAATTCTTGAAGCGCTTAAAGACCCATAAAACGAGGAAGAAGCCCTTCATCAATCAGAAGCAGAGAAGAGCATGAGAATGAAAAAAAAAAACGTATAATTTACACAGATTCATTCCATAAACTTCAATAAGAAACTGAAAATATTGCTGTGGTCTCATTTTTTTCCAATGTTGCCAGAGATGTATGTATATGTATAGTGTCTGTGTGTGTGTGTGTGTGTGTGTGTGTGTGTATGGGAAACATTAAGTGCAGGTCTGAAGGGCATTGCAAGGACAGTCCGTATCAGGCTCACACAAATACAATTTATATAATTATAATTCTACAATTTAATTATATAAATGTAATAAAGCAGGAGCTCTGTAAACAATTTCCATATGTATGCAAGCAGCTCCTGCCTGACTTACAGCTCAGGCTTGTTTACATTCCACCATCAGACAGAACATTTCCTATTATTCTGCCACTCGAGTTACAGATTTATACTGGGCAACCTGACACGTATTGCTAAATACTGATTATGATTTGCTCATTGATTCATTCGTCAATTTGCAATGTAATTTACCACTTGCAGATTGGTATATTAGTGCAATTCCTTTATTACCTGAATAGCCTTCTAATATTACTTCCTCGTGCAAAAATTGCGATGGCTTACAGTCAGTCAAGGACGGGTCGGATATATGTGGTCACCAGTTACTACTGATAATGGGGCCCATTATCAGTCCAAGGCTGGGTCGATCTTTCCATAATCATTATCCTGTGCCCATTATCAGTCCAAGGCTGGGTCGACCTCGCCTTGTGGTTTCATTATCCTGTTCAAACAAATTGAGTTCTTCATTTCACTTCTCCATATGCTCTTTCTTGCTCCTTACTCATATCCTTGACCCCCAACATTCACGCCTTTCTTATATTGCAACACCCTTACTTCTCGGGTCAGGTCTGTACCTCGATCCGGTCCTTTTTGCAGAATAAGCTATCATGCCAAAATACGTTAGTTCCTCTTATATGCATGAAGGGCTAGTTTTCTAAGTGCAAGCTAATATTAACTGTTTAACAAATGAAATGAAACATACCATACTTTTCTGTAACAAATCATAATGCAATCGTTACATAATCATATATAATTTAAATTGACAGTAGCATAGGTTTTATTAGTAATTACTCATTGAATTGTGTATGATTTGCATAAAATTAATTAATGTTTGATTTTTCTTCCACAGTGTCATCTGCTTCTTACTGGTAATTGTTCATGTTCTCTGACGCCAATGACCAGTTTCCATTTTTTCCACTTTTTATCCTGGAAACATCCCAAACTTTCTCTAATATCAGTGATTTGTTAATTCCACTTGATCCCAGTTTCCTGCTTGAGTAAAGACGTTGAAAAATGCACGCGTCATCTGCATTAAGCCAACGCTTGACCGCTATCCCAGCATGCACCTCTCCTCTTTTCCAGTTCTTCAACTTTCCTACCACATCCCTTCCTCTTTTGAGTGCATTACGCATGCTGCTCAACAAAAAGTATAGTTAAAATATCAAATAGCAGAGATATAAGAAAAACACAAATTCTTAGACCTCTTTCTGGTAGATTTTTTGGTACGTCAAATTTCTGGTCTGCTAATACGAAAAGTTCATCCTCATCTGAGTCTTGGTTTATAAATTGCGATACTTGATAGCTTCAGTCCCTTCAGGCTTGTCTTTAAAGACCATCCATGGTTTGCTTAACAGCGGCTCATCATCTTAAACTATATTAACACAATCAGTCTTTGCTCCATTTAAAGCAGTAAAACAATAAAAATACCGAACGATAAGCATGGTGGTCACACTTACCGTTAAAACATTCTGGGGTTCCCCCGTCGTCACTCAGAATCCGGCAATCCACATGATGGAAAAGTATGACTTATCTCGAGAGTTGGTAGAAGGTGCAAAAGGAGGACGTCATACTCCCCCTTGCCCCGGGTGGGTACCTTATAGGAAAGACAAGAAGCCCCCCTGGATGGGGCTGTGTTTGTGCTTTTGGGGTGGATATGCAGGGGGAAAAAATGCTTAAATTCATCGTTAATTCTTATCTTAATTAATACAATTATTATAGTACTGCCCCCATGGGCATCACCATTACATCTGAAGGGGACATGTCCCCTCACATTTCATAATTATTGGTTAGGACCCCCTAACATTTAGCATAAAATATTATGTCATGTCCCAGACCGCCCGCCAGTGTGTCCCTCCCCACATTCAAAATGCTTCTGACGCCCCTGACTGTCCCCCCTGGTGTGCGTGATAAGACCCCCAATTCTATCTCTATCTGGTCATTTCTAACAGTCATTACACGAGGCACATTTCAGTGAAAATTTTCTAAAGACCTCCATGGTGTGTGTGTGTGTGTGTGTGTGTGTATATGCAGTGTTTCCCCTACCATTATATTAGGGGGGCGCCCCGCCCCCCCCGACGGCACTTCCCGCCCCCTTGAAGGTCAAATTAATTTTATTTAATTTTATTTTCTATATAGCGCCAGATCACAACAGAAGTCATTTAAGGTTACCTTTCCTGTAGAACAGGAATATACCTTGTCCTTTTATTAAACAGACTAAATAGCCTTATGTTATTTATCCTTTTTACTGATGTTTAGTTCAGTTGTAATATTGACTGCTTAAAAGAAACACATGAACACCATGAATCCTGTCGGTGTCCGTCTGCCCCCCCCAAAGCTGTAAACCTAGGGGAAACACTGCGTATGTGTGTGTACGTTAAGGGTTCCCCAGTTGCTAACTGGTCATTTCTAATAAGACATTCCACAAGTCCAGAGAACATTTCAGTTAAAGTGTTTAAATTCTTCCTTAATTCTCATTGGCTAAATGATTTATTCTAATTTGAAATAGCACATTTGATACTAATTTGAAATGACACATTAACTAATATTGCTAAAGTTTTTATTCTTTAAAACTTATTGTTGAAATATTTTATACTTATTGAAAGTAACTGTGGTACAGATTTGTGACAGTCGGTGTTTCAGAGTATGACATCATTTTATTTTCTGAATTTAGGGAGCAGCCACATCACTGGAACTCGTGGTTGTGCTCAAAGAACTTTTGACATACCTTTTATAGTGGCACACAGATAGTTCGTTCCCCTTTCCGGAACCAGATCAAACCGGTTGGAGTTTGGCGCATGCACTCTAACATATCTACTTTATGCAGTCTGTATCCTGATTCACTTTACATGCCCTCGATTTCGTGGGTCTGGCCACCTACTTGCAGCCCCCACCTATCTGTGGCTCCTTTGCTGTCTTCCTGTTTTGTCTGATAAGCGCGCTCCAAACTCACACCTCTGTTCTCTAGCCTGCATTTCTGCGAATGCTAATAAGCACGACGTTCTGGCACAATTGTCTCACTAAGGTTAACTATTAATTCTCTTCAGCTTACATTCTTGGTCGTTAGCCGTCTAACACACAGGCACTCTTGCATCAATATAAAGATGTGTTCCTAACGCTGATTATAAAAATATGTCTCTAGTCAATTCTTCTCTTACACTGTTATCTGTATCTGATTCCAAGCATGTTCTACTCCTAAGTGGGGAAACATCTCATACCAAAACCGCGTGAGCTTACTATGAGTCTGATGTTCTGGCGGTGGAAAGTCATCGTTGGTGGCGGAAGGTTTCCGTCGGCTGGGACCTGTCACTGGGAAATGGAAGGTCTACTTCCGCATTCAGTTGGACTAGGCCACAGAGGCCAGTCCACCCAGTAGGCATCCAGAGGTAAATGGCAGTGCCATACTCCCAGTACCATTCCCGACCTTTGATTGTGAGCCAACTTGGCCATGTTTTATATCCTGGGGACGCGGGAAACCTCCCCCACCGGCAACGTGGTTGGTGCATTGGACATTAGAGCGATCTCATCCTGCACATATCGTGTTAGGTCAAGCTAGGTGAAATTTTCAATCCTCTGCCCGAAAAACATAGAAAAATACAGGGCCCGTCCACCTACTGGCTGTAGTTCCATTTCGGAAACCACTGCTTGTAGCCGAAGTTACTGTACCGTCTCGGGTCTACGGATGGAAGGGGCGATGACGCTTCCTCTGCCGTAAAGTATCCACACAGGACAAAGGGAAACGGTTGCCCTGTCATTGTAACCTGCATGTGTCCAGATTTGCCTGGTTGGGTAGAATTTACAGTTGGGGCAAATACAAGATCTAAGACAGGGCTCTTCAAATCTGGACCTCGATTCCAAATCCAGGCTGTGTTTTCAGTTCTCCCAGGTAGTTGGTTTAATAATTACTGATTCTGGTTGATCAGACTTCACACCTGACTCACAGGCAAAGGAAAGTTTGGAAAATCAGCAGTACTTGGACCTTGAGGACCATGATTTGAATAGCCCTGGTCTAAGACATCATCTAAAGTGATGCTAGCCTGTGCTAGGAATGGCTGATCCACAGTGTGGGGAAGGTAGGCGCACACTACACAAGGAGTGGTGAGGTTCAGTTGGCGGGCCATAAAGTTTGCATGTTGCATGTTACAATTTGTGTATTCAGTACGGACCCCATGAACTCCCAACTCATCCATGTCATCTGGCAGAAAGAGATATGTGAACACAACAAAACACAAAATCAATAGAATTGCGCATATGGGCCCTAAGGCAATTAGTCCATGGCACTTAGTCTTCATTTGTCCAAAGGAGCCTGGGTGCACCGACAGTGAGAGAGATGAACCCACAAGGTTATCCCGTTGACTTCAGCCGTGTGCAATGTTGTATTAGAATGAACTCACAGACGATAACGATGCCCGCATAGCATAAAATTAATGAGTTGTTCACTGTCCTCCTGTTACTGTAATACTCTGAGCAGTTGTGATTGTTCAATTCTACCTAACAGATTTA
The DNA here is from genome assembly GCA_026781145.1 of Hippopotamyrus pictus. Lineage (NCBI taxonomy): Eukaryota > Metazoa > Chordata > Actinopteri > Osteoglossiformes > Mormyridae > Hippopotamyrus > Hippopotamyrus pictus. Next base: position 22,068,712 of record JAODLC010000065.1, read on the forward strand.
CATATGAGGTGACTGAGGTGTGGATTGATTCTGATCATGTATGGACTGATCATCCTGAAATTCAGATACATCGTGCATGATTCACCCATAATATTATTGTGCGAAGGTTGAACTGTACAAACATGTTATTTTTACTAATCACTTGTATAACTTGTCCTTCACGAATAACCTGTTTCTCACATAAGGAGCCATCTGGTCCCAAAGAATTCTGGTACCATGAGATTGGTGTCGTGACCGGGCTGGGTGCACGAAATGGGGAAGCAGGAGAAGAGCACGACGGATCGTGGGAAAAACGGGATTTAATGGGAAGTAGGAGCTGGGACATGGGACAGCAAAAACAGGCAGCACTACACAATGAGACTTCACAAGACAATGACAGACCTAGGGAAACATACTCGACAGCAGACTGAAATTCACATGAGGTTAATGAGGGGGCGTGGCACACAGGAGGATCAGAAGAGCATGACAATTGGTATGCGGGACGCTTATCTCGTCCTCAGGGAAAGAGGAGGATCGGTATGCGGGACGCTTATCTTCTTCAGGAGGGTTGGGGAGACATTGAGCAAGGATGCTATGTTTTGATTGAAACCATACCTAGGATGAGAATTTATCTTATTAATTTTGATCGAAACTGCAAGCAGAATTACCCGGACAAAAGTGGGAATTTGAGAATGCATCGCCTGAGGGGAAGGGTGAGCCTGGCCAGCTCATCCCCAGTCCACATGCAGCGCCCAAATTAGTATAAAGGAAGGGGGAGATCCCAGTCTTGACCGGAGCTCTGCCGTGGGACAGAGTGCATCGCCCGGCATTTCTCGGGATTCAAGTGTTGGTCTCCTGTCAGGACTGAAACAGGCTCCCCAGTCTAAGAGTGAAGGTGGGTGAAGAGTGAAGGTGGCACGTCCGAGTGTGAATAGCTTGCAGCATTATTATTGATTGTTATTGGGATTACTTATCATGATATGCATAATACTTTGTATTCTTTTTAGACTAACTGTAGTTCATAATTCATATGCAATAGTTTGTACTTGATTATTATTATTTATGATATATATTATAATAAATATGTCTGAGTGAACCTAAGCATGCCTGTTTGTTCCTGAGAGCCCAACATCCCCCTCGAATTTTAACTCAGGCATGAAGGTCCATGAATACTGTTTTCCCCCGAACTTGTAAGCAAACCAAAACTGAGAGTCTGGGTGAACAGAAACAGAGAAGAAAGCATTAGCTAAGTCAATAACTGAAACCCATTTAGCCTGGGGTAGAATGGAGAACAGGATGGTCACGGGATTGGGAACTATGGGAGCTCTAGAGAAAACAGTGTCGTTCACTCCTCGTAGGTCTTGGACGAAGTGCCAGGAGCTGACAGCCTTCTTCACGGGTAGGATAGGTGAGTTGGCAGGTGAGTAGTCAATTGGAATGATGGCGCCACATTTAACGAGGTCACAATGGACTTTCCCAATGCCCTCTTCAGCCTCCTTAGAGAGTGGATCCTGAACGCGTTGCAGTCGATGGTGAGACTTGCACAGTGGCTCTGCAGTGGTTATCCTGCCAAAGTCATTTTTTGTCTGAGGCTCATAGGCAGGACGAAATTTCCCCCAACCAAGGGAGCAGGTCGTCCACGTGGGCTGGAGCCATATCCGTGGAGGGCCCACCGCAGATTTGCTGCTGCACCTGGGTCTTGGAAGCCACATGGTACTTCTGCACTAGGCTGTTACTAATGACCCACCTTCCTTCCTCAACAGCTATCCACTCAGTTCTTTCCTCGCAGGATTTGACCCACGGGCCAGGAGTGGGCAGATGCAAGGGAAACGTGAGGGATGGGGCCCTCCATTAGGAAGTACCATTGCAGTTGTGTCGCAGACAGGGTAATGGCAGCAGCCATAACTTCAACTCCGACATAGATGGAGGAGATGGTAATGGACTCTGTGGGGGAAGCTTCTACCACAAAGTGGGTCAGGAAGTCCAGGTCTGACTGAGCTGGTGTAGAGAAGTAGATGGCAGTTCAGTGTAGGCTGGGTTCTGGCTGTTGATGTGGAAGACCTAAGTATCACCTAATGGTGTCCTCCCTAAGCACCCATGCAGCATAGGTTGGTGCTTGAGCCAGCAACAAGGAGAAAAGTCCTAGGGCAGGAAACGTTAGACTTAGGCTGGCTTCCCCCAGTGTAATTCTGCAGCCTAATTTGCACATAAGATCTCTTCCCATGAAGTTGACCAGGCAGGTGTCATTGAGGAGGAAAACACGGGGGACTGTACCCCCGTCTGGGAGGGACACTGGTAATGGTACGGTCTCTTGTAAGACCTGCTGGAGGCTGGATGAACCCACCAGCATGGTGGTGACATTATTGATGGGGGCCCCCGGTATGTCAACAGGTCTGATGATCAACCTGGGGGCACCTGTATCAACCAGGAAGTGTACGCATCTTCCTGCCTCAGTTAGGGCACTGCATTTTCCAGTGTCCCACCTGCCCACAGTTGAAACATGCCTTGTCATCCTCACTTCCTCTTGCCCCCGTGCTGGATCCTCTTCCACCTCACTCTGAAAACTGTCAATGGGGAGTTACTAATTTATCTTACGGGATGGAGGCAATCTCTTGGTGGCATCTGAGAGCAGATTCGAGCCTATTGGAGGGTCCTGCAGGGATAACCATTGCCTGAGGTAGTGTCTGCAGAACCGGGAGACTGGGTCTTTGTAAAAGATCTAAGGAGGAAAAAATGGAATTGACCAAGATGGAGGGGACCCCAACAGGTTATGATGAGGACTCCCCATACCATGAAGGTGGAGGGTATTAATGCCTATGTGTCCCTATTCTACTGCCGGCCTGTCCCAAGTCTTGGTGGGACTGCCACAACCTACAAAAAATTAGTTGTAATCAATGGGCATTGGTTTTTCTTGTCTTTCTTGCCGTTATGTTTTTCATTCTCTTCATTAATGCTGAGAAATAATGTGCATCCCATAGTACCCCTGACAGCCATTATATGTCAGTTCAATCTCACAGAAAGAAGGAGGTTGGACCTAATGATGCAAATGCTGTAGAACTCCTGGCCAGAGCTGTAGCCACCAAATTGGAGGTCTCTAACTGTTGGGTTTGCCTTCACATGCTGCACACCTCGGCCGATTGGCCCTTATATTGCATGACCTTTACTCATTATGTCTTCGCTGTGCTTAATTGTTCATGTGCCAAACCCCTGTCGAAGTTGGCTGATCTAATGACTCTTTGGCAAAGAAGTTAGCTTACGGCACAGCATTAGTTGAACTTAAACAGATCTGCAGTCCCAAGAATCCTTTTTTCTTCCCCGTACAAGCAGAACAGTCCTCCCTGCCTTAGGAATTTCTGTTTTGTGGACTGAGGTCGCGGCCCTGCAGACCACAATGGGGAAGGTAGCCAACCAGATGGTTAGGAGCATGGCCTGTATGAGTATAGATGGGATAGCTAGTTTTCTTGACTAATCCCTGGTTTATGTGGTATATTCAAGTTCTTGATTTTTGGTGTATCTGCTGCCTTGCTTGTATTTTTAGTGGCTGTTGTCCTCTTTTGGTGTTGTGCAGCCTTTGTGACCTCCCAGGCAAATGCAAGAACCAAGCCGGCCTGCCGCACCTGTGGTTGAAGAGCCCCTGAACCCCATGCGGGTGTCCTATGCCATCCTCATGTGGTAGTCATTGCCACCATGCCTCGTGGCTCTATCGATGATATATCCTCCCTTCTCAGTAACTTTCCACTCTCGCGTTAATCTTCTGTCTGCCCGTTAGTCAGCCCCCTCGCCCCTCTTAGCGAAAAGCAAAAGCAGAACTACTCCCCTCTTTCCCCTAAGTTCTGAGAATGCACATATATATATATATATATATATATATATATATACATACACATACAGTATATATATATATATACATACAGTATATATATATATACATACAGTATATATATATATATATATATATATATATACACACACACACACACACACACAGTGGAGATCGAAAGTTTGGGCACCCCTCAATAAATAACATATTTTGGTCATTTT
>JAODLC010000065.1:22103974-22152357 GCA_026781145.1 Hippopotamyrus pictus
TCCAAACTTATAAAAAAAAGCACAAGTCATCACATTTTAAGCATGAAATTTTTATAGAGTGAAAACAGCTATTTTCACAGGCCTTTGAACACTTCAGTGGTCGTTGGCCAAATGCCGGTCGTCTGTGAGTGCTTTTGTTGTTCAAGACAAAAGTTGCAGCAGTGTGAAAGCTGGGTGGTAGATCAACAAAAAGAGTGGAAAAGGGCAATGAGGCTGGTGTTGTGAGGACAAATGCTGATCTAAGACGTTTGTCAGTTTTGGGGAGGGAATCCTCCCTTTCCGTCTAATCTGTGACCTTGCCTCTGGCTCCTCTCCTTTCTTGCATCTTGGTTATTTACTCACCAGGAAGTTCTACCTCTGCTTTCCCTTTTATAATAGATTTATTGCTCCTTTGGTTACTTTTTGATAGATTCCAGATTTCATTCTAATTAGAGACTTCAAGGACACAATAACATATGTCTCTCAGGAGTGTCTTTGCTCAGGACAAATATATGTCTGTCTTAGCCAAGCGCTTCTAAATCCATTTTCTTTCTCATAGGGAATTCCTTCTCTATGGGCCAAATACTTGCGTAATTTATGCAGGCCTATTAGTTTCTGCATGGCCGTCTTTTTGCTCTTTCTGGGTTTATCCTGCGTTCATCAAAGAAACACCGTAGCTTTGACAAAGCACAGATGATGCTGCCTTTGAACCTATTCCTAGGTTTGCACGTCTAATTCTGCTAGTACCATAAGGTTTCTCAGTTGACCACAGCATGAACCTGCCCCCCACACTTATTATCCCACCAAGCATATAATTATATATTTGTAGCACAAGCATTGGTCACATCTGGCAGGTTGAAGCAGATATGATTTCCCTTTCAGTACAGTCCAGCCCTGTGATCTTAATTACAGTGCTGTCTTCCCCAGGTGTGAAGGCATTAGCTTCCTCCTGCCCAGGATTAATCGTCGTGGACCTGACCAGGTGTAGGTCCATCACGGATGAAGGCGTCCTAGCCCTGGCGGCCCAGTGCAGGCTTCTGGAGGTCGTCAGCCTCAGCGGCTGCTTGGGCCTCACCAGCGCCGCCCTGCTGGCACTGGCACAAAACTGCAAAGTTCTGCATAGCATCTACATCTCTGAGACACGGGTAAGATAGAATGCCACAGGACCAGTGGATTCTGTTCTATGTTTGACATCCTGATTTATTGGCTGAAATGTATGAATTAAAATGGCTCTATTTATTGGTAATTCCCCAAAGATTCAAAACGGTGGCTTTGATCATCTAACCACTGAGCCGTGTTTAATAAGTGATTGTTATGTTTGTGCTCATGCGGAGCGTCACGCAATCACACACACAAGAATAGACTGAGGGCCATTCAGTGACATCATTTCGCTTGAACAACTAAAACCAGAGTAATCATTTTAAGTTTGATTATTATCAAGCCTATGAATATGTAGTGGAAGAGTATAACGAAATATATTGCAGAGTAGCTACAAATTTGAAGTTGGGAATCCCTTTTACTTAAAATGCATGAATTCTTTTTGAAATATGATTAATTCTGTTCCTGGGTTAGCCGTGTTTTGTGGTTTTTCAGGTGACTGATGAGGGTGTCATCGGACTCGCTAATGGGATGTGTTCCAACAGCTTGAAGGTAAAAAGTAGTGTTGGTGTGTGCTTGTGTACCCAAACGGTAATATACCAAAGCAACACTTCTGAGAGTTTGTTGTTCTATATGGTTATGGTTGATCTTATATATGATTATTACTACAACTATTACTACGATTACTACTAATAATAATTCATTTTATGGGTAACTTGTATCTCTCACACCTAATGCGCAACACAGTTAAAAATAAATAAATAAATAAATAAAACAGGCAGTAAAACAACCAGTGAAGGAAAAGGCGTACATATAAATAATAATAATAATAATAATAATAATAATAAATTAGGAGGATCCGAGGCTGGGACATCCAATAAGTAAAGCTTTTACTACATATACCAGGGTTCATGCTCAAAATCAAATATATCAAAGCTACGAATCTGACCACTCCTTTAGCCACGAGCTGGAAGGTTCCTTGCTTTGATATGTATCAGTCAACAACAACCATGCTTATGATGCACATGTTTCATTTACGAATAACAAGATTACATCACTTCCATCCTTAGGAATTTTCTTCCACATTCTTGAATAGAACCATTGGATCTGGAAGCCATACACCTAATTCCAAGTACTTCTCCTAACGGAGAAACTATTGAGGTTACTGCTTCAGGAGAGAGCACACCATTCGGAATGGTGTGCTCTCTCCTGAAGCAGTAACCTCAATAGAAATAGGAATGATTCCAGACTGCAGCCATCCTATGAGCTTCATCTTAACAGCTGCTTTCTTGGGCGGCCCTCAGTGATGACAATGCTTTCGCCGGGGTTTCATCCCAGGAGCTGCAGATGGCACACTGTCAGTCCCTAACAGACAGAGCTGTGATGGCGATCCTTTCCAACTGCAGCAACATCAGGATCTTCATCTTCCATGGCTGTCCACTGATCACAGGTATGCTTCACTTCATGAAACATTATTGAGCACAAGGTTAAGACAAAGCGTAGCGAGTATAAGCATATTTGGTCTAGTAATGTTATCCCATTCAGTTTCTGGCAAAACATTCTAACAAGGTGTTTTTCCATAATGTGGCATAATTTTGTTTTCCAGTCTTTATGTTGAATTTCACTGCATAACCAGCACTTCTACAGTTACTTATTTACTGCAGTTATTCCAGTTAAGCACTAATTCCAGTTTACCTAGAAGTGCTATAGCAGTGCGTCCATGATTTGAATCCATGACCTACAGGTCACAAGTTCTTGACTCTAACACTCACCACCTGAACTGTTGGGTTAATTTCTTATTTAACTTGTAGCTTGTGTCATAGCTTCATAGTCCCATTTTTTTTTTTTGGTACACCTGGAAATCTTCTCTTGTGCATCTACCCGTCAGACCATTCCAGAGACGCTCTCCAGAACCTCACTGGGCCAGATAAGATCCAGCAGGTGTCATGGACGGTATATTAGATCCTGAGAGGACTGCCGTTGGGGCGGCATGCATTCTGAAAGAGGGCGGATGCCCTTTGCAGTATATCCACACAATTTTAACAAGTCCCAAAACATTCTAACAAACCAACCTTATTGATTGAACATTCCATGCTTATAAGCTACCGCCTGGGTGGCCAGCGTTTGACAGACTGGATATACAAACCCAGTATGACATAAAGTACCTGAAGTGACTGGGTGGTGTAGTCATCAGAGCCGACTTACAGCTGTGGTTATTGGGAATAAAGACACTAAGTTACACATTGATTGCATTATCTGGTTCATTTAGACACATTTAGTGTTTATTTAAATACAGATCACCGAGTCTTACTTCATGCCCTAACTTAAGTGCTTCATGACTTAACCAACACATTTTATGCAGTGACTTCAATCCTTCAGTGTAGCACGTAGCTTTGTTTCAAAAGTGCCCCTGACTCCATATTGCATTACAGCACATTTAACTGTGGTGGAACATGTTCTGCTTAAACACTGTTAAAGTATTTGATAATGGGGTTTACATTTTGTAAATTTATAATCCTTTTTGTCTAACTATAAAGTATGTGCTGCTCTTTGCTGTCATAGGTTAAGGAAATGCTAATGCAGCTATACAGGGACCTCTAGTGGCCATCAATCTTTATACATTCTCTTTGAAGAATGTGCCACGTGACCCAGCATGAACGCCGGGAGTGCTTCATTTGTGCTCAGTACGTAATAATATAAAATAACAAAATAATAGTTTGCTAAGCTGAGGTAAACGGCAGTTCCACTTTTGTGATTATGTGTCTAGTGTGATTCTTTAAATGTTACTGGCCTGTGCACTACTGTGACATCACTGGAAAACTGGGGAAGATATGGGGAAGCAGTGAGTACTACATTCCATATGTATTATTAATTGTAAAGGTGTTTGTAAGTATATTTATTAACTTGGTGTGTTATTTTATCAAAAGTGGATCTGTGTATTGTGTGCACCCCAGTGGTTAATAAAGAATTTTGCACTGAAATGTCATCAGGATTCAACCTGTTTTTTGTAAGATACATACACACACTACTCAGTTTATATAATAAATAACACAATAAGACAATTATATATTACATATAGCACCAGTATTTAGGCAAAGTCATAGCTCTGGCTGATAGCTCCACACACAGCTGTTGGAGAGGCCAAAGTTCTCTTCTCTAATTGATTCAGGAAGCTCAAAGTTAGCTATCAGATGCAGATGTCTCTTAATCACGTGGCTCTCCAGGTGGGCCCGTCCCGGGTCTCCAATCAAGACCTGCGTACCATGGGCCTGGATGCAGCTCCGAAGCCAGGTGTGCAGGCTGTCAATCAGCACCTCCTCATAGAACATGTCTCCAAGCAGGATGAGGTCCCAGCCCTTGGGCTCAGCGCCAATCAAGTTCTCCGTATCAGTGGGGAGGGGTTCTAAGCCATTTAATTCACAGTTCAGTTTGGTGGCGATTGCTGCAACTGAGATTTAATGGGTAAGTTGCGTTATCATAGGATTAACAAGTGAAAAGTCTGTGTGCTAAATGTCCACATGACTAAACAATTTTTTTACTTTGTAAAACGCCCACACACAAACATGTTAGGCCTGGCATGCCTGGTTACATTTTATTGCTTACATGTGATAAACATACATGAATTTACTTTGGCAGATACCATAAAGAGAAGGAATGACAACTACCTGGATCTACGTCGTTCGCTAAAACGTAAACAGCGCCGCTGATTTCCGCAGCGATGGCGGAGGCGCCGCATCCACAGCCCAGGTCCAAGACCTTCCTACCCCGGGCCACTTCCGGGTTATTTAACAGATACCTGTTAAATAAGGGTGTTGTACATTGTCAGAATAATCTCACTAAACTTTAAACTGTCATTAGTGTAACACCGCAAAATCAAAAGTAAGTATTTAAATACCTTGCAAGTGCTTGTCCACCCGGCCAGTAAATAGCCCAATATGGGTCAGCGAACGGCCACAATTCTGGTTTTGCGTGCCAGAATTTAGAGTTTGGAGTAAATAGTCTTAGGCTGATTTCTGGAGTTAAATTATTTTTCTTCACTATGTCTGTATTTGCTACAATAAGGTGCTTAATATCGTCTTCAGAGCTAACATTTAAAATGTGACTATGGTCATTTGCGGTGCAGTACGAAACGCAGATGTTTTTTTTAACCGTATTAGTTTTCGTCGCAAAACGTAAGCGTTGCAGATAACGGTGCAACATAGTGGGAAGGTTCATAATGGCTCGTCAAAAAAAAACGAAAAATGTTAGTTTTAAGGTTACTTATCAGTAGTATTGTGTCAGCACTTACGCTACTACAAAGCACATTTGCTCAGATGTGTTGTATTCTGCTGATATAATCGATTACCAACTTGTTTGTTCAAACGAACATGCCATCACATAGATCTTAATTTATCCCCCGCACACACTGCATGAGTCCTCCAATAATAAAAGCGCATCCGGTGTCTCTGCTTTTATTCCGCTTTTCTCTTAAACTGACATTTTTGGTTCCACGAATAATGGTTCCCATCGCGCATTTCCATACTTGCTTACACAAATAATATTGCCCTACACATTTATTTTATAAACAATGTCACACCATTTTAATGCATTTTGTAATATTTAGATAAATATATTCCTGCTTTGTCACATGAAACAGTTTACATAACGATTACAGCTCAGTTCTACGTTTCCAGCGCCAGATGGAACCAGAGAACAGTGAAAAAATTCTCGTGCTCGATTTATTAGCAACGCGTCATCTCGGAGCGATGTTGCATATATAATTTCGTGTAACTTGCGTAAATTCAAGAAGATACAATTTTAATGTACTACAAAACATGGGTATTCTAAAACTGTGATGTCAGGCAATGTAATTGTGAATAAATGCAAAAACATGTAGCGTCTAATAATTACAAATATATTTTTATAGCTTGGATAACCCTCACCCGATTTAAAACATTCATAAACATATATAATAAGGAGGAAAATACGTTTTGCAAACAAGGTAGACATGGACAGAGGACAGAATGGCAAATGTTTCCTGCTGAGAGCTGTCCAAAGTGCTGAGGGGAAAATCAGTCGTGTCATCTTTCAACCGTGAGGTAACTCCATCAATAATGTAAAGCCGTGAGATTATATTCTCAACACTTCAAGGAATACGACCTTGGAAAAGGAAACGGAAAATGAGATAATCCACGTGCATTCAGCTGGCGGTTACTTTATTCAAGCGCATTTCCCAGCCGTTGTCCTCACGTACACCGTACGCTGTACGTAGTTTTAGACGCACTTAAGCTCTTAATTAAATAAGATTAGACTTGATTATGTTAAACGGTCGATTTTGTCCCCCCACGATTTTCATTGAAATCACGTTCAACCTAATAGTTCTTCTTTTGATTCTCTGGTTGTGAGAAAAAAATAGTTGTTGGGAACAATTGCTGCGGTGCAAAGTATAGGCTATCTTTCAAAATAGCCTATATTAAGAGCTCACCTTTTCAGTACAAATACTTGCATCATATTTTAGACTGGTTAGCGAGATTAATGCTGATCGCAACTGACATTTTTCACTTTATTTGATGGATACAAAGCATTTGAAAAACATTTCAATCCAGGGCAATAAATAAAGAGCTCAGTAGTACTGACTCCACTATAAACTTGGTGTGCCGCAAAAACCTTTGTATGGAAACACGGCTATATATATATATTAACATACATAATTACCAACTGTACAGATTATAATTAGAATTTTTCTATACTACTACTGAGTGTTCTTAGATTATGACAGAAGCTCTAAAAACCTAATGTAACTGACTGATAGCATATGTGTTGTTTTCATACATTACATACTAGGCCTATACGTGAAAGCCATATTTAGCAATCACGTTTTCTCTATCAACATATAAAAAATGCCTCTGTTTTGCATACCCGCCTGTCAATGTGTCTTAAGTTGGTGCATGCAATGCTACATTTCTTAGAACTATTTACCGTTGGTTTAATGCTGACGTTCATTCATGCCGTATACACTTAAATCTTTCATTTGTAATTTACTTACCCGTGAAAGTGATTATATTGAAAGGCGTAATGTTTAACCCGACGAGCTCCTATTGTCTTTGAACGTCCCGCCCCGCCATGCGGCCGTCGCTCAGTGTTCAGTGCCCGCCCCGAATCGCAGAAAGCCAGGCGTAGAACAAGCGCTCCGGCGCCCGCTTTCGGACAGTCGCGATCAGGCTGTGGGAGATGCGGACGCTCTTTCATTGCAATCAGAAATATTTTGCAAGCCAGACAGTCTTTTACAAATATTTAACACCAAAGCGGTTTTATTCCGTATATGTTTATTAAGGGTGCTGTCAGTTCTGCTTAAAAACAGCCGTTCGTTGTTTTTTTACGATGGATATTTTGATGTGTTAGTGGGGAAGCAGCCCGAAGATAATCGCCCAGCATGAGTATGAGCGCCCCGGGAACCGGAGCGGCCCCGTGCCGCTTCGCCCACTACTTCGTAACGTGCGGAATAGACGTGGAAACGGGTTTAGAACCGGACGAATTAGCAGGTGGGATTTCACTTCTAAACCTTTTTTCTTTGTGTCGCTGCTTGTACCGATATTATGGTTGGGTTGTGTATGAAAGGCGTCTACAAATCTGTGTTATTCAGTGGCATAGAGAGACGTATTGATCCAAATTGGGGGATTCTGGTAAGGTTTTGGAAGAACATATGTAACGATATATTTGCGGGGATGTGTGTTTTTGTCGGTACTCGTTAAGAGGCTAACAACGGTCGTCTCAAATGTAATTTTTGTAGTTATGGGAAATAGCAGTCCTCCCGTTTACATGCTTTGAATGTAGTTGCTATTTTAATTAAAACACTCTTTTAAAACTACAAAGCAACGTATTATTTTATTATTATTATTATTATTATTATTATTATTATTATTATTATTTATTATTTTATTATTCACATGTTGTCGCCTCCGGGAAGTTGGTATTAAAGGGATTTTTAAAAATGGTGCTGGCGTTCGCCTACAGTGTCAGGTTCTTAAGTCTGGTTGACAAGAAAAACTGTATATGAGGGTTCTAGCATACTTTAGATCCAATGGATCGTGTATCGCTTAATTCGATACAACAGGCTTGCGATAATGTTTGCTTTAGAAATGTTTACTTTTCTGCAGTATTATTGGTTTTCTATCATCATTTCCCTCATAGATTGTTAAATATTTAGTATGTATTGAATTGTATTGTATGAGTATGTATTGTAGTATGGCTTTTTGGAAGGTATACTGCCTCGTATAACCTCTTAAGAGGCAGAAAACGTTTCGTGCGTTTCCCAATATATAAAATATATAAAAATTCATAGAGTAGAGATGTCCTGTGTGTCCGTGATGTCATTCCAGATTCATTGTGACGTTGCCAGTGCAACTAATCGAACGCTTTCTCGGTTCGAATTGTTCGATTCAGTGAACTGTTCGATATCCGTCGCTTTCTGATGTATTGACAACTGCATGTGAAATATGTATTTTTAAAAATGATTGTTCGTGAGCTTAAGGTATGACGGAGTGTTTCAGTAATACACGCACAAAGATTTCTGCGCGATTTGAGCTGAAGATAAGAATTTTAGGAAAGAGGTCCCTTAGGCTTAGTGAACAGCCTGTGTTGTATGACCAGTTAGCCTTAAAAGTAGACCAGTACCAGTGAATTCAATAGAAAGCTGGCTTTGTTTGGGCCAGAAATGCCTGTGTATGTTTCAGATCTGGCGATGTTGCAGCAAACAATTTGTGTTTTGATTACTGAACGCATAGCACAGAACAAGAGATGACATCCGTGACAGGGATCTAGTCGATGTTGATCATCTCCAGTCCCCAGTTGAACCATTCCCTTGAGATCGCGTTATATTCACTTCCGTTGATTCCAATTTTTTGTTCTATATGTTTTCTTAAGCTGTGGGGTTTGATAATGACTTTGTGCTTTAGTTAATGGGCTGCCACTCTCAGCTGTGCTTAGCACAAAGGTCAGTGTGATGCAATGCTGCGTGAGCAATGTCTTCTGATAGCATTTCCACCCTGCGCTGTCAGATTTTTTGTGTGTGATTCTCTTTCCATATGAGTCCAAATGTGGTATTTTGACAGTGAACATGAACATTTCAAAACGTTGTTGTTAATGAATGTGGCTCTTGTAATGGGACATGTTGAAGATTTACGTATATCTTGCGTGTATTTTACGTATGTTAAACATTAAACTACTCAGAACTTCACAACTGAGACATTAACTTTTATCTTATCAGCCTTTTGCTTTTTGGAAGACACCCGGGTTTACCTTTTGGACAGATGCAGGGTCCACTCTAAAAAAAATTAAATAATAATAATTAAATAGAAATCAACAGGCTTATTTTTCAGTTTTAAGACTTTCATGGCATGTCGGTTTGGGAACTGGGGATCTACTCCTAAATTCTATTGCAGCTCTATGTTTGGCACTTGTTCTGGGAAAGAAATCGGTGTTAAGGATTGCTTTGGTCTCTGTCTCAACAGGAAAGGTCTCATTGTTGTCTTGGGCATTATATGTAACTCAGGGTCTGGGCCTATCGCATAGCTCGTCTCTGAGGCATGCTTGCCTGTTGCTATTGAGTCCTGTTTGTGTCGGTCTGCGGTATTGGATTTTAGCCCTGCTTGACTTGGGCTGTGGCACGTGCCAGTGTTTCCAGGCCATTGCTAGATGAATTTCTGGCAAAAGCCCACGACTGCGTTCTTGCTCTTCATGAAATACACGCACGCTTGCTAGCTCAGAGTTTGCCCCAGGAATTATAAATAGTTCTGTGGTCCTGCGGATTTTGCGAGAGCTCGCACGCTTGGAAAGTCAGCCCCGTTTATGTTGTACTTGCAGCAAATGGTTTTGTGTGGGGAGTCATTTGAATGGTTGCCACAATGGTTGCGGAACCCCCTTGTCCTAGATAAGTGTCCTTCACCCTAATTTAAAAAAATAATCTAGAATTTGCCCAGTCATGCTTTCCTTGTCCCTTGATTTGATTTTAGCAAAAAGGCTACAGTGCCTTGCATGTCTCTGTAATATCCCCTCTACTTTGCTAAATACGGACATTATCTAGAGGTGACATTTAAATAGCTACACATTTGTATGTTTGTCTATTAAGATGCTGATCCTGGAGACCTGGGCCTTAGTTGGGGGATGGGAGGGGGACACTTTCAAGGTACAGCCAAGCAGCCAGATGAGGTCACATGTCAACCTCACCTTTTAGCAAGTTGGATCGTCGTACCCTGATTCTGCCACTGGAAAATGATATTCAACGTATCGAACTGCTGCAATGACTTCTACTTGTCTGGTGTCGGGTCCTTTTACCTCCTGTGAAAATCGGAAGATGATGCGATTGTTCATTAACTTAAAAAGCCTGGTTGTTAGTCTAAATATGGAACATAAGAACAGGCACCAGGTATCTGGTACCACATCACACATAGTCTCCAAATGTTGGTAAATAGGATCACTTCGACTCCCCCATCCGTTTGATAACCCATAACTCCCCGATTCATTCTCTGTCTGACAGCACTATTGCTCCTGATTTGGAGAGGAAAGCATTCTAGAATGGTGGCTTAGAGAGAAACCTTACGCACTTTCATCTCTCCCAGTGTCTCTTCCCCCCCACGCTGCTGATCCCATTCTGTGGTTTACCACCAGCTAGTTTGTACCTATATCCACTGCTGAGATACTGTCCCTCTAGCTGCATCTCTGGGTTTCCCCACAGTAGGGGGGGGGATTTATTTTAACCTCAAGAGAAAGCTCCTATTTCATAAATATATAGCACAGTCATTTCGATCGACACGCAGTAGACTAGCAAAACCGTTGGCCCCTAGGGAACAGCAGTTGGGTTTGGAGCAGTAGATTGAATGCGAAGTGTTGGACTGACCCTTATACAGCATAAGCTAGTGTACAGAGTACATCTATATTGAAATGGAACTTTCCAAATGTTAAGAATGGAAGTATCATGCGTTTTTGGTCATATAGCCGTCCCAGGGCCAGCAGACTAATGCCACCGTTGGGCCCCTGAGCAAGACCCTGGGGCCCCCAGTGGCCTCAGGGGTGCTGTGTACCCCCCCCCCCCCCCCCCCCAGCTTACTCTCACCTTTATATGCGTCTGTGTGTCTCATGGAGAGCACCATGACATAGGCGAGAAGAGAATTTCCCCCGAGGGGATTAATAAAGAATCACTATCGCGTTCTGTTCTCTATTCCATACATATAAATGCACACGTTGCTGTGTGTGCGAGGAGCGTGATGCCTGCCATCGGCCTTCCTACAGTGACGTCATTCCGCCGGTCGGGCCCCTACCTCAACACAAAGGGGCGGCTTTGACCTACATTGACTGTCCAGCCGCCCAGCGAGTTATTTTTGGCCTGACAGGGTTCAGATGCTTGTGCGGTGGGTCCCTGCTTCCTTTCCGCCATGGGCTCCATTGTTGTGGTATGGGAGTGGCAGCTTTTGCCTCGCAGCTCCATTGTGACGGGAGAGCCGGGCTTCCTGGTGGGTGTTGCAGGTGGGGTGGGAGAAGCCCTGTGTAGCCCTATGTGGCCCATCTTGCTCGTCCCTCCACCGTTCTGTTCGTACCCCCTCGCCGCGCCTATGATGGGCCGCCTTTGATTTTAAAAGTTAAAATGAATCGCTATGCTGATCAGCTACTTTGTTGCTCACCCTGGAATTCCACCCGTATGAATTCTAGTTTTTATCCGTCTGCTTTTCTCAGTCAGGCCCATTGTAAGGTTTTAAATAAGTAGCAGGATAAGGGAGGTGCTCTGTGTAGTCTTACTGCTTTGTATCTTCTAATTGCTCCCCACCATCATTTTGCAGTGGCTGGTTTTAATGGTGTCCCTTTCCTCCCATCGGAGAGCGGGGATATGGGGGGGGGCTCATTTGCCCCATCTCCCTCCCAATATGCAGCTGCTCCGTTGCTCATTCGCAGGCTCTGCTAACCCCCAGCTATCTTCCTGCTTGTTAACCTGTGTAGAAATCAGTGGCTGGTCGGAGCCTCTTGCTACCCAGAGTGTTTATGATGCCACGTGTTTCCCCCTTTTCAGTGAGTGATTGAATCCCCCTTATCGACCTGAGAGTCTCTCATTTAAGTGCATCCGTTTAATAAGACGGTTCCACCATGTGGGGAGTCGCAGGTTTTTCCATAAGGCTTCATCGAGCGTTTTTGTGTTTGGATCTATATCGAGGAGGTCGCCCTACCGTTAGGGATGCAAAGTTGTGGGAATTTGCCAGTTAATTCCCATATATTCCCACTAATTCCCATGCAAAGTTTCCAACTTGGAATATTTCCAAAATTCCCCAGCTAAACTTCCCATGGGATGGAAAGTTTCCGGAAACTTCCCGGAAACTTTCCACCCCTTTACAACCCTACCTACCGTCAGTGTAACAGAAGTCAGGGGTCTTATTGTGTTTCAAGATGGAAGGTCGTCTCGGTCTGGGGCTGCACGGTGCCGAAAGCGGAGAACGCGGCCGTCTATTTTTGGGATCGACGTCGGCGCGCCAGCTGCCACGACGCAGTAGCGGTGCAACAGGTTATAAACTGACATCGTCACGTTCCATGATCACTGAATGCCTCCCAGTGCGGAAAGCCTCATACCAGTACAGCCTCGAACAGACACGCATGCTTGTATTTCAGTCTGAAGCCCCCCCACAGCTGAAATCCCCCACCTAACGTGGTGTATGAGGTGTCGGACCATAATATCGGCAGTGCTGGATTGCCTTTAGGTCACTGCTCCCAGTGTTTCGCGGTGAAAGATCTACCCCGGCCTTGTACTCTGTCCCATCCGCCCTCCTGCCTTCTGTTTTCCGTACCTCGTGCTCCGTGCCGCCCCCGGGACAGTGTGCCGCCCCCGTGCTGATGTCCTAGGCCGCACCGATGGGTTTGCGTATGGAGCACGGACCACAAAGGCTGGAGAAGGACGTGAAGCTCTCCATCTGCCTGGGGAGCTGGGCTTCGACGTCTCCACAATGGATATGCAAATCTGGCCAAGTCTCCGTGGCCCCCGGAAGGGGGTCTTTGTTATGGGGGTGGGGGGACTGTTGCTCACCTCAGGTCCCCTTTTCAGGATCAAAGCCCTGAAACGCTTTGCAGACCCCATCCACACGTTGACCGGAAAGTGTCTCGCTTGGAGTCGTCTGAATGGCCACGGAATGGGAGGTTTTTTTGGTGTAAGATTCTCTGTTATTGCTGATCGTTGGCCTGCAGCTGTATTCCTGATTACCATCCAAACACGTTTTACGGAAGTATTTCCAAACGCACTGAAATGAACAAAAACCTTTATGATGTAACTGCATTAGGCACGTGCACATTGACATAGTGGGTTTCTTTTGTGCAAATATCTCGCTGTGTAGCAGGCTATTTATCTGCGTGTGGGCCAGCAGTAGGGAAGGTGCCTTTGAAGGTTCTCCATATCTGCCATGCTTGGATACCATTTACTTCAGTCTAGGGTGACCAGGTAAACAATCAGGTAATGAGAGGCTGTAACTAGCAGAATCAAATCAGGGATTGGTCACCTGATGAGTAGGCAGCCGTTAGGGCCATTTTAAAGTTTGCGTTTGAAAAATACTTCGTTTTCACTCACCAACACTGCGACACTCAGTTTTCCAAACTATACAAATGTGAGAACATTAAACAAAAGTCTCCGTTTTGGGGGGCTGAAAATTCAGGGGTGGTGCGAAATGAAAAGCTAAAACGGAGATTTAGTGCTTAGAAGTGTGGATGTAGCCTTAAAGATCTCCTGCCTTGGGGCAACCATTCATACTGAAGGCCCTTACAATAAATGTGATTTTTTTTTTTCTACTTTCCGCTTAAAAAGTTGAGACTCAGAGGCCGTGGCCCTGATTAGGATGTCGAAATGTGTCGTCTGAGGGGGCTGCGGGAGCTGGGTAGCCCTGAGAATCACTGCTGTTGTCGTGCAAATGCAGAAACAGTCTCCGTGATAATCTGAGCGCAGATGCTCCTTTGAACACTACGGTGTGATGCCAAACTTTGACCCCTGGGAGCCATATGGACTGTTGTCACCGCAGATGTGGGTGAGGGGGCGGGGGCGGGGGCTGAGGCATCCCTGGAGCTGTGGTTGCATTCAGGGGTGGGTGGAACTGGGATGCTTGGGTGGGGGTTTACTTCATGGAGCCAGGAAAGATTGTTGTTCTCAGTGGGAATAGCAGGAGATGGCTTGCGATTGACAGGGGGTGTCTGTAGTGTCTGGCGTTCCACTCCACATGAATAAATGCTATGTTTCCCCCCCACATTTTAAATGGTTACACCCCCATGCTGCTTGAACAGTCATAACAAAGCCATTGTCTGGATTTTTCATCACGAGCCTTGACAGCTGAGCTCCACAGTGGGTGCTGGTAATTTGGCAATCGCAGTATGTATAGAGATGCTAGATCCATCCTCTTCTTTCCCCATGATAGAGTTTGAATGGAATCAAGTCATGATTTGTTGTCTCTGAAATTGGTTGCTTTGGCACAGAGCTGGACATGGATTGAGTCTTTTGTCGCCTCGTCCATAAAATGCGATATTGCATTGCGGCCCTGCCTGTAACGTGACGTTTCATAGTTTATCAGACGCTTCGACAGCCGGGGGGGGGGGGAGATGCCATTTTGAGGTTTCGTATACATATGAGGATAAATAACAAAAATAGCAGGAGTTTCTTCACTGCTGGCATGTTGTGATGCTTCTCAGCAGGGGAATTGTCAAAGATGGGTCTGGGTGAATTTCTGAAGGCAGACATGAAAGAGGCTGTTTTAATGTGGACAGTCAGGGTTTTTGCCCGCCGGTGATCTTCAAGGATCCATGACTGTGATGAGGCGAGGATCACATATTGCAGCAGTAGCTGATCTGAAATATGTTCATTCTTCTTTCCACTCAACATTTTCACGGTTTGACATCTGAAGTCTTCTTACCTGCTGTGTGCAACAGACTAATCCCTGTAGAAGACTTTTGTATGGAGTAAGGGTGTTATAATGTATGTCCATTTGTATGGGATGGGTGGACGGAAATCCTGGCAATTATATTATGGACCCATGTTGGGTTTTATTGCTCAAATCTAATGACGGTCACTATCTCACCCGTGACGTTTTGGCGAGTGTATCCATATCTGCAGAAGACTCATGCAGAGCTGAATCGAGGATGTAATCATATCAGCTTTGCTCACGTCGTTATTCTGCTACACGCCTCCCATAGACCTCATTCGATTTCCATCTTCATGGGCGTTTAATAGATTTACAGCTAGGGGGTCTTTCTGCCATTTATTTGCCCCGTCTGAAACATGTTCATTACCTGTATGTTAATCTCTTATCGCATGGTATAATAGGGATCGTGGTGCATAATTGGATTTGTGGCATTGCGCTGAATATATTACTTCACTTGACTGGTCTCGTTCCACACAAGATCCTTCCCTCCTGTATTGTACCAGTCCTGTGGAATTACCTGGATGTAAATCTCGATGCTGGGTGGACGCCTCGGTGCACTTTAATGAGACATCTTGCTGCGGTCATTTGTTTGAGCGTGTTGTTGTAGAAGCTGGTGCTGGAGAGATGCTGTTGTAGGGTGGGAGTCCAAGGTTTTCCCTGTGCAGGAGTGTTGCTCTGTCAAGCCAACTTTGACCAGTGACTGTCAGAGCTCCACGTTGACATCTGATAAGGACTGAAGATCTTATCGCATTTTTTTTTTTTCTTGTCACCTGTTTAATTCCTCTCAGTCTTGAACTGGGAGCAACACAAGTCCCGAGACAATGTTAACGTAGAATGTGCTTAATAATGAAGTAAATTTGCTGAGTAAGTTGTGAAGGTCTCTGGAACCTTGCAACCCTGGTGCTGAGGGAAATGCTCCGTTGCGCAAGATGCAATCCCATCAGACAGAGTTTAAAAGTGAAAGTGATAACTCCACCCAGGTTCAGTCCAGGGTTATAAACTCCCTTGTGATTCTTCACTGGGTGATTCATGAATTCTTCATAAAATCTGGTGTAAACCTTGGGGCACCAGCCAAGGTGTCTAGCTGATAACTCTCTGGGGTAAAAGGGTCTCTAATCTTTCTGTGTCGACAGGAAGCCCAGACACTTGAAGCATGTGGTCCGTGTGTTTTGCCAGCATGAGGTCACTGTTAGGGCACAGTGGGGTTTGCGAATGAGGACCTGAGCGTTTCTATTAGTGCCGCTGTTAACGTCAGTCACATCAGTTACGTATTTGTTTGTATCGTTTCTTGTGTTTGCATGTTCTCATGCTTCGTGAGACTACTTATACTCGCGTCCTGATTTGTGTCTGTGCCCGTGTCACTATTGATAACCTCTTGTGATGGCCTGTAACTCGGCCTTGATCACAGCGATCAGACGACCACCTGAAGGACACCTGAGAACATCCCGTGTTGGGTCAGGATTTTACTGTAATCATTTGTTGCGGTTTTTCTAACGCAGAACCAAATCCGAGGTGCTCAGCGGGGGAAGACTACCTTCTGAACATCTCCATATCCGCTCCAGTCCAGCTTGTTACCTGAAATATGTGGGCAGTGTATTTACTCTGGTCAGCATTTGATTTCTGCACAGTGCAGGCGTGTGCTTTATTATTACTTGGCTGGGAAAGTCACGGGCTCACCTTTTCCAACCTTGTTCAAGGTACTCCAGAAAACGTCCCGGCTCTTGAATGTATGAAATCTCACCAGTCACCTTGGATCCTTCATTTACTGTATCAGTAATTAAACCCATGTTTGTTTACTGTGAATGGAAGCTGGAGTTGCCTTTAGCGATGGGAGCAGTCCTTCCCTTGGCTTATTGTATTTTCTTCTAGGCTACGGGTGGGTGTACTGGGGGATTGTCCACTTCTGTGGCACTTAAATGAAGCTTTTCCCATATTCACACATCACTGGTCTCTGTACTGCTGATAGGATGCGCCTGTGTGTCTGTGGAGGAGGGTGAAATTTATTATTATTATTTTGTCCTCAGCAGAATGACATGCCAGAGATGGGGGTGAGCAGGAGGGGGCCGATGGACCCCTGAGCCGCGCTTTTTATAGGGCCTATGGATTTCAGTCCCGGCGCACACAGGGAGTAAGAGGGTCTCCGCTGGCTGTGTCATGCAGGGCGTGCAGGCAGACGGCAGCAGTACTTTTTCTAGGAGAGCTCAGGTGTCCGTCTGACTGCTTTTTGGATTGGATTGTCTTCTACTGGTCTGTAAATTGCCTGCTGTGTGTGAATGTGTATGTCCTGCTAGGGACAGTCATTCTGGTATGGGTGTACCCCAGCCGTGTGGCCTATGCTGCCAGAGATGGGCTCCAGGTCCCCTGTGACTCGGATCAGGATAAGCAGTCAGAAAATAGATATATTGATGGATGTCTGTGGTGGCGGTTACCCCCTTAGATGGGGAAATCCTGATTTACGTAGGTTAGCGATGCGTTCCATCTGAACTCTGAGGCTGGAATTTCCAAGTTCTTAGTCAGATATTTCAACTGGAACACCCCCTGAAGTCAGAATTCAGACTCGGAAAGTCGGAGGAACCTCTGTATACCTGACCTCAGAATTCAAGATGGCTGCCCCCTTTATTAACAGAAGTGAAAGCTGTAGTTATATACTATAGCACTTGCAGCTTATTTGTGGCTCATTTAATCGGTCGTACACACAACCGCTATCCATGGACATGTTACCACAGTGCTTATACCGCAAAATGTGTTATCATCAATTGGTATTGCTAAGAATGGCTAATGGCGAACATGGCCAGAAATGGGGCCTGTAACAGAAAGCAGGATTTCTTGCTTAGCTGGATAACTTGTCAGATTTAAGGTAGTCTGGGCTAAACGTAAATGAACAAAGCTGGGATGCCTTAAATCCAACAAGTTATTCAGCCAAGCAAGAAATCCTGCTTTTGAAACGGGTCCCTGGTATTGCTAAATGGCTTTCTGACTTCTTGTACTGGAACATGGTTACCTATGGTGTGACGTCACTCCATTTTCCGACTTCCTAGGTCCATCCAGCATAAGTAATTAGGTTTTGGTCACGATTCTCCTGGTGGCCCATCGTGTAATAATGTTCCCTACCATAAGTTTGTGTTTGGGGGGGGGATAGTGATTTTGCTCATTTCTGAAGGCTGGACAATGATGAAAACAACTTGGCCAACCAAAAGTTTTCCCTGAGTTGTAATTCCTTGCAGCAAGGGGACAGCAAGTCTATTCAGGTCATTCTAGTATGTGTGTATGTCGCTTTAAATTCCTCTAAGAGCTTGTGGTGCACATCAATCAGCCGCATGTCTTTATTGTGTTGTCACATGGCGCCGTGCCACATGTGGAGGCTGGGGCACTGGTACCACGCCGTGCCAATCCTGGGGTGTTTTATACGACGCAGCTGGTTGCTGCTCAGGCGCTGTCACTGGCCTGCGCTTCTCCCCGCGCTGAGTGCTTCGTGCCACTCGCGCCTCGGCTATCGTCCAAATCTCGCCGGACAACGGGAGCACTGTGACCACGTTCCCAGCAAGCAAACCCAGGAGTTTAGAGTCCTCTAGTGTCTGAACTTAAGGACCCTTGTTGGATTAAGTGGCAGACTAGTAGACAGATTTCCTTAAGATGGTTTAATCACCAGCAGCATGATTAACGAAGTTCCAAAGGTATATGTTAAGGGATAAGTTCATCTGCTCACAAATAAAATTGAGTGAATGTAGTACTGCATCAACATTCATACTAGTTCTGTTGCTTGTGAGCCAGTTGACCTTGCTGCATTTGTAGCCCTCAAGCGCTAGTAGGCTATTGTTTCTCCGCTCAAGGCCTCAACTCGACCTCAGCCTTTCTTGAGTTTATCTGCTAGGTGTTTCTCCTTGTCTCGATTGTACTCCCTTGCTCACTCTCGAGTCGTCCTGCGACATTACTGTGATAGTCTGCTTTTTCCTCGGCCAAACCTTGACGGTCTAATAATATAAAGGTTAGGGTGCCAAAAAGGCAGAGGGCTTTTTTTGAGCTCAGTGATTGTTTAACTACAATGTTAACTATTGTGTTGTTCAAGGCGCAGTTTCTGATTTGCTTTCAATGAATGTTTTCTCTATTGATTGGCCCTTCTGTAGGCTACTTATTGCCGTTTTGCCGGAGGTTGTTTCTTTCCCTTTTCCAGCACGTCCTGGAACTGTCTCTCTGAAGTGAGGCACTTTACAGCATGTCTGAAGCCCTTGATATTTCCCGCCTCTAGCAGGGCAAATAATTAAAAGATAAAAATGCTGCGCTGTCTTCCACTGCAGCTGGGATAATCAGTCCGTTAATGTAGCGACTGCTTTTATAGCTCTGGTGTTTTGTCTTGCATTTTCTTGCAGTGCTTGTAAGTATTAGGATGCTGAGCCTTGGGATTAGCAATCGCCTCACCTACTCATTTAAACTAGGCTAGCCATGTGACTAGCCCGGTGTACAGGCAAAAAAAAAAAAAAAATAGCAGGCTCTTTGAATAAAGCTTTCTATCCCTGTTTGACTTTCTCCTTTGCATCTGTCAGCTGTGCAGAGGGAGAGATGACAGTCAGCTGTTGTGTTGATGACCTTGACTTTCTGTTCCTTGCAAGTTTCAGCCATGCAGCAGCAACAAAAGCAATAAAGCATGAGAATCGTTTGATGTGAAGAGGGCTGGAATGATGCCTCTTCCCTGGCATATGTCAAAGGGGGACAGAGGATACACTCACTGATCTGAAAGCAAGGGCAGGAATGCTGGGCATTGTGTAGCTCTGGTTGTAATATGAAGCTGAAAGCTGCTGATGTGAATGCAGCACAGATCAGGTGCAGTTAATTTCCAAATGTCCACCACAATGGATATTTATGTTATTTTTGTTTTGCTTTTAAGTACATTTTCATTTTTTTATTAGTAGGTTGCGGTACGATTGACAGAGACTTTTCATTTAAGACATACTTTGTTCAGTAAACTACTGATTAAAGAAATTAAGAAAAAATGAAGCAATTTATGTTTTGTTTCACTGCTGTACTGAAAACGTACCAAACTGTGATTTTTAAATTTTTTTTTTTGTGTACTGTTACACCCCTATTGGTAGTTAAAAGCTATTAATATTTATTAATTAAATCTGGCCTATTTGAGATTTCAGTAGTTCCAATTTCAGAATTGGAGTGTAACCATCAGAATACAACGGTAATTTACTGTCACAGCATTACTAATAGAGTGATGCATTGTCTCATAGGCTAGTTGGCAGTACCCAGCCCCCTACTTTAGAATGTCAGTAATTGTGCTTGTAAACAATGCCCCCCCCCCCCGCCTCTCCCCATGTACTGTTATGGTCGGGCTTGGAAGTTGTGTTACAGACAGATCTTCTGTGGGCTGACCTAGAGCATGAACTGGGTCACGTCCGTGTTAGTGAAGGGCAGAGTGCATGCTTTCTGTTTCTGTGCTCTATGCATTTGTCAGACGGAGTTTTTTTTTTTCTATTTCCCTGTCCTTTGTTGGGTGAATTTGCCCCTCAGGTGATGGCATGAAAGTATTATGGTATGTTTGGTGCTCGCGGATGGTTATCAGAAGTGTTCTGCATGTGGTGGAACTGTCTGGCCAGGCGATGACCAATTTGTTCTGTGAAATGTGTGTGTGTGTGTGTGTGTGTGTGTGTGTGGCTGGTCCCTGTAGAGAAGGCACAGATGCTATGATGTCTCCCATGAATAACATTAACGACCCTGATATGTCTGTTTCTGAGCCTCTGTTTATACAAGGTGTTTTCAATGCCTGCCTCATCAGACAAGAAACCCAACGCTTTAATAAAGCGATCGTTGCTGTTGGTCTTTATCTATCCTCCTCGGAACAGCATTGAATCT
Organism: Hippopotamyrus pictus; assembly: GCA_026781145.1. Classification (NCBI taxonomy): domain Eukaryota; kingdom Metazoa; phylum Chordata; class Actinopteri; order Osteoglossiformes; family Mormyridae; genus Hippopotamyrus; species Hippopotamyrus pictus. Next base: position 22,124,815 of record JAODLC010000065.1, read on the forward strand.
CATGTCAGGAATGTGTCTGCAGTTCTGGCCCAGAGTCTTTGGTCCAAGTGTGGTGCATTTGTATAGCTGATCTGTGTGTGTGTGTGTGTGTGAGACCAGATGTCCCCACAATGTAATAAAAACCTGTTTTTTTTTTTTTTTTGTCTTTTTTCCCTTTTAAACGTTGTGGGGACCATTTTTCAGGTCCCCACAAGCATCTGTGACTGTAATCAAAGGACTTCAAATACGAAACAACTTGTATTTATGGTTTGGTTACTTATGGTCAAGGTTAGGGCTGGTTAGAGGTTATTGTAAGGTAACTTGAACCTGTATTGTGGGTCAGTCTGCCTCTCCTCGCTGCCTGACGGCGGGTCATCGCGGTGGCGTGGTGGTTCGTATCCCCAGTACCTCTGGAAGACCGTGTAGTCCAAGATGGCGCCGCATCATGCCGGCCATATCACCAAGCCCTGATTAAGAGTGACCCAAATGCACGCGCGTTCAGCTGACCCAGATGCTTTTAGCGGTGTTTCGGGGGAGGGGGCTCTAGCTACCCCCCCCAGGTGCAGCATCACCGCTTCTCCTTATTCTGTCCTGAAAAATCCCTCTCTTCCGGGGACTGCGCTGACTGATCCGTCTCAGAGCATCGGATCGCGTTATTTATACCGTCCTATCGGGGCCAGGACTGGATCCCAGGCGGTGCTGCCGCCCCGCTCTTCGGTTGGCCCTCCCCAACCTGTGCCGCCGCAAGGGAGTCTGGGTAATCGTCATGACTCAGCCAGTAGCTGGAGATTCTTGTCTGTCACGTTCCTGCTCGGCGGCCGTTGCTGCCGTCCGTCGGTCTGTCTTCTAGTCTGCATTTTTCCTAACATACGGGACCCCGGAAGCAGGAAACCGATGCAACTTGTATTTAATAATTAATATTTCGTAATTAAGAAGTAACAGAAGTGATCTGAATGGCATCAGCACCTGTTTATTTCAGAAGTGCTGCTTTGAATCATCTGTAAATATGTCTTTCCTGCAGAAACCGAGAATGTTCCCCGGTAGCTGGGCCTGCACCTGGGTGAAAGCGAGATCCGTCACCCTCCGCCTCACCACACCAAGGGCGGTGTTCGGCGAACCTTCCGAAGCCTCAGTTTCTCTGATCTGCGCTTTTGCGATTGAAGCGATGCTTGGGGGGGGGGGGCGCTCTGTGATGTCCCGGCATGTGTTGTCTGACGTTTAGACGCAGCTGATGAGACCGCGTTTCCAGCTCAGTCCTGCAACTCGCCTGTATAGAGGCCCCGTCTGTGTGCAAAGATGCCTCTGGACAATTAGATTATTTGGTGATTCCCAGTAGTCTAAGCTCCACCCCCCTCCAGGGTTGTGGTAGCCAGGAGGCAGATGGGTGCTTCATTGTGGTACAATGCTACTGGTTTATCGCCCCCACCCCACACACACATCCACATGGTGCCCCAAGGGGTCTGCTGGCCGTTGCTGCCTTCATAATAACCTGTAGATTGAGTTTGGGGGGTCATGTGTGTCTGCCTTTCTGGACCATTTCACCAGTTTCTTGTAAATCTACACGCTATAAACGGCAGTCTCAAGCAGCCTTCAATAATCTCCTGTCACATTTTAAGTGAAACGGGAGGAAGGATGAGTTTTATTTTTAAACCCTCCGTAATCTGAACGTGTCCCCCTCTTCACGGCGGTGGTCACTGAGAATGGATGCGGGCCGCTCTGATTGGACGGCTGCCGACTTCTTTCTGGAGGCCGGTCCCGCCCACCAATTACTCCCGCTTCCCGCTAAGGGGCTCCGTTAATGCGCCTGGCGACACGTGTTTGAACTTTAAGCCGCCGGTGGAACGGGACGGCATGCATAATGCATGGCTGTCAGAGTGAGCGTGTTCCAAGCTGGGGGGGCGGGGTTTGTATTCAGCACTAGAAGGGAGGGCCCAGTCCTCGCCTGACCTCAGTTAATGACATTCAATAGACAGAGGTCCTCTGGTTGTCATTTATGGGGGCATGATTATCAGTGCCCCCCCCCCGCCCCTACCCCTGGAGTTTTCAAGCTGTAATTAGAGATGGATTAAGCCCCCAACAAGCGCACAAAAAAGCCCAACGCTTCAACAGATCCGTCATCGCTGTATTTAAATGAGGACAGGTTCCTGATTGTTAACATCCTCGCTACAGCCTGGAAAAGCCTGCTGAGATCCCTGATGAGGCCTTAATGGAAGGGAAGCCATCTCTGGAGGGCTGGGCTTCTCTTGCCGTCTGTCCTCGTCATGAATGTACCCAGACTTCATGATGTGATTCTTCTATATCTAGTTCGGCAGTATTGCTCATTTTAAGGTCATGGGTTTGTTGGGAGACTTGTGCCTACATTATTAGTGGTGTGTGTGTGTGTGTATATATCTCAAATATATAATTTGTGACGGGCAGTGTGTGTCCCCTGTGGCTTGCCGTAGATGTTACAAATGGATGGTACTGGGATTTGCTTCTGCACATTGCAGTAGCCAGACACTTCTGCCCCTGAAGGCCAAGCTGTGCTTCCAAGCTCTTCAGCCCCCAAAACTGCTTTTATCACGCCGGGTTTCTCTGTCGCTTGTGTGTAGGCCGGCACGCTCCTTCTAAAGCCCACGGATTATGATGTGTCTGCTAACCAGTGTGTACAAATCCTACAAATCCCAACTGGTGCCGTTTTTGATCTTTACGCCTGTTGCAAAAGTTGTGGGACGTGTCTGGCTGACCCCTGACCAGCATTTTACAACAAGCAACACGTATGGTGTTAAATGCTCATTGATTTGTGCTGGTGCCATATTTGGCAAGAGGTTTAGTGTCTCTTTAATGTTAAAGGTTTTTTTTTTGTCCAGATGTACTTTATTTACCCAGCTACCGGTAAATATTCATACCCATGTTAAATATGGGGGGGTGGGTTGTTTCAGTGCAGTGATGCGTGATGCTTGTTATGTACGGGAAAGCATGCAAGAGAACCTTAAAAGGTTTGTGGTGTTTTATTGTGTGAAGCGTGTCGTGACTCTCCTGCGCACATAGGAGTCACCTGGCTGTGTTTTCTGAAGCCTGGCCGACATTAAATTGCTTCAGATGCCCGTGTTTTGACCCCTAACAACCAGATGTTTGCTTCCTGGGGTTGAAAATTAAATTGCGCTCTGGTTACGTTCATTGTGGTGCTGTTATGCTAGATGCCAGGATCATATCTCTTGAACGGTCTGGAGGCTTCTCGTCATACTCTTGCTGGTCATGAGCGTGGTCATAGCTACCTGGCTAAGGCTGGGAGGTGGTTCCTCTTCTTGGCCCTGTCCACTGCTAGCTTTAGCCTTCAGGTAACATGCGGCATCTTCAGGTGCGATCCTGTAACACCTGCAGGTCTCTAGGAACCTCGAGGCAGATGGTCTGATTTGGAAGTCGATCAAAAATCTCTAGAAGAACTCATGAGTTTAGGGAAGTGGGTAAGCTTGTGCGGTGACAAGTATTTCATACCGTCCAGACGTCATACCTCAATATACAGTATTTTGATGTTGTTTTTCAAAAGGAATGCTAACCTGTTATTTATCTACTCCCCTATTTCTCCAAATGTCACATTTTATTGGGGGGAAATCTCTCCCTCAAATTTTGTCTCTGACATTTCGAAATACTACGGTATTCCCAAAAGAACCCATCATTTGGGATGAGTGGATTGGAAAGTTACAGGATAACTCGCCTAAACTATATCATGCAGAATCCTGCTGTATAAGAGATTCCGAGTGGATATGAGACTATTAGACACAATCTGATCATTTATCTCCCATGTTTGCGTGTTTGCGGCCCTGGTGCCTGGACTCCTGCCCAGCGGTCTGACCCAGTTGCACTATCCGGCTACCGTTTGGCGCCCGTGCAGAAGCTCGAGGAGAAGTGAGCTGCCTGAACGGTACGGAGACCGGCGTCTGGGGGACGTCCTGCCTGCTCTCGGTCGCACATCTGCCGCCTGATTTCCCTCCCCCGTGCTTCCTGTTGCTCTTGTCGAGGTCGCCAAAGCTGTCGGCAGTTAACGGTCCTCGGATCTTAATGACACCCGAGCTGTCACGTCCCCCCCTCGCTGAGCCTGTCCCCTGCGGTGGTGGTGCCTAACAGTAACATATATGCGTTGGAGTTTCCTGTCCTTCAAGGACACTGCGGTAGTTCTGCAGGCCATTTACTCTCCAGCCATGATCCAGGACTTTGGCCTGTATTTATTTCACATGCCGTCCTCGCTGCATTGAGAAGTCCTCTTAGATCTATCCCACTTGTCTGTATGAAGCTTTTTTCCAGAATGCTAAAACCGTAGAGAATTATCAATATTCCCTTTAGATACAAACCAACTGTCATTCTAGAATTTTCTCCATTTACAGTACTGAAGGTGTAAATGGACAGTCTTTTCCTATTGTTTGGGTCAATCTCATGTGTCTTTAAAAAAATAACTCCAGTGAATTTCCCCAAGTCCTCATTCCCTTTGTTCTGACAGCCCAAGGGTTATTTGGGGGGATCAGTTTGTGGTGCAGTAAATTAACCGCCTGTACCTGTGACCAGCAGGTCGTTCGGTTTAAATCCCAATAGTCACATGTCCGCTGGGCCCTTAGGCAAGGCCCAAATATTTTATTTATGTATTGTGTGTGAATATGTGGCCAAAGGAGAACATGATGGTATCCCAGTACACCTGTACCCATTGCGAATATCAAGATCATTTCATTCAGATGAAACATGGAGGTTCAGTCCTTGTCTTGCGTTTAATCTGCGGTTCTGAATATTCAAACCGGTGCCATGAAGCCATGAGACAGCTCACTAATCTGTAGGCTCCATTCCGATTAAATATGAGTTATATTGGCTTATGATTTATGAAAATCACTGATCGTTATAGAGATTTCTGCATATTGATCCTCAGTCTGGTGCACTGGGCTTCAGTATATAAATTTGTGAGGGTGATTGATTTATTTTTTTCTTTAAAATGTTCTTTCCTCTTCTTTAACTGGCATTGAAAGAACAGGCGAAGACCATTTGTCTAATGCCGTGCCGTGCCCTTTACGTGGGAAGGTCAAAGCAACATGTCTGGATTGATCACGGCAAGCACTTACTCATGAGTCAAGCTTCGGCCTCCTTGATATAGCCTACTAAGGGAAAAATCAATGATGGCCTTTGGCTGTGCACCTCGCAGTCTTAGCAGGTCGCTAGGCTAACCGGCTAACTCGACAGCACTTCCCCCGTTTGTCTGGTGTTGCCCTTAGCATCTAACCAGGAAGCGCCAGTGTGCAGAGAGACACTCGTCTGAGAGTGTAGTGCAGCTTAAAACCGCAGTTCGTGGCGCATTTCATTCCCACCCACATACAGCTGCCCATAGCGCAGTGAAGTCGCAAGTAGGCTCGTTTTCACGCGTGTCAGCAGGACTCCGTAACCATAACTTTCCCGGGTCAAACGGTTTTGTACAGACAGCAAGTGTGGAGGGAGCATTTTGTTAGCAGACTGATCTCTGTGTGACTGCTAGAGGAGAGCGAGAGGGATGACTTGCCTGTTGGGTACAACCCGTGGTTGAGTTTCTAATACTCATTTGCATCACAGAGCTTGTCGCTGCTCAAAGATCAGATTCCGCATGTGACACAATTAATGGATCGCCCTCCGGTGTCCCTGCCCTCACATATTCCTCTTGGAATATCCCTGGGTAAATCTGGCAAGAGAAATCGCATAGTTTCTGCCGTATCGGAGTAGACCCTAGCTGAGGCTTGGATGCTCTTGCTCAAGGTCAGTGTTGTTGGAGTGTGAAATTTTAAAGGCAAAATTCATGCTAATGGCTTCTCCTCTAGAAGTACCGTCTGATAGATTTTTTTCCCAGACGCAAGGCGCTGTGATGGCCGCTGATGAAACTGACTGAAAGAATGGCCTCCCTTCACAGTGCAGCGGTGTCTGATCTTGGTGTATGACATCAAACAGGCCCTGCTGTCTCGGGCAGCCCAGCGTCACCTTGCCACGTCGGTTAAAGGCGCCTGGCTACTGGCCACTCCCACAAAACCGATCCTAGAATTGCAGTCCTGAGTAGGAGAAGCAACACTGACTTTATGGTAAGGATGTCCTGACCCACTTTTTTGGTACCTCACTCTGATCCAATCGAAATTTACATCTGCCGAATCAGAGTCCCGATCCCATCTTTTAATAAACATTTAAATATACATATATATATATACAGTAGGCGTCAGTACATTGTCTGAGTAAGCTTTGCGATTTGGCAGTATTATTCCAAGTGATGTTTTTGCAAAGGCCTAATTGGGTTAAACAACACTCTGTTGCTAACTCTTATTGGAAGGACGTCATTGTGATCGTTGCAGGTCGCTAACTCCTATTGGAAGGACGTCGTTGCAGGTAGCTGTTGGTGCTACTTAGAGTTTCCGATTTAAAGAATTTCCAGATGGGTGACATATTGGCAGTTTGTCATTTTGGGGGGCCCGTGTGCCACAGGCTTTACCGCAGTACGGTAATCTGTGCGAATTAGCCGGACGTGAAAAATTAAACCAGGCTTTGAATCGGGCTGAGGTCGTCATACCAGTTGGTTAAAAAAAAAATGTCTGGATCAGCCCCCATCCCCGTCTGTGATATTGGAACAAAAAAACTGAATTTAGAGATCAGTGGTCATTGTTAACACACCACAGCACACAACAATGGAATGTGTCCTCTGCATTTAACCCATATGTGACATCATGACATAGCAGGGGGCAGCTAATTCAGCGCCCGGGGGGGCAGTGCTTGGGGGCGGTTCCTTGCTCGTCGGGGATTCAAACCAGCAGTCTTTCAATTACAAGTGCACTTCCATAACCATTAAGCCACCACTGTATAGTGTATCATTGTTGGATATGAGGACTTATTTTTCTCATGGCCAGTGGCTCCTGGTGCATCATATTCACCACTATGCTAGACGGAGCTGGATCCTTGTCTAACTCGGCGTTCTCCCACTCTTACTGCTGAGTGTTAAAGTGCCTTTGATGGTAGCGATAAGTGGCTGTGTTGCTACTACAGCCGTCTCTCGGTGCAAGCCAGGGGAAATGTGAGGAGATAAAGTCTGTACTTGCCGGTCCTCTTGCTTTCAAACACTCATTTCAGGAGCCACATGTTCATTGTTTTCACCGTGTGTGTTTGACACCCCCCTTAGATGTCCGTGACGATAGGTTTGCTGGTGTTGAGTTTAGCTTTTCGATGCAGGTTCTTTTTAAAAATATGGTCGGTGTGCGTTTGACTGCAGGCTGCTTATTTGTGTTTTCTGCAAAGACTGTGGGAAGGACGTAGATCGTCAAATGAGAGGGTCTCGTTCACTGCGCTGTTCGTCAGTGTGACTCTTGTAACCTAAATGTATTCTGTTTTATACATTTTAAGAGTAATTCTCCCTCTTAAACTTGCACACGGTGGCTAGCCTGCGAAATCCCGTTCCTTGACTATCCACTCAAACCATGAGGGGCAGAACCACATTTACCCGTTTATAGAGCTTGCATGTGCGTGATTCTTTGTCGTTTATAGAGAAAAGGAGGCAGTCATGAGCAGTCTGGACCAACGGCGTCCTTGAGCAGTTTGTTCTGACTCTGTTGCCATAGTAGCTGTCAGGACGACTGTGTGTAGGGAGGTACGTGGCAGCGGGCACTGGGCGGCGATTAGGAAGTGGGAGGGTATGCGTGATTTTCTGAGAGCAGGATCCTGCCTGGGTGTTCGTGCTGTGGATGTCAGTCTGCAGCTGTACCACCTGCAGTTCAGGCTGGGTCATCACACCTGCAGCTAAGCAGGTTTGGGCCTGGCCAGTCCTTGGGTAGGAGACCAACGTGGAAAGCTGGGTTGCTGCTGGAAGAGGTATTGGTGTGGTCAGGAAGTTAAGCCATCCTGCGGCCTGTGTGGATCCCAGTGGCCTGGTGAGGAGAACACTGCACTGCACTGTAGACAGTGCCCTGGTGAGGAGAACGTTGCACTGTAGACAGTGCCCTGGTGAGGAGAACATTGCACTGTAGACAGTGCCCTGGTGAGGAGAACACTGCACTGCACTGTAGACAGTGGCCTGGTGAGGAGAACACTGCACTGCACTGTAGATAGTGCCCTGGTGAGGAGAACATTGCACTGTAGACAGTGCCCTGGTGAGGAGAACATTGCACTGTAGACAGTGCCCTGGTGAGGAGAACACTACATTGCACTGTAGACAGTGCCCTGGTGAGGAGAACACTGCACTGCACTGTAGACAGTGCCCTGGTGTGGAGAACACTGCACTGTAGACAGTGCCCTGGTGAGGAGAACACTGCACTGTAGAAATAGTACCGACCTTCGGAGCAGAAGTAAAACAGGTCCTCATCAAGAAATGCTCCTTATGAGGTGGTTCCTCCCCAGATGAGATTTAAGAGGCAGCCAGGGGAAATAATCTTATCTTCCCTGCCTGTGATGTGGAAACGACCAAATCCCACATCTGGCCAGCAATGACCAGCATTTAAGTTCTAAATTAGAGTAGAGGCGGGCTTGGTTATCTGACAGTCTATTAACGTTGTGGTTTGCAATGCAACGGCATTGTCATTGTGAATTTGTCACTCTAGACTTACTGCAATTAGCCTAAAAGATTAACTTCATTGCTTTTTCTCATCTGTCTGAAAGTTAGAAAGGTTCCCACACTGGGTTAGTCTCTCCCTGGCTGTCAGACCAGTTAACGCACCTTGGTTAGCCAGTCGTTCCCGTGTCCGTGAGATACACTCTCTCTCTCCTTCTATCATTACTGAGCATCCTGTGGGTAAAACGTCCAGTGGTATCAGGGTTGTGGTCCAATTCTGTGGTCTTTGTGTCCAGTTACTCTGTTTTTTTCCCCTCTGATTTACATGCATGGTGAGTTTGAGAGCGGCATGACTCTGACTTTAAACACGCGGGAGCTCTGAATGGACTGAGGATGATTTTTTTTTTATATTTCATGCTGTTTTTGCTCTGATCTGTTCAGTGAGTCAATGAACAGGTGATATTTAATTCATCGCCGGCTCTGGCTAACAGCCGCCACTGCGGCCCAGACTGCATGTAATTTTAATGTTTCATCTCCGCTGGCGTGACACTCCTGCAGTGCCCCCGTTAAAAATGCTTATATTCTAACGTCGCCTTGTCTTTGATGACGGTTCTGGAGAGTCTGAGTTGAGCTTCATGTCAGCAGTGAATCTTCCAGAACCTTTTCAGGATCAATGGAAACTGACCATTGCGTGTGAGTCTGAATTTCAAATAGAGGAGAACAACATGTAGAAAATTCAGGAAGGCCGCTACTCTAGTTAGTGTTATCTATATAAATACCAGAAAGACACGAAGCTGCGATTTGTGAGGGTGCCTGATGAGAGGCAGAGGTGCTTCAGTAATGCAGTGACCCCAAGAGCTGTAAGAACTGTACCTAGTTAATGTACTATAGTAACGCAGTAACCCCAAGAGCTGTAAGAACTGTACCTAGTTAATGTACTACAGTAACCCCGAGAGCTGAACTGTACCCAGTGAATATACTACAGTAACGCAGTAACCCCAAGAGCTGTAAGAACTGTACCCACTGTACGAGAATGACAAAAAATGATTCTTTATGAGAATTTTTTCATAACTGCATATTATTGCAAAAAATACATGGAAAGTAAGTCTATTGATACTACAGTATGACTCAATGATACATAAAGGTGTGTATGTACTGTACTGTATATATGTTATGTATATGTGCTTATGTAGCTGTCATAACCTGATTCATGCTTCATAACCAATTGTTTTATTTGTGCCTGCAGCTGTTTTCCACAAAACAGTGTTCCATCGCTTGTTGGCCCAGTTCTGAAATGTTAACCATTCTTTGTTTGTGCTTCTTTATTTTGCATCATGCTTGTTAATGTTTGCTTGTGTCTGGCCTGCCCTGTTGGTTTTCACATACACCATTTTTGTGTTTTATGTCCCGCTTGTGTGACCGTAGCCTTGTACCAATGGCTAGAGGCAGATCGGCAAGGCAGGAGCCCAGACTCTGCAGACGCAGGTAACCAGACCTACGGCTGCCCAGCTGCCAAGCTTCCCCCCCCCTTCTCAGATCCATCCTTCCTAATCATCTGCTTTCTCCATTTTTGCTCCCCCTAGATTCTATCCAGTTCTGTAGTAAATTGTGGGTTGAGTTCCTTTGACTCTGATTCACCTGCAGCCCCCCTTCACTGCACTGAGGCTTTTTTTTTTTATTTTTAACCCCCCAGTTTGCCTATGCCAGTGTCGCCCTCCAGCTCACCTCGCACGCACATCCTCTGGAAAGCGCAGGGGGTATAAAGGGGCGGGGCCACCAGTTCTGATTGACAGGGGAGTGGCCACTACAAGGATCAATCACTGAGTCGAAACATATCATTGGCTAATGATAAGATTGGTAGAACCTGGGATTAGATTGAGAGAAGCCTTGCAGATGAGCCCCCTCAGCACTGTAGATGTGTATTACCTCGAGACTGGTTCTGAATAATAAGACCGCTTACCCCCATGGGAGCTCAGTGTCAGGATCACGCTCACATATTCATGTAGGCCTGGAGGGGGGGGGATCTGCTTGTCTGCCTTTGTCTACCAGCAGAGATTGCTATACTTTACCTGCAAATGAGCTCCTGCAGGCTACCCAGGCCCAGATAACCACCGGTGTGCTGCAAATCCTTACCTTGGTGAGTTTTACTTTGTGAAGGAAATTATATCCTGAGCTGTCATCTCCTTACTCCCGCTGGTTTGGAAATTCCAGTTTTCCGGTATCCACACCTCGTCAGATCTTCTGTCCCTCCTTTAGTCAGTGTAGATTAGCGTCCTTCCGATCTTTACTGTGTTTCAAACATTTTCTCTCACCCGTTTCCCGGCCCCACCACGAATCGATGTTCCTGCCGACATTGTTTTTTGTAATCTTGCTGCTATCCTGTACTTGAATTCATTTTTAATGTCTCGACCCATGGCCTGTTTGTGTGTGTTTTTCTGTGTGTGTGTGTGTGTGCTCGCGTGTGTGTGTCTGTGTGTGCGTGTGTATGTATGTCTGTGCGCGTGTGTATGTCTGTGTGTGTGCGCGTCTGTGTGTGTCTGTGTGTGTCTGTGTGTGTCTGTGTGCGTGCGTGTGTGTGTGCCCCAGTAGATGACAGCTGACCTCTTCAGCTTTCACACACCCTGCTTTCTCAGAGGAAGTGAGAGAACAGCCCGGGTTGGGTGTCACCCTCCAGTTCCTCGCCCCTCATCACGTCAGCCTGCACCTTTCTCGAGTCCGGGAATGCCATCTGAGCGCTAATTACCCCCCCCAGGGACGTGGCTTTAACCATAGAGCCCAAACGTCACTCAGCAGTATAATGCTATAACTCGATAGAAGGCAATCCCATATTCGTGTTTAACCGAAAGTGAATTAAATTCAATTAAGTTCAAAAGTATTTAACCGGCTACACTGCAGTGGCTTGAGGTCAGTTCCTGCAGAAGCTTAAGCTATTTTTTTAAGTAAAAAAAATGACATTTCTAAGGAAAGAGAAAACAAGCAGGGTCTCCTCAGATTGGTTCCAGTAGTGGGTTTGGGCGGGGGCTGACCGATCGCTGTAATTCAGCAGCTGCCACATCCCTCAGCCCAGGGAGACGGCCGTCCATGGGACCTCCCTGAAGATAATCCCACCCCCATAACTACCATCACCGAGGTGAGACCTGGAGCATGGTAGCTTCAGTCGTGTTAATTCCCTGCCTTCCTCCATATTTGTCCTCCGTGTCAGTGCATTTTTTCACTCCCCTCACTAACACGTAATTTTAGCACTGTTGCCAAAAGGTACAGACAGGGTTTTGGGGGCAAGATAAAAAGATTGAGGTGTGACCAGGCTCTAAGGTGTAACGGGAAATGTCAGTGTGTGACGGGGAAATGTCAGTGTGTGACGGGGAAATGTCAGTGTGTGACGGGGAAAGTCAGTGTGTGACGGGGAAAGTCAGTGTGTGACGGGGAAAGTCAGTGTGTGACGGGAAATGTCAGTGTGTCACTAGCAGGTTCGGCATGTCTGCTGGGATGAGACCTTCTGAAGCTCTTTACATCAGGAGCTCGGTTCCTGCGCATTTCGGTTAATACACGTGTTTCAGGTCTGGTTCCGACCCAGAGACACCCAGAAGAGTCTCCTAATTCTTCCAGTCAGCGCCGGCCTTTCGAGATCCAGTTGTTACTTTCGATGTCCCTAAATATATTTAGAAATTTCAGCAAAAATAGGAAGGATTTCATACATGGAAGCTGAATCGTGCTGTAGTCTTAGCGGCGATGTGGGGATTTAAAAATGGAATTAAGTTTCTTTCTTCTGTGAAAAGATGCAAAATGCAGATTTAATCCACGACGGGCTGCAAACGCTTTGCCACCTCGCTTGATGGGTCACACCTGATCGGAGCACATTTGCACGTTTTCACACGCCGCCTGCACTTGCTGTTCTTGCACTTTAGCCTTCATGCATTTTAAATCGCCACATCAGTTTTGGAAAAAAAAATCTCAACATTTAGGTTCAATAATTTATCGGGGCTTTTAAATTGCAATAATACAGCTTTGATTATGGATGACTTTTCATATTTAATGCATAATCATCCATGCTTAAATGAATCTATATGTATCATAAATCCAGTGCTTCCATACATACATCCTCTTCCTTGCATTAATCGGACCTGCTTGTATGGATTCTCGTATGGTTGGCGTGTCCGTTTATCACTTATCGTCACTGTGAATTCCAGAAGCTGTACTTTCACATTGACTTTTGAGTCTTTACAGATCTGTTGAGGTGGAAGCTGCCAACATCCACGCCAAACCAGATAAATTGGTCGAGCCGGAGCTGAAACCGGCTGAACATCTACTGATGCAGTCATACACCTGGTTAGAATGTACTGACTGTCAGGACTCAGTTTTATGAATTTTGGCTCCATAGGCGGACTAACCGTCCCTATTTATCTTGCTAGTATACTGACATTCATTCAGAAACGTTGCTATAGCATGAGAGTGGCTTGTTAAATGAACCTCGTGTACGTTGAGCTGACGTAGATTCCCTCGCCTGCTTTGTTTCTCTGTTTTTCCTTCTCCACGTAACCTGAGATCTTCCATGGTCCAGTTCTTCACGGACATGATGCTTTCTTGCCTCAGAGGGGTGGGATTTGTCGGGGGCGATGGGTGATCTAGCCTTTCTTTGCTCCCTCCCCAGTGTAAACACCGTCTAGTTGTAAATGGGAGGCTCGCCGGTGGCAGTGGTGACACCGAGGAATTCCTCTGGCATGTGCAAAGCTGTGGAATTGAAAAGCGGATCTTGAGGGGCATCATGTGATATGACCCATGTACCCACAATGCACTGCGCTGGTCAGCCTCAGTCCGCCAGCTCTGTCTGCTGGCCTCTCCCTTCCTTCCTGTGTGGGCCGTCCATTCTGAGAGCCTAGTGTCCCAGTGACCTACACAATGCTTCCCACAGTCGGATACTGGAGAGTTTCAGGCCGTTCGGTCCGCAGTGTACTGGGGCATGCTGTCGTGTTGTCCATACATCCTTTGTTTTTCATGTGCGTGTATATATACACACACACACACACACACACACACACACACACACACACACACACACACACACATACACACACACTCATTCTCCTTCTAAAATACCCTTCCATCTTGCCTGCGTTCTTCAGACAATAACTTGAAATCTAGAGTAATTGTATCCTGGGTATACAATGGGCACAACGTACTCTGAGTACCTGAGGAACTGGCCAGCTGGGAAAGGACTCCAGGGTTAATGCAGTGGTCTGCAGTGCTGGGTGCTTCTGTGATCATTGCGGCCTGCACAGCCTCTCCGCAGCTGCTCTGCTGTGATTAACTCTTCACCATCTGCACAATGAAGGCCCTCTGTTCTGTGTCTCCCCCTCTCTCTCTCTCCTGGGCTCTTATATGCACGTCACAGCCCCCCCAGACTGGACTCTCAGCTCTCCTCCTCATCCCTTCTGCCTCTTTGTTCTGCTGTTTCCAGGGGAACACTTTGAGCAGATCCCGCTCAAGAGGACCTTCAAGTCCAAAGTGCTCGCTCACTACCCGGAGAACGTTGAGTGGAACCCCTTTGACCAGGATGCCGTCAACATGGTGGGTGAATCGGGTGCTGATGTTGTGGGGGGGTTCTTTCAGATCAGACCTCCATTTGATTGATTATATATGCATTTAGTATTGCTTTAGTATAATTGCTTTAGCATTAAATGTTGGGTCTTTGCTTACTACGTAGAAGTTCCTGCTGAAAATCATGTGTCTCCTTTGAGATTAAAAGGGCATTGTACCCCCCCCCCACACACACACACACACACACTCTCTAAATCACAGCACCTTCCCTTCTATACAGACTCACATTTTCCGAAACAAGCTAAACGGCTCCAGTATCATCTATGCTGAATAATTCAGTGCAGCTTCTCTGCTTACGTGGGAACGGAAACTGTCGCCGTGCCGACTCCCAGTCAGCGACGCACACCTTCGTAGTTCCATGACGGAACATAGATTGACCTTTTTATTATAAATTATTCTGAAATGCTCAATCGGGGGATTGTGGGTAATTTAAAGAATACCACTTTATGAAATGCATTTGCTTGTTGTAGGGTGTGTTTGAGCGTGATGTCCGTGCTGGCGACTGAGCAGACCAGCTAACTTAGACTGCAAATGGGATTGAGGAACGGTCATAGTGTGTTCTAGTAGATTACCGTCCTTTGTGTGGCCACTGCAGAATTATTTATGCCAGTTACAGATGTCCTGAACAGTTTTCCATGCCGCAAAATAGAACACAAAAGCACATTGTGCGGTTGTTTCATCACAACATCAGCATAAAAACTAACGTGGCCTTCTAAGGAGACTTCACATTCTGTCCAGAGAAGGCCTCTGCTTTGTGAATAGTCTCTGCTTTGTGAATAGTCTTCCGTGGCCATGAATTGCGTCATCCCTAGTGAAAGGTGTTCCTTTGCTTTATGGTATGGACTGAACCTTTAGTATGTCTTCCGTATTTTTAAAACCCATTGTAGAGGTATGAAAAACCCATTGTAGAGGTAATCACAGTCTTAACTGGGCAATATAACATGTGAGCAGAAACAGAGTGGAACTGATCTTTAACAGATCGTAAGTAGGGTCTTGTGACCTCGTACCCTTCTAGAATCTCCTGAAGATATTTGACACGGGGGTGAATTCGTCTCCTGGTTAGTTATCCTGGTATCTCCGCATCTCAATCTCTCTTCATGAATCCTATGCTTTGACTGGCCTGTCTACCATGTCTGATCCAGACCTTACATGTTTCCATCTTCTTGTTCTGATCAATAACCATTCCAGTTTTCCCAGGAATTGCATACTCCACCTTCCTTTGGATTTGGTTCCGTGAACCTGCACACGAACCTTGGGCAGGCATCACCAAACGAGCACTACTGTTCTGTAATCCGTCCAGAGCAGCTCATCGCGCTCTAATGCTCCAGTGCGTTCGAAAGACCACCCGTTCGCTCTTGATGAGTGTTTATTTGCTCAAAAATGAGTTTCTCCAATGACCCAGATGGCTGTGTTTGGTCAGTCTCTTTTTCAACATATGTTAACAACATGGGGTGGCGATTCACCCAGTTGGAATGACAAAAAAAGAGGAAATCGGCGGAAAATCTGCGACTCACAGTTTGGCCTATTGCTCTGCGATGTTCCTCTTTACGTTGCAAAGTGAGACCCTGACAGTGATGAATTGCACAGCTCGCTAGACTGAGATGGTGTTTGCATTAGCTGAAGGATACATTTAGTCCCCATCTACTGGCCATATTCTGGGATGGGACAATAAAAAAGAGCAACACCAATAGATTTAGACTCATTGGTCAACCTGGTGCTTATGGTTAGACCATCTTTGGAGCAGTTTTCCTCCATAGTACGAAGGCTGCAGTATGGGGCTCTGCAGATAGACCAGAACAGAAGTAATGAACTGCAGTTCGATCCTAGAGGACCTGCAGACAGTCCATGTTTTTGCTCCCTCCCAAGGACCGGGTTGGAAAGCACCGATCTAGTGGGAGAGATGGATAAAGGGAAAGATATTAAAACTAAGTTACGGAACACAATTGTGCTAATATACTAGCTCGATGAAGGGTGTTACCAATTCAATGCATCTTTTTTTATATTATGTTCCTACTGTCTTGAATGGTTTAGTGACCAGTGTCACATTTTCTTTGTCAAGTCTTTCAAGGACAGCCATGTTTTTTCAGAATATATCATCTGAGTATTTGCCGTACTGTTACGAAGTCTGGGCAGTCAAAGAAAATGTTTAAGGTCGTTTATCCTGGGCAATAAGTGTATATTTGCTTAGGAGAAAAAAAAAACACAGTCTAACATTAGAATGTAAGCTATTTAACAGTAACACGATAAAAACTAACAAGAATTTTTTGTGTTCTCCAAAAGGTTACTGATATCTTGCAGACTGATAACAGTACTTCAGGTCCCAAACCTCTCCTCAAGGGTACCTCAGCCTTTCCACGTTTGTTAAAGTTCACAACCAGCTCGATCAAGTGATTAATTACTCAGTTAAATGACTCACTGAGTACCGATTAGCCACATAGGTTATGGTAGTGGTCGAGTCAACAAATACATCGGTGTATTGGATGGTTGTTGCTAATACTGGAGTGACTTTTGCAGAGGTTTTGAAAAGACTAAACTGACACAATTTGACTTATGTAATATCACAGTTTTACACCAACATGAAGATCACTTAAATGCTATTTTCTGTAGCTGCCGAAGTCATCTGCGCAGTGCTGTATATTAACCGCCGAGCCTTTCCGGGCCCCCAGCTCTGCATGCCGAAGGGCCTGTCGTTCCGGACGCAGCTGGACAGCCGCGAGCCTCGCTTCCACTCCTTCATCATCACCCGCGAGGACGGTTCCCGCACCTACGGCTTCGTCTACACCTTCTACGAGGAGGTGACCAGCCCGCAGATCTGCGCAGCCATGCAGACTCTCTACCAGATGCATCACGCCGAGCACACCTCCGGCGCCACGCCGACAGCCTCCTCCTCCTCTTCCTCGTCTTCATCCTCCAGCATGGATTCGCTGGCCAGCAGTCTGGACGAGACGGACGGCTCCAGCCCGGGGAAGGGGACGCCGGTGGCGGGCGCGGCGTCGACGCCGTGCGAGGGCTGCTCGGGGGCGTATGACGCGTCGCGTGACACGCTGTACGTCTCCAAGGCGCTCTGCCTCATCACGCCCATGCCCTTCATGAACGCCTGCCGCCGCTTCCTGCAGCAGCTGCACCGCGCAGTCACCGCCACCCAGCCGCCCCCCCTGCCGCTGGAGAGCTACATCCACAACGTGCTCTACGAGGTGCCGCTGCCCCCCCCAGGCCGCTCGCTCAAGTTCCACGGCGTCTACGAGCCCATCCTGTGCCAGCGGCCCGGACCCGGCGAGCTCCCCCTGGCCGACTTCCCCCTGGGGGAGGCCTTTCAGCTGCTGGGGGTGGAGAACCTGGTGCAGTTGTTCACCTGCGTGCTACTGGAGATGCAGATCCTGCTCTACTCTGAAGGTAGGGAACGGTCGTCATGGTGACAGCTGTTTTCTGTAATTGGAGACAAAGTCATCAAATGTTATATCTAATATTATGGAAAGAACTTATTTTGTATAAAGTAGGCTTGGGTGGCATTACAGTAATACTGTATACCGTGGTATTTTGGATGTATTTTGGCATGAAAAATCAGCCAAGTCTAGTGGGAAATTTGCATGTTTGAATCATGAAAAATCTAAATATTCATACGTACAACAATTTCGCAATCAAACTGAACTATGGTTGAACTGATATTTGAGTTTGGAACATTTGAATAAGTGAGTCAAGATGTATGGTTTGTGTGTGTGTGCGTGCATGCGTGTGTATTGGCATGTGTATATTACATTGCGGGGTCCAAATATATCCACAATGTGATGAAAACTTGTTATTCCGGTGTTGTGGGTTCCGTGTTTGTGTGTGTGTGTGTGTGTGTGTGTTTGGATGTGTAATAAAATGAAGCTTCTGAGTTTAGCCATTCAGCCACTGCAAGAGAGCATTTCCTGTTCGGCGGTTTTGTCCGTCCTGATTGGTCCTTTTGAGTCCAGGAGGGGGTGATTTTAATGGGGGTACATTGTGTTGGCTGCAGTGGCATCACTTCATATACAGCGAGAGGGACTCTTCTGTTTGATTGAGGCCCCGAAGCCTGGTCCCTAAGAAAACAGCAGCTTCAGCACAACCTTTGGAAAGAGAGATCAGATCGCCGGCTTAGTTAAAAACCGCGCTGCATTTTCAGGGCTTGTCTGGCTTCAGTCAGCTGCCCGGCTGCTGTCACATATCTGTGCATTGGTGTCCTTGTAGGATGTCTTCAGTGTGATGGGATTAGAGCGACCCTGTACGAGCTTACATGGTAAGGTGTATGAAGCAGGGTACAGCGAGTGGGGTTAGGTTATCCTGTCTTAGGTGATCTTGTTTTTGAACGACTCTAAGCGAGCAGCAGTGAGCCAAAAGAACCTCATATCGAATGAAGGAAGATGGATCAGCTCAGTGAGATGTAAACACAAGGGCCTCATCTTCCGGGATTTGTCCATCCCAGTCCCCACACTTTTCAGGGACACCATCACAGAGAGTCATTGTTCACAATAAATCAAGGCCCACAGGAATCCACAACCAGCTAGATTTTCCCCATTTTCTCATCTGTTCCTTAATAAACTTTCTAATTCACTGCACGTTTTTTACCTTTCATTAGCTGAGCATTTTGTAATTGGTTCATTAGGAGTGTGCCATTAATCACTTCACTGGCTGGGACTCCTGGTGTGTTAGAGACATCTGGACTTCGATTTAGACGGAGCCTCTGAGCTGCCCTAACCCTCATATACTCAACATGGCCTCCCCAAGCTTTCATCTAAAAGCAATTCCTCATTCCTCATTATTATCGTGCGCATGTGTGTGTGTGGACTTGTCTTGAAAATCTCATGCAAGCCAGCTGACCAAGGTAGGCAACCCTGAAAGATCTGTTTCACAAAGCCTGGACTGGGTCAGTTTTACTAAATATACTGACATGAGATTTCGCACTGATCACACCTTAGTGGTCGGGAACGCTGGTCTGGCTGTCATGTGATCTGTGATGTGAAGGAAGACTGAAGCTTTGAGGAAGCTTCTGATTTGTTCGATGAACTGGAGGAGAAACGAATGATTTTATTTCTTTGCTGCTTTTGATCAGACTCGTCCTCTGGGTCTAAAATTGGTTGACCTTAAAATGAAGCCTCTTTATATTTAGATTAAGAAAATGATGTGTTCAGCATAATTGAGGCTTTAGGTATGATGAGAATCTTTAATATAATTACTGTATGGCTTATCCAGCAACCCTGGGCAGAATTTATCCCCAAATCCTAGTAACATTAAATGATAATTCTATTATTTTAAATTCTTATACAAGTTTCCATCAGAGACAATAATGGGTTGCTGATGTACATACAATTCCAGCAAACTGCAGCAAACTGTTCACCTCTCAGTGCTGTGGCACAGACTTAACATTTTCTGGGCTAAAGATTTATGGGTCGGCATGGGTCCAGGCGGCCGTAACAACCTGGAGGATTTTGTGTGGAAGTTAAATTTATTGATAGATGAAGAATAGTGTTGAATTGGTTGTTCCCTGTTGTGTTTACTGTGGCAGTCGGCCGGGCTCTGTCTGTATATTAATGATATATGTGCATTTGGGCATCAACCACGCGCCCGTCCCTCTGTCTGCAGACTACCAGCGCCTGATGACCGTCGCCGAGGGCATCACTACCCTGCTCTTCCCCTTCCAGTGGCAGCACGTCTACGTGCCCATCCTGCCCGCCTCCCTGCGGCATTTCCTGGACGCGCCCGTGCCCTACCTGATGGGCCTGCAGTCCAGAGAAGGGATGGACCGCTCCAAGCTGGAACTGCCTCAGGAGGTGAGCGGCCTGGCGTCTCATAAACGCCCCCATTCTGCCAGTCGGTGTTTCCAGGGTGAGATTTGGAACCATACTGACCTATAGGCTTGGGTGATGTCTAATTTCTTATACCGTCATACTGTCCAGACATTATACCGTGGTGTACGGTGATTTCACGGTATTTTCTACAGCTTTTTCGGTATTTTGAAATCTGGGTGAGTAAAAATCGCCAAGCTGAATAAATTTTGCTGAACGCAGGGGTAGGGTGGAAGGGGGGGGGGGGGTTCATGATTCCAAAATGCCAGAGAATACCTAATGCCCTACGTAACTGTATGAGCGCTGCAGTTATTCCCTATAGTGAGGCAGTGCATTAAAGCTGTCCATCAGCACAGTAGGGTTGCCCATGGTAGACCAGATTGTTTCTCCCCCACCCCAGTATGTCCAGTGTCTATTTTCCTGTGATTTTTTTCTTCTCTGGAACACACAATGCAATTGGATCCATCTCGCGATGGAAAGTGCGGTGGTTACCATCAGAGTCAGGCGTCCCGGTGATAACACTCTAACGAGCGCCCGCATTCTGATGAGCATTCTCGCTCCCCACCCCTGGGGGGGGCGTTAATCTCCCCTCCCCTGCATGAATTTTAATTATCCATCCGGCCTGCAGTCCGGCCTGCAAGAGCCTGCAATCTGGGCAAGCAGAGCCTCTTCCGCTCTCCCAAATCCAATTTTCTCTACCGCTTTTCATTTCTGTTCCTCCCCCCCCGTCCCTCCCAGAAGATTGCTGCATAACGAATTATTGCTTTGGAATATTTCTTTGAAGTTCTGGTGCCCTAGAATGTAACTGGCATAAAGGATCTTTAGGCAGAGCAGAGCTGAAAACGCTGCACTTTCTACAAAGAGAATAAATAATGAATGAAGATCGGGAATAAGAATCTATACTTATTTTTATCCCATAAAGGCCTTTGAACTGAGATTAAACTTGTCCTTCCGCTCAGTCGTGCCCAGACTTTCCCTCCACTAAGGACTATATCGATCGCGGTTAATTTCAGGTGTAATTTTTTTCCGTATCGTCATAAGCAGCCCAATGCCCTGAAATATAGTCAGTGTCTTTTTACCCTCAGGCTACGGCCAACCAGCACAAGTCAAGATGACTCTTGACTCGATCAGTGTCACCTTCCCGTACACGTACACAAACACATGCTCGGTGATTCTGAACGGATCTGTGCGGTGACAGCTTCCAAAAGGTTGTTCTTGCTGGACATGGATTTCCGAGATGTCATTGTCATCTCAAGCCTGTTGGTCAGCTCTCTGTTTTGGATTGGGGGGAGGGTTACCAAAATAAATAATAATCAACAGTAAGGTATAAAAGAACACAGGGATGCCTGTCCCTCATCACTGAGAGATCAGCAGTATTGGAATCGGTCAGTGATTCGCCCGTCTGCATTCTCCTCTGGGGGGAAACCCACACTCTCCCATTGGTCACCTTCCTGAGTCTACCATCCATCAGCCGCCTCCTCCCCATCACATGGTCCACCGGCTCCTGCCCTGAGGGTGGCTGTGTGGATCAGCCCTGTGTTGACGCACCTCTGAGCAGAAATCCACTGTAGCATATTTTTCTTACTGAGGTTATAGATCACTCTAAATTAAATATTTTTCCATTTCTATTCCATAATACGCACCACTTGTAAATGATTTGGGATGTTACATTGAGGTTAGAGCCGGGATCCCTGAGGAATTGCCTGAAAATGGTCATCAGTCATCGTCAGACTCCATAGCTTCTTTGTGCTGCCGGTGTCGCTGGATTAAGACCCAGAAGCCAGTGTCCCACCTGGCAGGACCTCTACTGCAAAGCCGCTTACTTTACTCTGTGCAAGTACGAGAGCCCAGGCCTCACGGAGAGATGATGGGATCAGGTGTCTGCAGGCCTGCTTTCACAGATGTGGCATCTGTGGCCTGCCCCCCCCCCCCAACCTTTCAAGCTGTACGCTCGCTAGCCTGTGGCTCCCGAGATGTGCACGTCAAACGGTGCTTTCTTCATGCTGATACCAGTGCGAGGAATTCAGCTCTCAGCTGCCTGTGAGGTGCGGAGCGATATCGGCACTGTGGCACGCCAGGGAAGACTAGGATAAGATTATACTGAGATTTAGACATTCAGTGTGGTGTAATCTCCTGTTCTGTCATGGAGGGGCGCCGTAACACGGTTTCACGACTAGAGGGACACGACCCAAAAATGGGTCACAGGAGAATTTTCATCAAATCTCAGAATGTGGTTAAAAAATATCTTAAGAATTTTTTTCTAACGTCAGTTGTATTTTTATTACTATTATTATTATTATTATTATTATTATTTTACTAGTGCATGAAGGATTACTGCACTATTATGTTTACTTTTCTGCACTAATTTTCGTGAAAATAAATTTGGTTTAAAATTCTAAGAATCTGGGACTTAATGGGCCAGGAAATAAAAAAAAATTATTTGTGTGAGAATAATAAACGTTCAGTTTGAGAGATCAGTCCTGCTCATAGTCCCTTGTGGAGCTTGACTGGAAGGCTCGATCTTCTCCACAGGCCAACCTCTGTTTCGTGGACGTCGATAACCACTGCATCGAGCTGCCGGAGGATTTCCCCCAGTTTCCCAGCAAGGTGCATTTAATCCAGGAACTGAGCGAGGTGCTGGTGCACTTTGGCCTGTCGCCTCAAGGGGGCGACCCTCTCAGCCCCACCCGCGGCCAGCTGAAGAGCCGGGCGCTGCACGACCTGGTGGACGACCGGCGGAACGGAAACCTCGGCGGCGAGGCGCTGGCGGTGCTGGAGCGACTGCAGGACTTGGCCACGCGCACGGGCGTGACGGTGGGCCCCGTGGTGCCCCTAGAGCGGGCGGGCGAAGCGGAGGGGGAGCCGTGGACCCGCGTCACCGGCCAGGAGGAGGAGCTACTGGAAGCCCAGCTGACCGTGCAGCTGAGGGAGGTGTTCGCCACCCGCTTCACCAACATGTTCGCCGATTACGAGGCCTTCGTCATTCAGAGCGCCAACGACCTGGAGTCCTGGCTGACTAACCGCGAGCAAATGCATAACTTTGACAAGGTGAGGCCACTCCCATCCTTCCATCCACCCAATCACTCGCCGACTCCACTCAGTCAGGGCGCCCAGGTTTGCACCCGGTAAAAACAATTTAAAAATACAGCTTAACTGTGCTGATGAGCTACAGTTAATCCAGAAAGAAACCCTCGTGCCTTTAAGCGTCCTGTTACGGGTAATGAGTTATCGGGGTTTAACAAGAAAAATACAAAGGCAAAATAAGAGGTGAAGAGGCTCATGGGATACCTGTCGCCACTCCACAGACATTTGTCTGCCTGCCAGATGAACAAAGGTGTTGTGCAAATGCAGCCACTCTTATCGATATCTCGCTAATGGTCTGGACCCCGAAATGGCTTCAGACAAGATTAACATTCTAAGATAATTATGAGTCTCTGGGCCGTTGTCGCTAATTAAATTGCCCCCCTCCCCTTCTCCCCCAGTTGATTGACAGTCTACATATGATGGGGGCTGTCTAATCCGCCCCCCCCCGGGACCGCCGTACCCGGTCTCCCACCCTTTTTCTCCTTCGGGCAGATTTGATCTCCAGACCAGCGATGCTCCCCCTTCTTATTTAATGAAAGCCCGGTCCGTTAAGATTAATTGCTGTAATGATGCCGATCTGTTTCTTTTCATAAAAGTAACAGTGGGAGGCGATAGCTGGGTGTCCCGGTGGCGTTTTCTCATTGAATCCCCCCCCCCCCCGGCATTTCCCAGGCCTCCTTCCTGTCCGACCAGCCGGAGCCACATCTGCCGTTCCTGTCGCGCTTCATCGAGACCCAGATGTTCGCCAGCTTCATCGACAACAAGATCATGTCCCAGTGGGAGGAGAAAGACCCGCAGCTGCGAGTGTTCGACGGGCGCATCAACAAGATGCGGATGTACGGCGTGCGGGCCCCCGGCATGCGCTCCTCCGGCTACCAGCGCTGCACCGTCCTCCGGGACTCAGGTGGGGGCGCTGGACACCGGACACGGCATCGGTGGGGGGGCGGGGGCTGTGTGTGGGGAGCCAGATCTACTAATGAAACAATCTTGTCCTTAGACAGACTCCGTAAATCTATCCTTTATAACTGCTTATCCGGTAACTTTACATTAACTGCACCTTCATAATGCTTTTATATTGCATTCATAATACGTTCGGTCCACCTTCATAATGTATTCATTAAGTATTCATAAAACATTCATAAACATCATGTATGTATACCTTTACATCCTAACATCCCTTAACAGCAGTAATATACATTAATAACAAACATTATATAATAGCAACAAACATTATAATTGTATAATCATGTAATGTTTATTATTAATGTACATTAAAGCTGTTAAGGGATGTTAGGATGTTAAGGTACACTTACATGCTGCTTATGAATGTTCTATGAATGCATTATGAAGGTGCACTTAATGTGAAGTGTACCTTCAAGGGCCTACCTGATCTCTGCTCCTGTTTTGTGTGTGAGGAGCTGTCAGCAAGGCAGACGTCCTGTGCGTGCTACACGGTGGCTCTGTTTTTATGGAAATGTCAGTCTGTCCAGCGTGAGATTGATGACCGCCTCGGAATAGCCTCTGAATCGCATCGAGTCGTCGGAGGGCTTTTATCCGGATACCGTCTGTAGCAGCTATAAAAAAGAAACACTGTCGTCCTTGGTTAAGTAAAGATTTGAATGGCTTGGATTCATTAATTCATGCCGTGGAGGATCTCGTTCGACGTGACTGCCTTCGCATCCCAAGTAGGTACAGTGATAGGTCAGGAAAAACACCTTGGCAATTAAATCTCAGCCGTATCCGCTAGCAGCGTGAATGTATTCTGCTGTGATGAGCTGGCAGGATGCCAGGTGGCCAGCGATGGGGCCTCGGGGTGACGCAGCTCCGAGCGACGCGGGTGCCAAGCCGTTTGACCTGTGGGTGGCGCCGGTAATTTAAGAGGGAGAGGGTCACTAGGCATGAACTGGAGTCCTAGTTCAGTGCCATGGTGTCCTGGCCGCCGTGTCCAGCAGAGGGTGCATCCCACAGCCAAGACCTGCCTGGGCACGTCTTTAGGGCGGACGCTCTTAAGGTGGCCCTGGTTTAATTCTGCGTAGCAAGCATTCCATTTCCTTAGCCTCAGCAGCCGTCGTTTCGGCCGCCTTAATGAAAGTGGTAAAATCCTGGCTGGGATATTGTCTGCCGTCTGCTTCCCCTCCCCCCTGCATTGCCGCGTCTTTTTGGCGACGCCCCCTCATCCCGCCTTCTCCTTTCATTGCCTCCAGTCGTGGGGGCTCATGGGCTCGTCCCCATTAGGGATGTCTGCTCCGGGGAGATGAAACTAATTTGTAGCTCTTTGGTTGTGAGGTCAGACTTCGCCTGGGCTTGAAAGTGCAGCCTCCTTAAAGTCTGTCTCTGGCTGAATCCCTGTGTCTTTGCTGCTCACAGTGACCTTGCAGCATGTTAAAAAAAAAAAAAATGCTTCACGTTGAATAAAATATATTTTTGGGTGGACTGAATACCAATTCACAGGGTGGTGCATTGGTTAGCGTGGTTGTCTCGCACCTCTGGGACCAGGGTTCGAATCGCTGCTCTAAGTATAAGTTTGTGGAGTTTGCCGGTTCTCCCAGTGTGTGTATGTGTGTGTACACCCTGCATTGGGTCGGTGCCCCATCCTGGGTTATTTCCTACCTTACGGCTGTACGTTGCGAGACTCTGGACCCCGCGATCTTGCATAGGATAAGCGGGCATGGAAAATGGACCTTTTCTGTTTATTTTATGGCAGTGATTCTGGGCTTAGTACTTAAGGGTACAGCAGGTCGCTGTAAGTCTCACCAACGCCTTCGGTGCCCGGCGTTTTGCCGATACGCAAACACACCCTGACATACTGAGGACGCTTCTGAGCCCGAGGCTTTTGTCTTTGCGTGACGGGGAAAAGGCTGCAGCTACGGCGGATGTTTGTAGGTGTCAGGGCTTCACGTCGGGTTTGGGAAACGTCTCCATCCTGGGCTGGGCTGGGCCGGGCCGGGCCGGGCGCTGTTCACAGGAGGTGCTGACGGTTCACTCGTCCTGATCGTGACGTTCCCTGCTGGGTGCCGTAAGAAAAGAGATCACAGAGGATGGAGTTAGAGCAGAACGATTTTCTCAGGCATAGGGTGGGTGGAACGTTCTCGCAGTGTTTTTGCTGCCAGTGAGGGTAGAACAGCAGGAGTGAGGGAACCGCTGTTTAAAAAACACCCTCAGTTGACCCTTCATGGACTGAGAATTACGGACCAGTAACACTTTGATTTCCCCCCCCCCAGCCCAGGCCATCGAGCAGAGGCTGATGAAGATCGACCACACGGCCATCCACCCGCATCTCCTGGACATGAAGATTGGCCAGGGCAAGTACGAGCAGGGCTTCTTCCCCAAGCTGCAGGCCGACGTGCTGGCAGTGGGACCGACCAATAACAAGTGAGTATCCCAGCTGCCTGGATATCACCAATCAGAGACTGCCAGGCCTCATAATGACCCACCCCCTCAGAAAGGAGCATTGACACGTTAGTCAATGAGAGGCTGTAATAGTAACAGTTGGAATTATACTGGATTGTAACTGAGAAATGCCAACAATTAGGCATAACGCAGGATATGTAAAAGTGTTGTTTTTCTGGAGAAACCCTTTATACCAACAACAACGACAGCATGATTTCTCCAAAATGTGTGACGACACGTTCAGAGCATAGTTGTTGGTCATGTGACTACCTGTGACGCTGTGTTTAGAGCACAGTCGTGTCGGTCATGTGACCGGGCCTTTGTAACTCGATGCTCATTCACTTTCAGCAGGTGGTTCAGTCGCACAGCACCCACTCAACGCAGGAAGGAGCGTCAGCACAGGCAGCACACAGAGCACCTTGTGCTGGACAATGACCTGAAAGAGGTTCGGCTGACCCTGCGGCACACTGCTCACCTCCACCCCTGACCTGCCCCCCCTCTACTCCTCACCGCCCCCTGGTGGCCAGACTGCTCTAATATGGTCCCACCAGGTTGGGGGGGGGGGGGTTATTGAAGGTGTGGTCTGTTCGGTTCAGTGTGGGGTGGGGTCTGGCTTTCAGTTCTCCTTACAGTCCTCATTGGTCACTAATACATCAAACTTGTACTGAGTTCTGGACCTGAAAAATTTCAGGTCCAGAAAGTGAAAATCCAGACCAAGATTTTGTTTCAACCAGCCAATTGAGTAGTCTGTGACTGTGACTCTTTATACTCAGCTGGTTGGTTGAAACAAAATACTGGTCCGGATTTTTACTTTCTGGAACTGAAATGTTCGCCACTGTTCATCTCCCCATCATGATTAATCAGGTCTGTGGTTTTACGCAAAACGGCCTCTCCACACACAGATTTATCTGAAACATGTCCTTCAAAGCAAATGTGCTCAGTTTAAATACCCCCCCCCACTGGAGTTTCTGTATAATGGGTGTGGGCCGGTCCCCCCCCTCCAGCAAGCGGAGCGGTGTCTGGTCCTGCAGAACCCCATTCTGTGAGTGGCATAAGACATCACCCCCCCCTCCTATAAAACCTCCCAAAAATCCTTCTCATCGTGCTGCCTGGTGTGTGCAGGACCTGCCAGCATGTGTTAGACTTGCAAGAATTCCTCCCTCCCTCCATCTCCCAGGGCCGTCT
>JAODLC010000065.1:22156516-22183253 GCA_026781145.1 Hippopotamyrus pictus
ACACACACACAGACACACACACATCCAAACACACACACACACACAGACACACACACATCCAAACACACACACACACAGACATATCCATGCACACACACACACACACACACACACACACACACACACACATACACGCACACGCATACACACACACACACATACACACACATCCATACACACTCACACATCCAGACATACACACACACATCCATACACACTCACACATCCAGACATACACCCACACACACACACACATACACACATACGCACACACACACATACACACACACACACGTGCGCACAATAGAGCACACAGTGTTATCTACGGAGTTAACCACATTGAGTTATCTCATGACATTGCACACAACATCCGAAAAACTACATCTCATTTTACCGGAGACATAAGATTGCCTATGAATACATAAGTTGGTTCAAAATTGCTTGTTTTCCTGCAAACAATTGTTTTCCGGCCTGTCTGTTGGGGAGTAAAAAGCTCATATTGAATTCTTCCGAAAGCTGAAATAAAAACCCCAAACCATTATAGTCCCAGATAGCGAAGGGCGGTTTTATTTCCTAGAGGACCACGTACACAGAGAATAAACAGCAAGTTCAATCACCATTAAACCCAGTTGACAGCGGCTCAGAATGTGGTCCTTTGGGTAATGTGTGCCAGCGAGATGTCATGCATTAATACACTGGGGCTTGAGAGTCGTGGGACCGGTAGCCTTTTTGACCGGTACGCCGTACCCTGTACCCCACAGGAAGCTGTACAAGCGCTATGCCTTCCTCCGCTGCGAGGAGGAGAAGGAGCAGTTCCTCTACCACCTCCTGTCCCTCAACGCTGTCGACTACTACTGCTTCACCGGAGTCTTCACCACCATCGGTGAGCTTCCTGCGCGCTGAGCCGGATACCGTTAGCGGCCTGGTTGGCTAGAGCGCCCCCTTGCTTTGACTTCCTCGCGTTCCTGTAGGCCCTAAGCATCTCTGCGGGGCTGCTTCCTAGCTGCTCTTTAAGGTGCTGATCCGCAATGAAAACCAAATGTCTGTTTGAAGATTTTCAGAAGGCATGAATCATTTCACACCCAGAAAAACATGTTCACTGGATTCCACTCACACTCCACAGTGAAGCCTCAGTGTGTCATTGCTGAGCTCAGGGCTGTCTGCCTGAAACTGTCACCAAAATTTGAATATTTCCACCCCCGGAAGATGGTTGGTGCGATATCTCAGGACAGTAGCTGGGCTTTGGCGTCACAATGATCATGGTTCTGAATCCATTTTACTGTCCCAGCAAGCTGAATAATTCAGCACCCTGTGGACAGACAGCTGTGTCACTGAAAGCCTTTGTGGGCGGAGAAGATCCAGACTCAGTCCGCACACTATGCTTGACCGGCATGGAAGTGAACCGAACATAGCTGCAGAGCTTAACTGAAACTCGAGAGCTTTCATGAAAGCTGGTATCGTTACCCATTTCGGGCTTGGTTTGCGTCTGATGCTGCGTGGTGGCAGTGACCGAATGCTGACGCAGTGTGTACTGGCAGAGAGCTGCGCTTGCAAGATCTAACCACAGTATTTACACAGCATCACATCCTAGAAATGATTGAAAATGGCTTTACCATACAGAAAATAACCAGAACCTCTTCCTCTTCCTCTCTCACCTTCTGTTCGTCGTACTTTTGTTCAACCTTTTAAAGGTTTGTAAAGATCACAAGTATTAATATATATAAAATTTGATCTCTGGCAAAATACATGGTTTATCAGCAACTCAACTGGCAGCTGAATCCATCCATCAGATTTAGCTGCATCCTACCCAATACTGGGTCGCAGTGACTACCAGCTGAATAATTAAGCTAATGATTTTTACTTGTATTTGTAATATTGGTTTTGCACTATTACACTGCGTCTGTAGTTAGCACAGCATATTCGCAAAACTGTCCATGTAACTTTTTACATTAAGGAATTTCCTTTATTATAGGTGTAACATCTTCATGATTATATGATCGTTGTATCAGAGCCGGTTTGAATCCTGTGGCAGGAAAATTGATTCTGTCATAGCAGGGTGCTGCATGTTGGCTTACTCTGTGCTGTGACCCCCCCCCACCAAGCTTGCTCTCACCTATGTATGTCTGTGTGTCTCGTGGAGAGTAAGACAGGTTAGGCGAAAAGAGAATTTATATATATGTATATGTGCTCATGTATAACCACGGAGACTCACAAAGCGCTGTGTTCTCACTGATTTTTGTCCCTGCAGTGATTCCGTACCATGTGGTCATCATTCCTATCAAGAAGCTGAGCAATGCTATGACCACCTCCAACCCCTGGGTGTGTGTGTCGGGCGAGCTGGGAGACTCGGGCGTCATGCAGATCCCCAAGAACGTGCTGGAGATGACATTCGAAGTGAGCGCCGGGCGGAAATGCCATGTTTGCCAGGAATGATGTCGCGACGTCTTCGAGTTCTTCTTGATTTAAAGCTCTCTCGCGCTGATCCCTCATTCGCTTCAGTCCTCTGCCTAATGGCCATGTCTGATCTCTTCATTGTGTCTGCTGGTGTGTCTGTGATCATCATTTGTCACCATGAAGCTTAATGTCAGATATGCCAACCTCTACCATGAACAGTCTCTCTACCACAACTAACCTCTATTAAATATTCATCCGGCTGGTCTATGAGGCCACAGCAGGCCGGTAACATGGTGACAGTTGCAGTGTTACTTTTGTCTGTGTCACCACTGCGCAGTCTGTTTCCCAGTGGCTCTGCATGTGACCTGTTTACTACAGAGTTGTCCCTCCCCATAGCAAGGCTGAGATCCAGTCACAATAAATGTCTCTTAGCTCAAAGCACATGCTTTTTCTAATGACACATTTTACTGTTACACTTAGATTTTCCACACTGTTTATAATTAAAACATTGTAAACCTGCAACCAAAATACTTTAAATGTAATATTACTTAAATGCTGCAATGGCTTGGCACCCAGTCCTGGGTTATTCTCTACCTCGAGGTCATAGCTTCTGGGATAGACTCCAAACCCCCAGACTCTGCACAGGACAAGCAAGTTTAAAGATGGATGGATGGATGGATGGATGACTTAAATGAGTGTCATTAAAAGATGAGTGCAGGATCTCAAAACCTCATGAGGACAAAAACACTCACTAAACCCAGCCCACGTTTTGCCATCTGTTCGTTTTTTGCTGCCGTGGTCTTTTTGGGCCCACGCCCCCCATCCCTCCACGCTGTGGCCCATCATGTCCTGACGCTGTCTCCCTCTCCCAGTCTGCTTTTAGGCGCCATCAAACACGTATCTCCACAGCGTTCAAGGTTAGCTTAATCCTCACTTTTCCCAGCCTGGCGCCGGGCCGCTGTATGTCCTGGTCCTCGCCTGGTTCCCTCCGTTTCTCCTCAGTTTTCTGGGAATGTTGGGTTTTCCATGGGTGCTGAAGTTTTTCATTGTCCTCACAAATTTTTGCCTCACTAACTTAACTGTGTAACGTACAGAAACGCCGCATGCTCCTCCAGCTGCAACTAACGGTGCAGCAACTTCAGCTGCAACTAACTGTCTCCAGAGGAATTTTTAATATCACTAACAAAGCCTGAGTAGAGTCGTCGCTGGTCGGCTTACCATCGCACATCCCCAGTCGCGTTCTCCCCGTCTTTCTCCACCCACCGTTGTCGCTCTCTTCTACGTTCCAGTGCCAGAATCTGGGCAAACTCACCACCGTCCAGCTGGGGCATGACAATGCGGGGCTGCTGGCCAAGTGGCTGGTGGACTGCGTGATGGTGCACAACGAGATCACTGGACACACGTACAAGTAAGGCTTCACTCCGGACCTTAGACTGACCGCTGCGATTGCCCCTCAGCCTGTCCTGTGGCCCCTCAGCCTGTCCTGTGGCCCCTCAGCCTGTCCTATAGCAACCTTCTCTCAACAAAAAGTTTTATGGCTCTGGCTCTCCCAGCACCCCAGTGCATTATGGGTAGTACAGAACATGCATGTTTAATGCTGACTGGCCTGCTTGACCCCCCGTTTCAGGTTCCCCTGCGGCCGCTGGCTGGGAAAGGGTGTGGATGATGGCAGCCTGGAGAGGGTCCTGATTGGCGAGCTGCTAGTGCCAGCCGGGGACGAGGAGGGGGGGAAGACGTGCCGGACCCCCCCACAGCAGCGCTCCCCGACCCAGGCCAGGCGCAGCAGCATCACCTCTATAACTGGGCGGGGTGGCAGTAAGTAGGGCTGCATTTTTCACCCAGGGTGCTACATATATCCCAGAATTCCCCTCTCCTCAAAAGCAGAATTGCTTTTCTCACTCATTACAGATGCTTTTTATTCTCTGCTGTATCCCAGACGTGCAGTAGTGACATGGATACCCTGGCAGAATCGGGGGGGCAGCACTTGACAGGGGCCAATGAATATGTAAAATTCTAAGTAAAAATTGGTGGCAAGGTGACATTTTGCGGGGGGGGCCCATAATATCTAGGTGTGCCCTGGCTGAAACCTTGTGCTTTAATTGGGGGTAGCTGTATTAGCTGACAAGTTACCTGCTTTTGAGGAGGCTTTGGCCCCCCCACCCTCGTGTGAAGGACCTGTGGAGGCTGGAGTCGGCAAGTGACAGCTGGTGAACGTGTGACCCTCGTGTCCCTTTTGACTGAGCCAGTGCCCAGAATCCGACTGTCACTTTTAACGGCGCTAACGGCCCTCGCTCCTCTCTGCTCTCTCCGTGCTTTGTGGCCAAACTGCTAACGTGAGGTCGGAGGGATCATCTGAACTGCAGCATCTGCAGTAAAAAAACAACAAAAAAAAAATAACCAGAAAAGAACACCGCAGTCTCTGCAGTTTCTGGAGCCTGATTTGATTAGTTTTACGATCTTTCGTTTGACACGGTTTTCTCTTTCATCCACCACCCACTGAAATAAGCAAACCGCTTTGCATTTAAAACGCAGCCTCTTCCTGCTGGGGACATTAACCTTAAAGTGCTTCTTCACAGAGCCCAACTGCGCTCAGATCCAGGAGGCCATCGGCGAGGCGGTGAACAACATCGTCAAACACTTTCACAAGCCTGAGAAAGAGGTGGGTCCCCTGTGGCTGACGGGCATGAAGATGGACTGACTGCAGTCTCTCTGAAACGCCCATAGAGGGAGGAGCCTTACATACCCCCCTCTCATTGATCCATGTGTATATTTTAATCAAATCATGCTGCAGCTCCCATCTCCTACAGAGGCCCTTCCTGGCAGCTTCTTACTTGCCTATTATTACTTGCCTGCTGTATCCTTATCTCCTCTTTTTTGTGTTTTGCAAGTGACTGATTTTCTCTCACTTTAATCTCTATCTTCTGATGTTTTGTTTTGGCCTTGTACCTTTTAGCACAATTATGTTGTTCAGCGCCTCGTGACCGCTGTCTGTGAAAGGCACTCTGTAAATAAATTTTACTTACTTGATAAAGCACAATGGAAGTGTTTTTCTGATTGCTGTAGGCATTTGATGACTTATAAATTTTTTTTTCAAAAGGGTCGCTTTCCAGTAAATTTACAACTCTTCATAAACATTAAAGGGAAATGTGAATCTTCCGCTAGTCCCGCCCAGCCTTGTGTAATTGCTATGCTGTATGACAGGATGTTATACGTCTTTCTGTGGTGGTTTGGCAAATCCTTATTTATAGACAACGAGGTCTTAGCAACAGGCTAAAATGGATGCGATTGGGTGACCACCGTCTCGTGCCCCACAGAGAGGCAGCCTGACCCTCCTTTTGTGCGGTGAAAATGGCTTGGTCTCCTCCCTGGAGCAGTTCTTCCACCACGGCTTCAAGACTGCCCGCCTCTTCCAGAAGAACGTCTTTGTTTGGGACTTCGTGGGTAAGCCTTCATCCAATCACGAGGCAGGGCTCGGTCAGCCTCCGCGTCACACACAGGATTGGGACGAGCTTTGTGTCGTACACAATGCTTTGGCTCGTCCTGTCTCTCATACCGCCAAACAGTGGTGAATTTGGTTAAGTAGAGGTGCAGTGCCCCCTAGTGGTAATGCAGCTCTTGTAAACCATGAAATATATTGCGGTTTTATTTTAGTGAAAGCAAACATGAATATGGATGGTGTTTTAGATAGAGCTGATTCCAGCTATTATGATACATTACTTGTATTTTTCATGCACAGATTCGTTAGTTGTCAGACTCACCATTAGAGTCTTCATCCTGACTATGATACTTACCATACTTTCAAGTGTATAGCCCTCACTACGGTGGACAGTATCACATTTCTTACATCAGGCTGACACTGTTCTCTTCTCTCTGCCTGTACAGAAAAGGCCACGGCCTACCTGGAAAGTGCTGACCAGGTGGGGGACCTACAGGAAACCCCAAAGCCCGTGGGCCCCAGCTGTGAGACCTTCTGCCGCTACGTCAACGGCATCAACGGCACGTCCCGTAGCATCGGCAAGGACGGCAAGTTCCAGCTGCTGGTCTGCCTTGGAGCCCGGTGAGTGATGAGCTCACATGACCGCCATGTTTCCATGTCGGAAGTCGTGTCCAAACTAAATCCCGCGGGCTGTAGGTCAGGAAAGCGGGCAACAGTCGTCAAGACTTCAGTGAGATTCATATTTGAGTTTTGCCGAATCTCATAACTAAGACAACGGTTTGTGCCTTAAAACTGTTTATTGCCATTTACTGATCACCTCTGCCAGCTAATTAATTATTTTGTTGAAAGTATTCAGTACTCCCAGTAGCCTGCTACTAAGAAATATGTTCATGGAGTATTGTGTTTTGGAGCCAGTTTGGCCCAATGTCTGGCAGCAGAAGCTCTTTGAGAAGCTGCTCCTCTGTCCCGCAGGGCTGTGCTAACTGAGAATATCCAGTCTAACCCCCCCCCCCCCCCCCCCCCCGTCTTTCTTCTGCATTAATATAACTATGTAAAGAATGATAATCACAAATAATGATGATAGTACAGGACACCAAAGTGCTTGTCCAGCCCAACATTGAACTAAAGTACTGTGCAGAAGTCATAGGCAGTCAAAGGAAATGTTCAGGGCTGTTTATCTGCCAGTAACTGTATCTTTGCGCAGATAAATACAATCATCATTAGAATATCAGCAAAGTCAGAGTAACAATAAAAACTAACAGAAATTGCTTCTGTTCTCAAAAAAGATGCTGATATAGGCAGTTTCCAGGTAACAAATGAGAAAGTTGGAAAAATAATACAGCCCATAATAATTGTAATAATTGCACAGCAATAATAACAACTAGCTATATGCGGTACTGAACTGTACCTCAGGCCGACAGAGCCCTGAAGCCGCACGATGTTTTCACAAGTGTCACAAAGTAGTGCGTGCGTTCATTATTACCAACCATTGTATTTAACCAGAATGTTCTAATGTAATAGGCCTTATGGTAGGCCGTTTGTAAGTATGTTGTCTGTAAGACAGACGTGCTTAAACTGCCTTTATCTTGTTGGATGGCTGTAAGAACACAGCTCCAGGTCCCAGAGCTCTCCTCACTCATTCCAGGGATGTGTCAAATTAGCTCACCTAATTAATCAAGTAATTAACTAACTTCATTTAAATAACTCCAGGAGGTGTTGATTAGCAAAGTGACATGTGCTGGAGGTTGAGTTAGAAAACACATTGATTGGTGGTTGCTGCAAATCCTGGGGTGACTTTAGGAGAGGTTTTAAAATTAAAAAAAAAAAATTAAATGGCTAAGCTGACAATTATACATAACATAATATCATAGATTTATACGAACATAATCATTTAAACAACATTTTCTTTGACTGCTGCACAGTACTGCATATGAAATTCTCATGTGATCTGTGTATTTCTGTTGGTTTTCATATAACCTGCACCAATAGACATGTTCATGAAGCTCTTAAATCACTGTAGACGAAAGTTCATTTTGACCTTCACCTCTTTAAATTTGCAGAGATCGCTTGCTGCCCCAGTGGCTCCCCCTGCTGGTGGAGTGCCCCCTAATCACGCGCATGTATGAGGAGAATGCCCTGCTGCGAGACCACACCACTGTTAACTCACTCATCAGTGTCCTCCAGACGCTGCACGACTTCAACATCACCCTGGAGTCCTCCCTCACCAAGGGCGTCCAGCTGTAGTCAGCCAAGAGATCAAGCTACAGCGACTGTACACAAACTTCTGCAGATGTTCAAACGTCTACCCCTATATACAATACTTACGTACATGCACCTGCAGACTAACGCCCTGCAGCAGGAACAGAAAGAGACGAAGACATCCGAAATGTGGATTTGCTGCAAGAAACAAGACGCCATTGTGTTAGGCCAGCCTTTGTGTGTGTGTTGTCCAAGTATGGACACATAATTGCCTAACGTGCTATTTAACGGATTTTGAAAATTAGTAGCAAACTTAAACCAATGATATTTTCTTAGTGCTAGTTTTTTTTGTGTAAATATCTTTTCCGTGATGCTGGTTCTGAAGAGTTGACTGCACCTCTCAATGGTCTGTGCATCCGGCTGAATTTGAATCCTATCCTAGGTGTTTCCGCGTGATACTACAGAAAGACGAGGTGTGGTAGCGAAAGCTGGCTTTCGTGATATGTAAAGGTGGGGGGGGGGGGGGGGGTGGGGCTGGTGGAGGAGGAGATTCACATTGTCTGCAGACCCCACCGTGTACGGCGCATGGACGTCTTCAGATAGACTGCATGTTGCTCTGCAGCCCAACGCTGCACCGTTTATCCCCCTAAGTGCTGTGGCGATTGGCCGCTGGCTTTGCACACGCCCGCTCTGCAGAACTGGAGATCGGGGACGTCCGTCTTCTGTCACGCTCGAGTGGCAGGGCTTACAGCAAATGGGACATTCCAGTGTACGGAAGGGGACAAACTGACCCCAGGAGCTTCTCCTACCCTCGAATGCCTGCTGAAGTCATGCTTGCACCTGCATCGTTTCTTTACTGGAAACTCTGAGCACTTCTGTGGTTCCATTATCACACACATTGACTGAAATCTACAAAACCATATTCTGATTTTTGTCTGGTCATTGTCTAAGAATGGTGTGTATTAAGTGTCTCTCTAAAATTCTCCCCCCCCCCAACCAAAAGGATGAATCAGAATACTATATATATTTTTTGCCAAGAATTTCAAATATAGTCCCATAGTCTCAGGGCTGGTTTGCCTCCTAATTTTTCAGGAAAAAAAAACAGTACAAGGAACTGGTAAGTGTAAACTGACATATGCATTAATAGCAATAACCTTAATTAAAGGTTTCATATTTTTTTCCTACATAAAACAGCAAGTCACTGAAGGTTCATTCAGACCCATCACAGAGTTAACTGGTTTGGGGATAGTTCATATTTTTAAAATTTTAAACATATTTTTTTATTCCATCTGTGGATCCTAATGTGCTTTTTACTGATGACATACACCATTTTCCACATGTATCTACAGTTAAAACCAAGTTTTAAAGTCTGGTTGTATAGGAATACATGTCAAATATTTGCACAAACAGCCCCCAAGTCTACTGTTAAAACGTAGTATGCGGCACAAGAATATAATTGTGTTTTGATTGTACCCTCCTTAATTCATTATAGATTTAAATTACTCATGCATGTGGTTCTATAGTATCTGCACACCTTCTCCCAAATTTGAACAGCCAGAAATGAACCAGGAAAAAAATCCTAGTGTAAAATTTAGTGTTGGTGATTTTCTGGTGTTACTTTCATTAAGGATGCAATAGATAGCCTTTAAAGGTGCCACAGATTATTTATTAAGGTAATGTGTTTATTTTCCAACAACCAAACATTATTTGCTTTATTAAATGACATGGTGTACCCTTAGCAGTGGCTGGGAGATGTGAATTACATGGGCATCACACAAGTTTTCTCCTGTGTTATACCTATAATAACATTTTGGACAGTTTGTCCAAATTAGTTTTTTCCTTTGAGAAGAATATGGATACATGGGCGGTGTTTGGATTTTTTTTTCCTGACTGCAACAAGATGTTAAAGTCTCGTGAGTCCAATGCACTGAGAAAATTTTAAATGGGACTTGTGATCTCATTAATGTTCAAGAGTGTTGTTTTCCTCCTTACATTTTTGTTCTGTATATTTTACATACTGTCACAAGGAACCTCTGGGAAAGACACCTTTTGAAATTGCACTGTACATTTTGAAACCACTGTTCTTGGCCTTGTAACATCTGTCATTGTTTTGTCCTTATAATGTTAATGTGAATGATCTGGGTAGGTGACAAAGGATTCCTGAGTCTAAGTGCATATGATCTTTTCATATCACTGTTGTGTTGTACTCTTTATGGAATCTTTCATTAAAGATGCTCTCTACATCCATTTAAATCCCGTGTGTATTTTTTTCTGGTTATATGTAAAATAGTAATATCATTCTTTATTATAAGAATAATAAGAATTAATATAATAAGTATTATTAATGATTATAACATAATGATTACAACGTTCTGGTTCTTTGCATTATATGCCCAAAATTATAATTCTTTTCTGCAATAATCAAGTTGTCTGTACTGGTAAGACAGTCGCTTATTCGGAGCGGTTTAGTTATCAAATACGTGTACTGGTGCTGTGGTAAGTGAACACGCTTTTATTAGGAGACTTGTAACATGTAATGTTTAGAAATGTGTCATAATCAAGTACAGATGTAACTCTTTCATTTTTGAAAAGCTTAGTGTTAAACTAAGCAAATTTGTAACGCTTCGGAAATGTCATGATTCACCCCAAATGCCTCGCAGCTCCGTAGCCCAGTACCAGTACCTGGTATTACTACAGCAGCGTGTGTCCGCTCGCGTTTCCCACTGTTCCCGTAGTAATCGGCGTGGCTCCGCCTTCCCGCTTAGATACTTTCACTGCAGTGAATGTACCATGGAAACTGGCCCCAGCCCCCATTTCCCGCGCAATATTCGCTTCCTTATAAGGGCAACAGAATTCAAACGCAGCCGTACGTCAGGCGCGTATGTAAATCGATTTGATTGAAGAAAATTAGAAAATGGTGGCGTGGGAAAGGCGCATGCGCAAACCCGAAGCGATTTACTATCTTCCAGACAGTAGAAGTGAGACATCAACAAGCGAAGGTGTTAAATGAGGAACACTTGTTTTAACGGGTTTTTTCGAATTCATTCACATTTACGGGCTCATTTCGTTTTACATCACGGTAAGAGAACGCATTACTTGATGCGCATTTTCGCAGTGTTTGTGGTTTTTAAAACCGTGCTCTGTTATATTATCCTCGCATGGTATCATTCAAAACAAGTTATTTAAATAAGCGGTATTACTTAATTTTTCGGAACTGGGGATATTTAAATCTGTTAGTGAGCTTGTACGTCTTTGGCAGCAGTTTATTGACATTTGAGCCTCAAAGAAAGTACGACGTTTATAATACTTATTAAAATACCGTCTCCGGTAATGGAGCGTGCACGTTGTTTTGCCGAAGACGGAGTGATAAAAGTGATGGGGGATTTTTTTTCCCCCTCTCTGTGATTCTTTTAATAAAACGGAATAGCAAGTGCCACGAGTAAAGTTTTATTCCTAGCCCGATGGATGTATGACACGGAATAAAATTTTTAAATATACTTTTTATGAGAATTGACACTTTGGACCTGGGCCGAATAAACGGTCGATTTCGTGCTGTCCGTGCCACTAGTTCGGTAAGATGTTGTCTCCAAGTTAAATTCGTGTTATCCGGTTATCCCGTGCGTGTTTCTGGTTACGTCTCGGGATTTTTTTGCGGCCATCCTTGTAGTGGAAAGCGCACGTTTCACGCCTGTTCGGGACTCGTCAATCAACGCAGCTCGTCAATCTACATTTTATTAACTTGCTAAGGCGATAACATTTACAACACGTTGCTCGAAAAAAAAGAAAATGCAAATGTTGTAAAGATGTCATGGCGTCGTCTAACTACAGATGAAGCCCGCGGCTCGCCTTACATTATTGTGCGAAGCCGCGTATTTGGTGAAATCAGTTGCCATTTCGCACTTATTCGATTATTCTGATTGTCGTCGTTCGATCCCGCTGAGGGGATGGACGGGCGCCGCTTTGAAGTTGCTGCGCGCCGCCGTGTACTTCAGGCTACGGGAGTAACTGCGCACACCGCCGCAGAGTCATTCGGAAAACAAAGGGGCACATCGCAGCTTATATTCGCTTATGTTATGCTTTTTTGTACGCGCTGGCACAACTTAAGCACAGTTGATGGGCTTTTGGTATATTTGTGTTTTTATTACTTGATCGCTATTGGTTCATAGTGGTAAAGGGCATCTGAAAGCTGGCGACCGCGCTGCAGTGAAAATGGAGTGAAAATGGGTGCGCATGATGCAGAGCCATGCTTCCCCGGAGAAGCGGTGGGCGGTGAGCGCCTCCTTTTACCTTTTCACAGGAGACGACTGGCGCATTTCGAAATGCGTGAATGTCGCTTTTGCCACTAATGCGGGCGCTTTGCCGGTTAAACGACCGTCTGCGATCTAATATGGCTATTTACTTGTTTAAAATCTCCTTTTATTCTTCTTTTTTTCAATTTCCGCAAATGCATTTCTTTACAGGTCTGCTAACCCCCCCCCTCATTCGTTCCCTTTGAAGTGTGTTGCCATGTTTGAATTACGTCAGGCTCCGAATTATACAGTCCCGCTGTACTAATTTGAAGCTGTGGAAAGCAACACTGACAACAGGCTCGCCTTGTTTTTATGGACAGATTTTGTGTAATTTGTTGCATTAAGTCGATTTAGGACAAATGTTGCCGGAGTTGACGTGTCGCTCGTGCAGGCTGAAGTGAAACGAACAGAAACAAACCTTTTCTGTCAAGGCCCATTTCAATAACTTTGTGGAACTAGTCTGTTATTAAATAAATTATCACGACAGTCCCAATTGCGCTCATTTTAATGTGTAGCCAGGGTAGCCATTCCTCACCAGCTTTTTGAAGGAGAATCGTCCAACTTCTGACGATGTCGTTTGTTAGTTAATGCATGGCTGTCGAACATGATCTAGATGGTATACAGGATTTAGTCGTATTATTTTACGCGATTTATTAACGTTGTCATAGACGCTACAGATGACCTAGTTCTCTTGATCTGGATCACGACACTGTTCGTCTGCCACATGCCTTATGTTGTCTGCAGGACCCCGCGGCGATTGGAAACTTAGACAGAAAGACGTTGCTTTTTAGTGTTACTTTTCGCACGTATGATTACGGGTCAGTTTAGAAAGACTAGCGTTCTCTTTTTGTCAATTATGCACGAACCGCCCTCAAGAATTTCGTGTTCAACCTCACATTTGAGGAAGTTAGGTGATCTAATTGATAAATATATCAATGAAGGATGTAAAAGGAAAACGTATACTCTGTTATTGGGACTTTTATTTATCGTACGATCGCGCATCTGCACTCCCACTTACTCGTGTTCTTGCCACGTGCCGTTTGAAGGAAAATGTTTGGTTTCCATAAACCGAAGATGTACCGCAGTATAGACGGCTGCTGCATCTGCCGCGCCAAGTCCTCCAGCTCGCGCTTCACGGACAGTAAGCGCTACGAGAGGGACTTCCAGAGCTGCTTCGGGTAAGCATGCTATCCTTCGTGCTGCACTCCCGTCCGACTCAATAGATACAGATGTTGGAGAGTTTACTAAAGAGTTTATTAAAACACAGTTTTCGTGTATAGCACTGCCCCCCCCCCCCCTCCAACAAAAATAGGAGAGTAAGTAGAGTACTTTATAATTTTATAAAGTTAGAAGAGCCTGGGGATTGAGCAAACACATTTTACGTAATGGTGCATGTAATGGTGCATGACCTGATAATTGGAAAAACAGTCTCTGATCTGGACTTCATTTGTATTTGTGAAATGACTCAACAGAAGCACCACAGGGACATTAAGATTAAAATGCAGCAGTTTCTCCTACTGATTTTCGGTGTCCTGTATCCATTCAGTGAGCTAGGCAATGGACATATTCCATTTTGAAATTATAGTTTACCGGGATGCACAGTGAGTGTGTTTTTTTTTTTTTGCCCCGCAGGCTTGCCGAAACTCGGTCTGGGGAGATCTGCAATGCCTGTGTGCTCCTGGTCAAGCGCTGGAAGAAACTCCCTGTGGGATCCAAGAAGAACTGGAGTCATGTATGGACCTCCTCAACACCCCTCCCCCACCCCAACCCAACTGCAATAGGAATAACCATACAAAAACATAGAAAAATTAATGGTTCTTGAGTTTTATTCTTGGTATCACTGTTTTGTCACATGGTGTAGAACATGCTTGTCTGATGTGATGTAAGTGCATTGTCTTCAGTTTGGTTGCAATTTGAATCTACCACTCCTTATTAGCTGTAGTGATCTTATTAGTGTCACTCCTGTTCCCCAGACAGTGCCAGCATGTGTTTATGCTGTGAGATCCTTGCTCTGGAAATAGGCAGCTTGTAATAATGTAGTGTGGCTCGCTCTATTCCAGGTGGTTGACGCGAGAGGCGGGCCGAGCTTAAAGACTTCAGTGAGGCCGAAGAAGATGAAGCCGTCGTCGAGGAGAGTAAGGCCGAGTCAGATCAACAAAGTCCAGAAGGAGCTCAAACGGCTGTGTAAGCCCTTGCTTCCTAAGCTTGATTAATTTTGGTTTTGGACCTTCGCCTAGACCATCGCTAGTTGAACATGATTAGACATGTTGAACGTGATCAATGGTTGTTTGTTTTTCTTTGAAAATGAAACGCCGATTCTCGCTGGGTGGGTCTCTCGCTTCACAGTAAGGATAGAACAACTTTGGATGTCATCCGAGTCCTCCATGTGGCCGGTGAGGATTATTTTCTTGACAACATTCCTCCTCTGATTAAAGGGTCTGACCTTCTCCTGTGTTTATTTTAGACTCTGATGCGCACAGCACGACATCTAGCGCCTCTCCGGCTCAGTCTCCCAGCTACAGCAACCAGTCTGATGAGGGGTCGGACTCTGAGCTCGCCTCTGGCTCTTCCCGCTCCCCTGTCTTCTCCTTCCTTGACCTCACTTACTGGAAAAGGTAAGGCCTTGCTTGCTTGGGTATTCTGTTTTTACCATAGTTAAAATAAATTTCCTATCATATTTCATTTGGCCATCATCTCAATCGACTAGTACCTGTCCAAACAAGGGAATATTTCCACGATGCCTACAGTCTTCGTATATAAAGGCTTCAGTAAGTGTTGCTGTTTTCTTGCAAGTTGGAGCTCCATCTAGTGGCGGGGTGTTCAGTTGTAAACATGCACTGCCTCTGTTTCTGGTCTGGTAGGGTCGTCACTACCTCGCACACAGTTAAACTTGTACTGGAATTACACTTGACATCCATGTTCTGCTTTAACTCTGTCATGGATTTCAGCTGAAATTCAGAATATTTCTCGGGGGATGTAGTGGAATTGACTCACACTGCCTCTAGTTGCTGTCCCTACATTGCCCATGGTGTGTGAATGCATGTGTACACGTCCTGTGGTAGACTGTCATCTCATCCAGGGTGTACTACCGCTTCGTACCAATTGCTGCCTGGGATAGACTCCTAGCAGCCCTGACCCAGCTTAAGCTGTTGGGAATTTTTTGGTGGCTTCCATATACTGCTATATGCTGTTCCTTTTACCACTTAGAAACACAGGACGTTATATGCCCGGGATATAGTTTCTTCCTCTGTCTTTGAAATGTTACTTACGGGCAGAAATTTGTATTTTGATCTGTCTTGAGTTGTAGACCATATAAACCATAGTATATGTAGCCAGCATCGTTTAGTGAAATTCGCTGTCTGAAGTGGCTTGTTCTTTTCATGATCGATTGTAGATAACCATTGAGCTAAGCGGTCTCTGGTCTTAGTTCATGTTGTAGGGGAGCTCACTTGTGCATTCAACTGTTTACAGGCAGAAGGTGTGCTGTGGAATTATCTACAAAGGCCGCTTCGGGGAAGTCCTGATAGACCCTCATCTCTTCAAGCCCTGTTGCCGTAAGAAGCAGCAGCAGCAGCAGCAACAGCAGCAGCAGCAGCAGCAAGAGGAAGAAGAGACCCAGGAGTGCCAAGAGGGCAGGGAAAGCATGCAGCCACAGAGCCTGCTGTCACCCCCTCAGGCCAAAGAGGAAGAGGAGGAAGAGCATATAGAGGAGGATGAAGAGTGGTGACATTTCTTCCCCTCCACCGATCAGAAGTTGCCTTTAATTGCCTTCATTTCAGGAGAACTCTTTTTGGTTTTTATTTGATTGGTTGTACTTCGTGTATTTGATATGAGCCACGCAGACTTTTCTAGTTTTCTCTCTCAATGGTATCTTTCCCCTCCTGTCTTAACAAGAAATGCTTGGATTCTGCTTGGAGCACACTCTCTGCTCCCTTCTTTGGACGTCTGGACGCAGCAGGCAAAAGACTTGGAATGACTCGCGCACTCGTGTTTCTTGCTTCTAGACCAGAGCCATAACTGAAGCTGGCCCTTTCTCCTGCCGTTTGCCTTGCCCAAAGACCTGCTTTGTATATACATCTATATCCACTATGTGGGTATGGGCATCTACTGAAAACAAACCTAGTTATAGACTCAAACACCAGCCTTAAATTCTTAGTCGTCAGTTGTTTATCAATGTATTATACTTTCTTTTTTCGAAATGGTTGTTACGGGACCAATTGATAGTCACAATCGGAAACTGACACCTTTTAGGAAGTATTGGTTAACCTGCATGACATAAGCGATAGATTTTCCAAAGTATATCTTTGTAAATTGCATGATATAATATGATATAAGCCATTGCAAAAAAAAAAAAAAAAAAAGCTATAAGCATTTTAATAAAATGAAATTAAGTAT
The DNA here is from genome assembly GCA_026781145.1 of Hippopotamyrus pictus. Lineage (NCBI taxonomy): Eukaryota > Metazoa > Chordata > Actinopteri > Osteoglossiformes > Mormyridae > Hippopotamyrus > Hippopotamyrus pictus. The sequence continues at coordinate 22,173,230 of JAODLC010000065.1, forward strand.
AGAAAAAGTTATGGGCGACTTTCCGCAATGTACTTAAAGGGTTCTCTTAAGATTGCACACTTGTGTGTGACACACTCCCAATTTTGACATTTAAAAATGGTTGTACTCCACAACATGGTGTACTGTATACCTCCAGTGGCTGTCTGTGTGCTTTGTCATATTCATGCTTTTGTGTATTTACATAGCTAGCGCTTTAAGGGCACTGTATGCTACCATTCTGATACAGTTGGACCAAAATTAGACCCTATCTGCCTACAACACTTTTCCGGTGGTTGATTTAACTAGTTCCTAAGTAGCGAGCACTTTTTTTTTTTTTTTGTATGATGGTCACACACCAAGAAGTATGGTGAATAATAAACAATGGTTGTGACCAAGTTTCAGGATCCTTGAGGGCCCTTATTCAAACATCGACAAGAGTACCTGGCCGCAGATATGGTCTTTAAGACAATAAGCCCGTATATGTTTAAGAAGATAAAATATCTACCCCCAAAATCAAATTATGTTACCTCTACAAAAGATGGAGTTTCCTCAAAGGTTAAATAATAATAGGGGTTAAACTGTATCGATTAAATGATCAGAGATATTTTAATTGTCCCTGTTGCTTTTGTGAATGGTAGAGGCATGTTCGAAACGGGCATGAAAACTGTTAAAGGACGAGAGACATAATGTACTTTTATTTTTTTTGCATATTCTTCCGCGAGCAGTTTCGCGTTACACTTACTGACCAGAAGGCGGTGCTGCTGAATCGTCAGTTTTTTTCCCCCGGCAGTAAACCATCTGACTAGTTTTTGTGTGTTCTTCAGTACAGTCTCATAAAGAATAGCATTTCCGACTCAATGGTTGCTATACATCAATGAATTATTAAACATTTCATCAATGTAAGTCACCACTGAGATTAAATACCAGTTAATATGTGGTCCGGTTCATATTTTATCATGATATCCTATTAGTGGATGTGTTTATTGGCAGCTATATGTTAAAATTTTCCCTAAACGTTAAGTGCGGTTGACAGCTTGGTATTTAAAGCTTTATTGTAGGAATGCTGCAGACCAATTGACTTTTCACCAATGTATTTGTAGGAATCTCATGCATGGACACTAAAATGGTACTTTTTGTGTGTGTGATTTTTCTCCCTGTCATATATCTGGGAGGGTTTATGTACATATTTATTTTTGGGGAAATCCTGTACCGGTTGACTTTCCTTCCTGTTATTTATTTATATTTATTGGTACCACTTTGTTTTACTTTACTGGGTGTGCTTTTTGTCTTTTTTTATTTTACATGTACTTTTCACACTTTATGTGGGGTTGATGGATCGACACAATGCATGTTGTTAAATTGTGGTAATTTCTGTAGTATTAGCTTAAGGATTTCCGTATTTTGCTTGTGTTGGACCTTTATATGTCTCTAATAATGTTTATTTTTCAAGTATCAAGGGTGAAACAAACCATATTTAGAAGTGTTATGTTTGCTCTAAGCACCTCTAGTCTAATTACATAATCATGTCTAAATTCTTCATTCTACCAAGACCACCATTTCAGAATTTCACATTTTAACGTTACATATTGATGCTTTAGTCACAAAATGGTTTATGTTCTGTATTTGAACGCAGACAACTAATTTGGAATTTGAAAATGAGCCCTTGCAGTGATGGTATACCAATCTGAGATGAAATTACGATTATTTTTGTATTGATTTTGACTAAATTTCCGAAAGGAAAGTTTGACCTTTCAACTCCCACACAAAAATTTCTACATAGACTAGTGTCTTAGCTGTAGTAGTACAGGCATGTATGGTAGCTATGCACTTTGTATTGACAACATTAGAAATATATGAAGCAAGTTTTGTATTTTTATACATATTGTACGTTTTTTACTAGTTTAATAAAAGTAGTTTGTGAAAATGACTGTTTACCTCAAGGTCTGTTACAGCGCATTACGCAGCTAGTGACCACATTAGAGTTACGGATTATTCACTGCACATAAGATTTTACAATGGACATAACATAAATATAAACTTACGAAATAGACAACCAAATTCAAGCAACTGTATGGTACAAAGGTTTTCTGTGAAACCTGAAGATCAGAAGTTGACGACAATTTACGACTTTTCATTTTTTGATTTCACTTCCGATGCCATGAACGACAACAAAGTAAAGGTTAGAACCGTCTGCAAACGAAACGCTGCTATTGCGGTGATAGATTTGTTCAGCAATATCAGGATATTTTGGCATCCAATCTGACGTAACATACTGCATATATAAAACCTGCTTGCTGGATTTTATAAGGGCAAACACTGTGATGGACAGGTAGGGAAGTAAGGTCATGATTTTATTTAAGGCATCCCTCCAGACTAAAAATGGAGGGTTAGCAGGGAAACTAGGAGTAGAAACAGGAGGATTATGTTACTGTTTTTCACAGTCAACCAGCTTGGGTGCATGCGTGCGCGCGCGTCGGGCTCGATGACGTCACTCTGCATCTATATGCCCTAATTGCTGAAGCGCTTCAGTCTATAAAACGCTATTAAGGTGGGATATGGCCAGTCCGTGCTGAAGCTGACATCGCGCATTTAGGTTCGTGTGGCAGGAGTGGTCCTTTAGCTGAGTTTTTTTCTTTTCCACTAATAATTTCCCCTTTTCTCCCTTCTGTTAAGCACCTGCGCCGGGTAATATTTGGAACATTTATTTTTTTTTTGCGCGTCTGTTTCATTGGCGTGACGAAGGACTGCATGGTTTGTCTTAAGCTTTACTGCCAATTTGTTTTTGCAGGAGTAATCGTTTGTTTGCTGGTGTGTAAGATCTGGTTGTGCCGCTCCTATATCTTAAATCATAGGCTACGGGGATGAACTTCCGCTGCAAGTTCGTATGGATGACATGCAAGTTTGCTGAAATCAGTCTTGCTTCCTCGTGGCAAATGTGTGTTTGGGATTTTTTAAAAATGGTTTGCGGTGTGTTTTAATCGTGTTGCTGGTTTTCTGAAGTGGTTGTTTACGACAGGAGTGAAACAGGCACCATTGTACGGTCCTGTCGCTTCTTCAGCGTCCATGCTGGTACTGGGATTGTGATTTTTGTTTTATTATGCTAATGTATATTGGTGCACCCTTAAGCGTTCAGACCCGTGAATGCTGCTTATGCTTGTTTAGCGCGAAGCGTGCGATTTTCTAAATGTAGTTTAGTCCGCCCAGGTGAATTTGCTGCAGTACTTGTTTCCTCTTGATGGCTGTGTATCTAAAATTTACACGTTAGTGATTGCTCATCACTTAAGGAAATCTTTTGTGTTGGGCTACCTTTCTCGTGTGGGTGAATGTGGACTGGTACCACATTGAGCCAAATGCTGCGTGTCATTCTTATTGGATCTAACCCATACATTTGTTCCCGCCCCCATCCTGACTGCGCTATATGTCAAACTTTTTTTTTTTTTTTTTTTTTTTTTTTTCCCTGCTTTCTTTCCTAGGCAAGATGGTGCACCAGTCGTCTTCCTCCATCCTCGATGTGTCTTCCCCCTCCGAATGCTCTGAGGAGGTCCCTGAGACTCCGGGCAGCCCCAGACCAGACCCTCCTGATGCCTTGAGCTCCTTGCAGATGGATCTGGCTGCTTCTACCACTACTTATCAAGGCTATGAGACGTATATTGAAAACAGTCTTATCTGCCTGAAGCATAAGATCCGCAATATAGAGAAAAAGAAGGTGAAGTCGGTCAATTTTAGCTAGCGACTTTTGATCTCTGCAGCAATACATAGGCCTACTTGTACAGCATGTTCTTTGTTGTATTCAAAATGTCTTTGCTTCGTCTAGTCATTAGGCATTGCACACTAAGCTTGTGGTGGTTTTTACATACGTTTTCAGTTAAAACTGGAAAATTACAAGAAACGTGTAAAGAATGGGGAATCCCTCAATCAAGACCAACTGGTGGGTAACTTCCAGATTAAAGCCGGGAGCCGTTTGCCAAACAGAATTCTGCATGTTTAGCTGAAATGTACTGCTATCGTGAATTTGTGCAGATCACGTGCTCTCTGCCTTCCAGGATGCTGTGGAGACGTACGAAGAAGTTGTCCATAACCTGAAGTTTGCCAAAGAAATACAGAAGACGATCGGTGCCCTCAGCCAAGATGTAAGTGGCCTTCTTCGTAACTTTTGAGGGTAGAGTTTTGTGCAGTGCATGTTATCTGTAATCACGTCAGATTCAGAGTAAGCTGCATGTGTGAGGATGAGTTCATAAATTGACATCTGCAACGATGTGCTCAAGTTTAGTTGCATCTTGTACACTTGTAAATGGAATGTACTATATAATTAGCATAGGGGTATTGCATTTTTAAATGTGAAAACAGGACTAGTGGAATAGCAGACTACAAACGGTTATTCTAAATATGGTTCCTGTCATGGACATCCTGTGCTGAGTAAGGATAGTGTTTGTACGGCCATGGGCTCCGTTTGAATGAAAGGATGCCAATCTGCTGAATCTCAAATGACTGCTCCTTACCCAGTCCGGTAATTACTGATGCCACACATGCATCAGTACTAGACTAAATTTAATTTCCAGCTTTCTGTTGAAGGACTGCAGGTTTTTTTTATTTTTTTTTAAGTCGAAGGAAATCTTCCTAAAGTGGCTCACTTCACATTTTAAACTACAAGTGCTACACCCCTTTGATAAAATGAAGTGCTCATATAAATTGTCCTTATAAAATTATTATTAGTGTTTCCTAATGTGGACCTTGGGGACCTATAGAAAGTCTGTTTTTGCTTTTTTTTTTTTTTTTTTTTTTTGCTGGGAGGGAGCAAAAATGTGTGTTCTGTGGGTCCCCGTGGACCGGGTTGGGGAAACGCCGCATCGTTAGAATCCAGCCTAGGTGTCGATCGCGTGTTGCCGCAGTTGCTGAAGGCCCAGAAGAAGGCGGTAAGGCGAGAGCAGACGATTCAGATGGAGGCAGAGAAGCAGCGGCTGTGTACCGTGCTGCAGGTTCACTACATCCTCCAGAACCTCCAGAAGGAGCACACAAGGAAAGACTTCCGCAGTGGTCTGAACGGGGCCCCCTTCCTGTCTGCACGCGAGCTGGAGCATTTGCTAGAACTGTCCACTTTGCTAGGCTGCCGCAGGGATGAGAGCATGAGGTAAGGCTCTTCTCGGGAGTGGGTGAAGTTTTGTTGGGCGATTAGCCAATCGCGCTCGTACTTTGGTGCGACCGGCCGCCTCCACGTGGGAGTTCCTGTTCAGTCGGGTCAAATCGGGTATGTGTAGGTTTATATCTGAGGATTCTCAGGCTCAAGCATTGTCTTGGGTAAACTGACTGCTCAGCCTCGTCCGGCTGCTTTTGTTCCAGTCTGCAAGACCAAATGGAACAGGTGTCCACTGTTTACTGGGATTTGCTAGAAGGAGGAGAGAAGCCAGTCGCTGGAACTACCTGTAAGCACAGCATGTTGCATGTTTGAAATATCTTTGTGGCCCTTTGCCCTGTTTAGAGTAGATTTACTGATTTTTGGTCAAGGAATATCTAGTAAAGGAATTTCCCATTTGTAAAGCAGTGGTGTTTTGTGCCTGGGTGTTTCTGGAAGGTCCAAAACTGTTTTGATGTCATTCGGTTTCTTAGGCAACTTTTTGTTGGCTTACAGTTCCATTCTGTTTCCCTCGTAGACAAGCACCTGAAAGAACATCTAGCAAGACTGATGGACTGTGAATATTTTGATCACATCCCAGTTCCACACAGTGAGAATCTGGAAGAAGACTCTCTAGAGGGTAAAAATAAGAAGATGACCATAAAACCACAAAGAATCATGTCAGGTATTCCGTCAGTTGAAAATCTATATGGACAATGATGCCATTTGATGATTCCCTCTAAATATTGACTGCTATGGCTTTGTAGATCTATCAACGCTGATGGCTAGAAATGAGACTGCATCCAAAGAGGTATAACTTGGGATAACATGCCATCTCATCCAGATATGGCATGATGTCATGGTTTGGTTCTCTGTGAAATCTACAAATGTGAGGGGGAAAACTTGCAGCTTATTTCTCTACAACTTAGTTTAACAGGTGCTACCTGGTTGATGGAGACTTCAGTGGTCAGGGCCAGCCAAATAAACGTCCGGCACCAACGACGAGCTGGAAGGCTGATTTTCTGGCTCTAAAACAGCAGGAGCCTCCAGACTCGTGGGATATGGAGTTTGAGGATGCCCCAACACCTCAACCGGCTGTGCCCCAGAAGCCCTGGAGAGGAGTGATAGGGTTTGTCCCAAAAGCACAGGCTGTCATGAACAGTTCCTCCCAATCAACCAAAGAGGTAAAGCTTCATTTCTGAACCCTATTTTTAAGACCCATGCTGTCAGGAATGTTTCAGTTTGTACCTTTTTGCTTGTCGCTGGGATTGTACCCTTGAGGGTCTGCCAGTTGTACTCTAACTGTAGGTCAGGGGTGGCCAATCATATCCGCAAAGGGCCGGTGTGTATGCGGGTTTTGGGGATAACCTTTAGGTCAGCTGATCAAACCCAGGTGTGAGGACTCTTCAGTCAATCGGTTCTCTAATCAATCTAATTAGGGAGTTGCAGCAGAAACCCACATACACTGTAGCCCTTTCTGGATAAGATTGACCACCCCTGCTGCAGGTAATTGCACCTTTTTAAGATGCAGAACTGTACAAAAATGTTCCTCATAGTTCCATTGGGGTACATTAATGTTATTTGTACCTTGGGGATGTCCTTCAGTCCATTTCTGTACCTTAAATTGGACTAAAAGGTACATTTACCTATAGCTAGGGTACAGTTTGCAGACGCTTGAGGGTGAAGCCCCAGTTACACACAGTGGTATGAATCGGTACTTTTTCCCCTAACAGTGCACTTCATTCTAAATTTCTCCAAACAGAACTAAGTTGCCGTTTGTTCATGTAATATTTCGTAGCTCTACTTGTCCAGTTAAAGTTATTCTGGATTATTCTGAAAATATGGTGCTGGGTATGCCAAACATGAAGGGTTTGAAATGGATTCACTTTTTTTTTTTTTTTCTCTTTCTCACTTGTCTGGTGCCTTCTCTTCTGCCCCTGTCTCTTGCAAAATTCTGGAAACTTCAGAGGAAAGTGAAGAAATTGAAAGGACAGCCAGGCAAAAAATTGGTTAGTAGGCTACATCTTCTTGATCCATGATGGACAACAGAGCCTGGATGTGAAATTGACTTGGTCTGTGCATTTTTTTTTAGACTGCAAAAGTGGAAATGCCAGTTGAGGTGTTCAGTTCTTCCTCCCTGCCCAATGACCCTGTTCAAAGAGAGCAGGAACTGCAGGAACTAATGGAGCAGATCAAAGGCTCATTTAGCTTCATGCAGGTATGATGTATGACAGTGGCATTGTAGGGGAGATTGAGGTTTTGTCCAGACAAGTTAGTGCCACTTGTGGTCACTTCTGTGAAAAGTCATTCATAGATGAAATTCATTGCTTAATGTATCAGCTTTGACCATGTGACTCATCCTAATTTTTGTAAAACGGTTTTACTAGGATTCAGTGCTGGACAGTGACGGCTCTGTGAGCAGACATTCATGGGTATCGTCGCCAGAAAGTGGACCCTCTTCGCCAATTGATCTCAGTAAGATGTTTCTTTTGCTTGTACTGCTGCCAGAAGTCCAATCATTGGTCTCTGTTTCTCATTAAACGTGATGGAAGTAACTCATGGGTTATCGGAGACTCTACACATGATACCAAGTTTATTTTCTGTCATCCCAACAGCGGAGAATGAAGTGGAAAGTCGTGCAAGTCGCCTTCCCAAAGTATTGCATGTAAGCAATACAACCTTTATTTTAGTCCTGTAAGACAACTAGGCATAAGTCGGCTTATGCTACTTTTTGGCTTTGTTGCAGTCTACTCCTTTGCCTACCAAGAGCCATCCAATCAATGCCAAAACTGATCTGACCAATGGGGATCAATCTCTGGATAACAATGACCTGGACCTCACTGCAGACCAAGGAATACATGTATGACTTTTTTTGTGTTTGACTGGGATCTGTGTGGGTACTTATTAGATGGCAGTTTATGGTTTTCTTTGCATCCTTACCAACCCTAGTCACCTGGAGAACTTGTAGCTCATAGTAGCATTCTTGGAGTTCAAGTTGCAGTAACTGTAGGTTATTCAGGCAAAACTAGTTACCCAAAGAGACCTTATCGTTGGATTATCTGCATAGCTATTTTATGAGATGGTTATGGCCTGTCTACATAGTCAATCCTATTCTCTCTGCAGGAGACTGTTTCAGATGGCTCCATGGATGGGTTTACATCACAACCATTGTTTCATAGGGAATCTACAGTGTCAATCTCCCTGGCTGAGAATTCTGCAGAGCAGGTGATACAGTTGATATCTTGTTGAAACATTGGTTTTATGACACCATCTCTTCTTGGACATGCGTAATTACCTTGAATGCCATTGAAGGAGTCCAATATGTCTTACGAAGCTCTGCAGTCAAACTGATCTCTAAAATCATAGTACTCCCGCAGAGTTGTCCATTGTGGCATTGTACTGCTTTCCCAATGGAAGTTTTGTATTCAGGGGAACAAACTGTAGTTTGGAGGATGGGTAGGTTCTAAATTCCACACAGCAGTTTGACCCTGGAAACATAGTAGCGTTTGAATTGTACGCAGATCAGTGCTCCCCTGATCTGAGGAAATGCTCAATGCTGTATGCACTGGCCCTACTGTGTCCAAATCAGTGTGCCCAAATACCCCCACCCCCATGTCAGATTAGTGTAAGAGTGGAGTGTTTGTTTATTTGAAACTATTATGCTAAAAGACTAAGCTTGTTTAATGTGCCCCCTCCTTTATATTGAAAGGTGGTTAATGATGCACCAATGCCCCCCAGAAGTGATTCTGATCAGAAATCCAATGAAAGCGTGTTCTCTGACTCGTACAACCTGAACTATACGACCGCAAGCACGCAGACCCCACCTGACCTTGACTTCGATGATCTGGAACCTCTACAACCAGGTACTACTCGAGTATCTGCAAAGTGTCTCCCTGTGGAACAGTCTGGCTCATCAGCAGGATGCAAGTTCTCTTAAGCCATTGTTTTCCTGGGACAGTGACCTCATACCAGTCCGAGACCCCGATCACCAATGGCTGCCAGATGCCCATGTCCCCTGGCCAGCCTGTTGGTGCCCTCTCTTATCATGCCCAGCCCTATTACCCCAGAGGCTCTGTCAGAGGTATGGCACGTGGTGGCAGGTCCCTGGCTCACTCCTTCCGCTCACCTGGTGGGTATCAAAATCTTTTGGCCTTGGGTAGGCACTGGGGTGTTTTCTCTCTTGACTTGGCAGGTCTACTGGTACCAGCCTCCTTGGTAACATGGAGGCATACAGCGTTTAGCCTGCTACATGAATCCAGAAAGAAGCTCCTTGTATTCAGATTGGATGCAAGGCTATGTGAAAAGCATGCATGTAATGTGCACTATAGTGTTAGGTGGATTTCTCCCCTCTGAAAGATGATGTAATGTGGCTTGTGGGGAATTTTGCCTTCTGTCTTTCCTCTACAGGTGGTTTTGAAGGCTTCAGGGCTGGCATTCGGTCCCCTAGGGGTAGCTGCCCCCCCAGGCCGCACGTCGCACGCGAGTGTGCCCCAGTCCTGTACAGAGTTCAGGTAACTGTGTAGGAGAAGTAGCAACTTGATCGACTTGACATGAATGTGATTGTTTGCATTAATTTCTGCTTAGGAACCTGGATACCAAATGAGCTACAACCATGCTACTAATGGGAAGAGAAGCAAACCTAGAGGTTAGTGTGATAGACCACATCTGAGTGAAACATGGTGATCTATAGGACTAGTGATGTGAAATGTCAAGTCCTTGGGGCTAATAATACAGTTATGTAGCACCTTTCAAGATCTCAAAGGCACTTGCATAGAATGAGGTAAGCAGACAAACTAAATGCAAATAGGGAAGGTTATATGCTTGAGTAAATGGTTTTTAGCTTGCTTTTTTAAAAAAAAAAAAAAAAAAAAAAAAAAAAAAAAATAATAATAATAATAATAATAATAAAAAATCGGAGATCGTCTGACCTTGCAG
>JAODLC010000065.1:22204790-22222220 GCA_026781145.1 Hippopotamyrus pictus
GGAAAGAGATGATGGCTGTGATGTATTAGGATCATGTCAAATAACTTTGGAGTTCACTACAATAACAGGCGAGTTTTCCCCACCTTTAGCTGCTGCGGAGTATTGTGAGCAAACAGTCACAGGCCCACGGGGTCAAAGGAGGTAAGTGAGGGTTGCACAAGCAGTAAGGAGTATGAGCCTAAGAGCAGCCTCTGATCGGACGAAAAAAATTATAACCACAAAATACACCCACTATCTTGACTTACATGCTTGTGCGTGCGGCCAGCAGCGCGTACGACGCAGTGACACTGGGGACATTCAGCAAGGGTCACCAATGCGGCCACCTGGTCAACTTAAGCAGGAATCCCTTTGCAAGCTATGCAGGAAATTCATCCCACTTAAACGGTACGTATTGTTCCGTTTTACAAAAAACTAGGCAAAGTAGTTATTCATATCTTTATGACAAGGGCCACATTTTAATCATTATAGAGACAACAAAATGAAATTTGATGTATTGAAATATGCAAACTGCCAAAATGCCCCCCTTTGCTACATCAGGCACCATAAAACAACGTGACGTGGCTTTGGATAGATGTGTACAGTGTGTACAGCAGAACTGTTCGCATGGAACCTCTTAGGTGTGATGGAACCTGGTCTCAGGCCTGTTGCTTCTATTCAGTTTCCATTTAGTGTAAAAGAGCCATTACTCAGTGCTCTGTGGCATTCTGCTGGCAAAAAGCAGTATCACCTAAAAAGAGATTTATTGGTAGACTTTGCCCAGACAGTTAAGGCTTGCATCACATAATTTGGACCCCTGGGGGTGATTCACACCAGTATTTGTAGTAAATATGCAAGATAAATTACATATTGTCAGTTTTAAAGTAATACACATTGAAAACAAATGATTAAAAAGCGCACAATGTTGCGATCTCTTAATGTATCTCGTGAAGAGCTATTCGCTCGAAGTACGAGGCATACACTTCTGTGGGGTCACACACCGGACACTAAAATTCTCCGTGGAGTGCGTAATATACACCTGGACACCCGCACAATCACACATAGGCCTGCTGCCGCCATTTATAAAGAGCGGGGCTACTATCTCTACTCACCACGCGCTTCACTTCCGAAGTCTTTTCGGATACTTCGGACCGTCAGTGCAGCCATTCGCGCTTATCCGGTTCAGGGTCAGGATGAGCCTGGAGCATATCCCAGCATGCACAGCGGATGGCAGTCCATTCCGGGACACCTACTCGCAAACACACATTAAGGGCAATTTAGGGCAAGGGGAGAAAACTGGGGTATGTGAAGGAAACCCGTATACGCACAGCAAGAGCTCCATGCGCTCCATAGGCTGCGGAGTAAATGATACGGAGCGGGAGCAGGGTATCTGCCTGGAACTAATGAAACTTCACCAGCCACCAAAATATCCATATTTATGTGTATGTAAAGCACTTGATAAACTGTACCTCTGTGAAATTGCTCACCCACCAACTTACCAGCACCTTATTGTGTGTGTATGTGTGTGTGTATATAAATAAAACTTTTTTGTGTGTACATATTTTATTCTCCGATTCTATTTTACGCCTCAGAATCTAATTCTAAGTATACTGTGCATCTAGATATCATTGTTCTTACGATGACAATAAAGCATCTTTATCTGTAAAACAGACCAATACGGGCGAAGATAGAAATTCTTGGTTCCCCTGTCAAAACGTCACTTTGCTCCTCTCCCCACGAGGAGGCTGAGGTGGGGGGCGCCGAGGATGCACGGTTAACCGAGCATAAGTACCCGCGCTTAATTTTGTACTAGCAGCCCACTAAAACGCAACCCCCCCGCGAATCTGCCGGGGTGTCCATGGCCCTCTGACGCTTCGCACAAAAAGTAAAATCGCTATACTTACGAAAGAAAATGCATTTACAGTGTCATGAGTCAGGATCATACGGCATCTGCATTTACAGTGGCAGGATCATGCGACATCTGCATTTACAGTGGCAGGATCATGCGGTATCTGCATTTACAGTGTCAGGATCATACGGCATCTGCATTTACAGTGTCAGGATCATACGGCGTCTTCATTTACAGTGTCAGGATCATACGGCGTCTGTATTTACAGTGTCAGGATCATACTGTATCTGCATTTACAGTGTCAGGATCATACGGTATCTGCATTTACGGTGCTGCCTGCTCTTTACGCTGCTACTTAAACTCGGACACACTAGTTATAAAATTGTATAACTACCACGTCAAATGCAGCAGTCCTGAAGCATTTCACAACAAAACATTCATCCTTCCCGACACCCGTCATTTTTTAAGAAACCAAGCGATGAAATTAAGATTAACAGTTGCCGGAGCTTGCGAGCTTTTTTGGTTACAAGTTGCTGAATGATGTCAGCCCCACACAACATCTAGTCAAATTTCATCATCCCCTCATTCTAATTAATTTGTCTTTTGTGCATCTTTCTACTGCAGTGTTATTAATTGTCCGCTGTTATAGGCTACGTATTGTTTTGTATTTATTGTGTAGGCAGAATGCAGCGCAAAAGGGAAAAATTAATTGCACTAAATACGTCAATAAAACTTTTTGACTTGAAACCAAATCAAAAACCCAATTATCTTTTCAAAGTACTGAAGAAAAGTTTTGGAACACAAAACATAAATGCACCTGTTTCGAGCACTAATTAAACACATGCTGAATATAATTCGACGAGTCACCAGAGCACAGAATGATGTTATCAACTTTCATCGTCGTGATTTCTTTATGAATCCCCCCCCCAATCGATTTGCGTTCCTCAGTACAACAGAGCGGGATGATCGATGCAAGGAAAATGGCATCACTGCAACAGATCTATTCTTCATTTGCTTCATCATGTCAGGATCATACGTCATCTGCATCCGGGTCGTGTATATCAAATCAAGAAATCTACTTCGACATTAACAAATGATCCTCTTAGCCTTTGTTGCACGTCCCGCCTGCCCCACCGCGTTGTCCACGCAGGCTACCTTGAGCGTCCGTATTTTACCTGCATCACTTAGGAAAAAGCTCTCAAATTCTGCTGATGCGGCATCGCCGAGAAATGGACGCTTAATGTATTCAGCACTTTGAATCACACCATTATGATGCTTCGCGTGAGGCATGCAGTGCAGATTCCCCCCGCAGCGAAGTCAAGCCAGCGGATTCGCTGTTTTAGACCATCTCTGCTCTGCCTTCTCCTAGGGTTTTTTTTCCCCAAGCACGATCACATATTGCCGGACAGAATATAAGAATAGTTGCAGGTTAGCTCCCATTAAAACGATAAGACGAGACGGAAAACATGCGAATTAACACTCTAGACAAGTTCACCCGATGCAGGGAAAATTAATTAAGCCGTTGGCGTGTAGAAACTAACCAAAGTGCAGCACCTGTCATTTGACAGCAGTGATACCTGAAAACTTGGAGCACATTAATGAATAGGTATAAAAGCAAAACGGGTTAATTATACGTGTATTAAAAACAATCTTTCTATTAGCGAGTCAATGTTCTAAGAACCTGGAGATTTAGGCATCGGAGGGATTTAGTGTGAATACTGTCTAAGGGCAGTGAGGACAAACTTTAAAGCAGTACTGGCAGATTTTCCTTCTGTTCAGAAATAAGCGTTTTCAAACGCATTCATTATTAATTTTTTTACAGCTGCCTATTGAGCCCCTTACGTTGTGCTGGAGTAGTTAGCTATACAGAAAAAAGAGGGAGGAGATTGCTGAGCTGGCAGGCGTCTCCTTCATCCGACAGCTTCTTTTTCCTTCCTGACGGTGTGACAAGAGCAATAGGAGCCGCTGCAGAGGGACGCGATGCAGAAGAAGAGGTGGCGCTTGGTGGCATAGCGAGACATACGCGGTCAGATCGCCGCAGCTCACAGGCGAGGGTCCAGCGAGAGGAGCCGCGAAATTCCGCATCCCCTGCAGCACTGACGATCCAGCCCCACCAGGATGACAGTGGCGGCTGTGGAAAACTTGGACGAGTCCTCGGGTCTGCCCGAGCATCCGCAGGAGACGTTCGCCCAGGACCACAATGAGTACGAATGCTGCGAGAGGGTGGTCATCAACATCTCGGGCTTGCGCTTCGAGACTGAGCTCAAGACACTGGTCCAATTCCCCGAGACTCTGCTGGGGAACCCCAAGAAAAGGATGCGCTACTTCGATCCCCTGCGAAACGAATACTTCTTCGACAGGAACCGCACCTGTTTCGACGCGATCTTATATTATTACCAGTCGGGCGGCAAGTTAAGAAGACCGGTCCATATTCCGCTGGACATGTTCGCGGATGAGATCAAGTTTTACGAACTTGGCTACGACGCCATGGAGAAATTCCGAGAGGAAGAGGGATACGAAAGGGAGAAAGAGCGCCCCTTGCCCGAAAAGGAATTTCAGCGTCAGCTCTGGCTCCTCTTCGAGCATCCCGAGAGCTCCAGCAGCGCTCGGGGAGTCGCTATAATATCGGTGTCGATCATTCTCATCTCCATAATCATATTTTGTTTAGAGACTTTGCCCGACTTGAAGACTGATCCCACGCACTACTTCCGAATCGTGGGCAACGTCACTTTATTTTACAAGCCAAACATACTGCTCAACCCATTCTTTATTGTGGAGACACTGTGCATCATTTGGTTCACTTTCGAACTGCTAGTGCGATTTTTCGCCTGCCCCAGCAAGCCGGCTTTCTTCCAGGATATAATGAACGTCATAGATGTCGTGTCCATCATCCCCTATTTCATAACTCTGGGTACCGAGTTGTCGGACGGGGGGGGAGAAGTGGAAGACCTGAAGGATGATCAGGGGGGGTCCCTGGCCGTCCTCAGAGTGATTCGTCTGGTTAGGGTGTTTCGCATCTTTAAGCTGTCCAGACACTCCAAGGGTCTCCAGATTTTAGGGCAGACCCTCAAGGCCAGCATGCGCGAACTGGGCCTGCTCATCTTCTTTCTCTTCATCGGTGTCGTCCTCTTCTCCAGCGCCGTCTACTTCGCAGAGGCGGAGGATAAGGAATCCCACTTCGCCAGCATTCCCGACGGCTTCTGGTGGGCGGTGGTATCCATGACCACTGTGGGCTATGGGGACATGTGCCCGGTGACCGTTGGGGGCAAGGTAGTGGGCTCACTGTGCGCCATTGCTGGAGTACTAACGATCTCGCTGCCGGTGCCCGTGATCGTCTCCAATTTCAATTACTTCTACCACAAGGAGACCGAAGGGGAAGAAGAAGCGAAGCTCCTCAACATCAGCACCCAGAACATCTCCTCGGACGGCGAGTCCAGTCGCCGCGGCTCGTCCATCCTCAGCAAGTCCGAATACATGGAGATCAACGAGGACATGAACAACAGCTTCGACAACTTCAGGGATATGAACCTGAGAACTGGAAACTGCACCGCGAACAAAAACGTTAATCAGAACAAGATTTTAACCGACGTCTAAAACTTAGATACAACTCTATAGAATATTCAAGATCACCCAGCGTAATCAATCTAATATGAACGGCAGTGCAAGTATTAGGCAAAAAAGTCATTACATTAAAAAAACATGACATTTATATTAAAATGTGATTAAAATATAGAGATAATATATTAGATCTACACCATATGCAGGACGGAGATCTGTTGTCAGAGATGATGCGATCACTAAAATATGAAAAGAAACCAGTCACAGCATCGTATCGATCCGAGTTGTGGACCTAAAGGCGATGCTTAAGAGTGAAAAAAGCGCGTCTCTTCTAACTAAAGGAAGGTGCATGAGGTAATGGTATCGGGAACACTAGGCCTACCGTATTAATACTGCAACTTCGCCAGGTGGGAACTTTGCCATATCCGTCGGTAATTTTATAGCAGCAGTGACAGACAGTTCGCTCAAGTGAGTGTTACTCTCTACGTTGCAGTATTAGAAAGGTAGATGTTTCCTCATATAACTAGAAACTGTTTTTAAACTGAAATTTCGCAAGTTATTGTTTAAATGGTTGATAAATTCCTTTAAAAAGTATTATTTAGAAAAGTGCTGAATGTCAGATCCCGAGTTTTGAATGCCATAGCATGTACAAATACTGAACAATTTGTGGTCTAATCAACTAAGAGCAATGTATCCTGCTATATTTGATGCATGACGTCAGTATTAGAAATTCGTGGTAACTGGGCAAATAGGAGGGACGTAATGGTTTTCCCAGTCGTGAAACAAGCATCTTTCTAAACTCATTTTATATTAACTATGAACCGATGCAGCATAACAATAAGAGTTAACGTGGTTGTAGAAGCTTTTCGACACACATAGGCCTACTCTGTAGAACCATCCGCTTCTAGTTCGAACACCGTCAGCTCCCCGAAGTTCACAAACCAATATATAAAAATATACAGGCAACGCACTCACCATATAACTGTTTCAGCTTTTAACCCATTCTAAAAGTAGGTATTGCGCAATGGACACTCGTGAAAATATTTTTTTAATCCAAATTTATAGTATAGTGCCTTTAAATCCAACACACTAGACCCTTTTAAAAGTTTCCCTTGCTGACTAAATTCAGAGAAAAGCAGACAATCCTTATCCTAAAGTAAAATAACATACAAATTAACTATACAATTATAATAATTCAGATTTAATGTACATCTTCAAGTTCTACTCAACACTTCGCTCTTTACTGCTCCACGAATGTTCGTCTCTCGTGCATGTCACTGAGAGCCATAGCAGGTTATCTAAACCACGGACCACTTCGTTCTGAGCCCGAGATCCTTGGTCTCTGGATCCATGGTGCCTGTATCTGTGATGATCTATCAAACAAGACCGACAAGAACTTTTCACACGTACCTGAAGTGGTTCAGAAGTGCATCAGTTATGGAAACTAACTTTTGACAATGTATTGTATCTTATTTTTTTTTTACTAGGTGCATATGAACTAGGTGTATTTATTTCAATTAACATGGGAGTGGCTTGAAAATCTATGCATAAATATATAGATATATATAAAAAAGCACTGAGCCTGTTGCTCTGCATGCGAGCGAATTTAGCACTCCTGTTGGGGCGGGGCTATGAAATACTGCTGTAACATTTATTTAGCTTAATTTTCAGCTAGCAAGGAGCACGAACCGTGGTAAAGTGAGCTAATCTATAGTTACGTCTGCAATGAGGAAGACCCGCCACACGCTGAAAGACAGCGGAACAGCCTCCGAGAATTTACAGCTCTGCATTTTGTAAAAAGCTACTCTAACTAAAAAAAAAAAAAAAGAAGAAGAATGGATGGAAAAAATACTGCTTTCTACAACTAAAGACATGCCTTTCTACAAAAAAAATGTGTATCATTGGAGATCCATCCATCTGTACCATGCTTGTCCAGAATAAGGATTGAAGGAAATTTGAAATAATACGTCAAAAGAAATATGAGCGTCAATTTTGGCCGTGAAGCTGTAATTATGAGACTGCGCCTGGGTTTGATATGTTGAGAAGCCACGGCGCATCCGGGGATGATAAAAAAAGGCATGCAGACAGAATTAATAAAGAAAAGTCATCAATTCAGCTTTAATATTGCTAAAGAAGCGAGAGGAACAATGCTGCTCTGCTTGAAATCAGAGATTCGCGCACAAATGTGCGGCAACTATATTCATATATATTACTGAAAAGATGATACTCTAAGATTAGCCGTGGTGGTCAAGCAGCTGAACGCCTTTTTTTTCCACTCAGCCGAGTGCCATGAACCAAAGACAAGTTCTAAATAAAAATGCAAATATCTATTTAACACTGAGTACTGTTCCTAAAAGTACCGCACATCTTATTTCAGCCGTTAAGCTGTTTACTGCAATACAAAAACTATATAGTGAGACGTTCTGAGGCAATGCATCATTATATGTAATTATTTAAATTTAAATTAATAACAGGAGACACCTACAGCAATCTAATCAGCACGCCAGACTGAGAACTTTAAAAAGCAGTTTGTGACCGATGTCACTGAAAGTTATCGAACTTTAAAAATCTTAAGTGCTATTTTGATGGGTCATCTGACTGCAAGTGACAAAGGTTGGGGCCACACTGTTGTACATTAAAAAAAAAATCAAGGTACACATTAAGGGGTGCAAGGGACATTAAGAGGCACGAGACGAGACGGAAACAAAATATGGGCGCAATGCTAGTTAATAAAATCATATTTCTACGACAATAAATGTGAAGTACAATTAAACAGAGGTGCCGTTACGCAAATGACAGAATATTTAATGGCTATTTTAAGTTATACGGAGAGAACTTGACCTCAGCCTGGCTCAGTAATTTTGGTACCTATAGATGTATGGCTCTTCTGGCTGCACTTCCAGTTGTAACTGGAAATACTTACTATTCCTTTTTCCATTTTCTTTTTCTTCTAGTTGCTAGTCTGAGGGATGAGGTACATGAAAATACAGTCTGATCTGTGACCTATGACCTATGCAAGGGTAATTGTTTCATTTTCTGTATGATTTTGCCATGTATAGCACCCAGTTCAATAAATTTTTTAAAGATCTACGTTGTGATTATGTCTGCATGGGGGGAGGGTGGAATCTACCTCATACACCTTGACCTTATTGAAGTGCAAATGCCGGGATGCTCAGATAACAGACAGTATCGCATTATTGCTGCACGCCCAGATTCGTGCAGCAGCTCCGCATGCGGCGGGGCAGCTGTGCAGTCAATGGGAATGTCATTAGCGCTGGGGCTTCCTCTCCGGGTTCTGTGTCATGCTTTCATGAGCCAGAGCTGGAGTTCCTCATACCCAGGCATGCTGAGGCTATCTGACCCCCCCCCCCCCACAAAAGTGCCACATCTGCATCACTGCAAAGTAATACTACAGCCAGAACAGATGTTGCATCCTGACAGGAACCCGCCACTGACATTGCGATGAAATTAAGAAAATTCATTCATCTCTTTAACTCCCTTCCTCATCTACATTTAGTCACAATACCTCATTTTAACAAGTAATTACGGGGCCACACTGCAGGGGGTGCTGTCTAAAAAAAGAACTGTCATCCCCTGTTTTTGTCATAAATGTTTCCACTGAAGATAATTTATAAAGTGATGAAATATGACCTTATAGAACAACCAAAGCAATCAAATTAGCAGGACTGACCGAGGCAGCAGCCAGGAATACATTACCTTTGGTGTTTCTGCATGCAGCAAGTACAGAATCACAGTACCATGTGACTATTCTAAAGACTGTCAGAAAATCATGCAATATCACACCCCGAAAAAGTAACATTCATGCAAACATTTCCTTTTTACAAACGACAAAACATGTGTGGCAATATAACTGATTCAACCATGCAGGTTAAATATCACTCCACCTCTAGTTCCTGTAACATTTGGCCAGGCGACAAGCAGAATATCACCTAACGTATCTGCAACCAAAACCACACCGGATGGAATCTGTAGTAGAGTAAGCGGGAAACGTATAGTAATATCCTGTTCACAGGCAGGGACAGTGGACAGTGAGCCACACCACTCTTTCTGCTCTATTACTGCTCATCCTGGAGAAACCAGGCCCGGCTTGCCTTACATCAGAAGGACCAGGAAATGAAGCAGACGGGCATGTCGCTAGTGATGCTGACTCGGGGATAAAAGTTGCCAAGAATTTACAGACATCTAAACAGCTACTTGCATTGGCCAAAGGAGGACGAGAGGTTCACCAGTTTCCTCCTAATGCAGAAACCAACAGTTTCCAGAAGAGCGTTCACAATACCTGTGAAAGCCAAACGTGTGTAGGTGGCAGGGAAAATTGTGGTGTCAGAACTTTCACCTTTAATATGTAACATCGAACATTCCCCCTCACACGCTACGGGGATGGGGGGGATTGTCCTTTGAGTGGGAGAGACAGGTAAGTGGGTGCGTTCATGCTGAGTCACTCTGCCTGTCCCTTGTTAGAATCTGCCACTATAAAATGTATTCTGTTCTCACCCCCAGGAACCCCTGGCAGAACCTCTCTTGAATCCCATTACTGCATACAATTCCCTGAAGGGCATGCTCACATTTGTTTTCTTCTGGAAGGAAAAGAAAAATCCACAAATTGTTCTGACCCTGTCCCAGAAACGCTGAAAATCCCACCCCCTATCCTTTCTGTTCTATGACCTACCTGTGCTGAGTGATTCCTACACATTTTTCAGCATGATGTCATATTCACATCTGATGTCACATCATATGACATCATACACACAAATCAAGCAGGGTGACATCACGGATTCATCATATAAAGCATTATGATGTCATAATTATAATCATGAAGGGCACATAATTGTGCCGCAATACGGCATGCAGCAAGGCATTTGAAATTCCTCCAACATAAATAAGCCGATTGTCAATCGCAATCCGTCCATGCAATGCAGCGCCCCTCAAGCCAGCACTGGCGGCCTGGCGGCTCTCGCTCATGCTATCCGGTTTCCTCAGCGTTGCACTGATCTGTGAGACATCCGCGCTGCCTCTGACGACAGCGCCCACCGTGCACCGCGCACTATGATACCCGATAGCCCTGTGACTTTGCACAACAGCACCTGCATCCTTCCAGCCCTTGTTACCGGCGGCCTTGGGACCACTTTACAGGGCTATCCGCGTTGCCTGCACTCCACACCTCTCAGCCCGCATACTCATCTCGGGTTAATGTTACACGGCTCGCAGCCGAAGAAAAAAACGCAGCAGAGATGATCAGAAGCCCCAGTCATGCCTATGAAATTCACCACAAGCTGAATGTTGACCTTGGCCATTGCATGACTCAGCCCGGTAACCTGAAACTGGAAACCTTATTTTATGACAAAGGTGTGACTGACCTTGTCTGTGTGCCATATCTAAGCCCCTGGTCACAGGTAGTGCATTGCACTGATATTAGGGTTTAAAGGAAATATGACGGTCATGCATGCAGAGGAACAACAGGAACCAAAGAGATACATTGTTGATACATTGTTGATACATTGTTGATGCCTCATTCTGGTACATCACTGCTATGTGGTATACATATCCCTTAAGAATAAACATTCCCAGTCATGACTAATTCCTAATTAAAGTGAGAGCTTCATCATCTGGGAGCTACCTTCCCTCACACCTCTGAAAACCGGCCCATCTCAAAATAATTAGTGATATGCACAGTATCAAAATAATGGGTACAGCCCTGGTACAATTTTGTACCCCAAGGTACAAATGACATCAATGTACCCTCAATGGTATAAAATTGTTCCTCAGAGTCCATTTTTGTACCTTAGAAGGTATATTTACCTACAGCTAGGGTACATTTGGCGGACCCTTGAGGGTAAAACCCAGTGACAAGTAATTGTACCCTCACAGGTACAAATTGGGACTTTTTACTGACAGTGCAGTGAGTAACGAGATAAACACAGGCCACTATTGGCTAATATTCTTGAAATGATCCCAGACCAAACAGTTTAATGTTTTGCCTCCTATAGCTTCAGGGACGTGTTGTTATTCACAGATTTCTTGTGAAAGTACCGATCCCACCGCATTGCAATGACATCAGGACATCGGAGCCCCCACGGCCCAGATGCCGAGCTCGTTAGGGCTCCACCTGCTGTTCGGACCCAGTCCGCACGTCACTCGCGCGCATCCCACAGTTATGCGCTCTGCCGCGTGCCCTTGCTAGGGCAGCCTTACTCATGCACCGCTAGCTGCCTCTGAAACCACAAGTACAGTACAAAGTCAACAGAGAGAGAAGCTGGAGCTTGCAGGTGCAGCTAGGATTGCAGCATTTCTGTGCTGCACTGCTATAGCGTGCACATCTGACCGCAAAGCTCTGACTGGGTCTCCCTCTCTCTATATAAAATATTTATCACAATTAATGTGTCATACAATATTCATTCCTCTTAGCATACTGAAAAATAATTCATTTTGCATGCATCTCATTAGTGCTGCCTTCATATAGGTCCAGTTTTTGGTTTGTTTTCTTCCTGCCTTAATGCTTTACGATTATTAAAATCCTTTTGGCCTCTGTGTGGTTTTTTCCCACCCAATGCATGAATCACTACCTTCGACAAAATTATGACACTGTTTTCGAAAACCACGTAAAATGAATGGATACCTACCGCACAAAACAAGCACCGCGGAAACGGCTAAATTATAACCTACCAAATTCAACAGTATATAAGCAGTTGCTTAATTAAATTAATCCAAGATCACGCACCCTCCGACCCAGGAACTTCCAAAGCCGGTTAAATTCAAGTTTACAGTAAACTGGAATTTCTTTTTCGCAGGAAAATGATACAAATAGTTCTCTAATTATTTTAATTTATACAGTTATGGTATATTGTATGCGTTTCGTTTTTAGCCTCCGCGAAAGTTTATAACGCTGATCAACACAGATCAAAACACGCCGACCTGCATTTTCCCCCCGAATACAACATTCCTGCAGATTAATCAGTTCTTCGGACAAAACCAACAGACGTGCTCCTTTTTTGCCGCAAATCAGAAGGCTTAGTCGTTGTCTTATTCTAGGATACTGTAGGTCAGTGTTCTCAGTTACCCTTACAGTCTCCTTTTTCGTAAGTTCTCACGTCGCCTTGCAACTTCCGAATAAAAAAAAGCAAACTGCTGTTCTAAACATAACGTAAGAAAACTAAAATAGACCACTTGGTAGCACAGAAAAACGTATTCTGTAGAAAATGTGGTTAGCAAATCATTTAGCAACTTCAAGTTTTTAAAGTGGTGTTCACGTTTTTAAGGCCATAGGATGATATTTTGAAATGTCTCCCAAGTTAATGATGTTGCTAATTTTGACTCTTCACCCTGGTGAGGAACCCAAGGGACACCACCCTTGCCCGAAATCAGGGCCGCTCTCTAGGAGACGTGGGTCCCACAAATACGAGAAGAGCTCAAAGTTGAAGCCTGCTTTGTGTCCTGGAGCAGGTCCAGTTTCTTCCCTGGCTATTGGGGATGGAGGACTGTGTGCCAAGCAAAGGCTCTTTAGACGACTACACCACTCAGCAGGTCAGGAGAAACTCCATCCATCTTCCATACCATCTATCCAGAAAAGGGTCGCCTGTCCCAAACAACACCACACATCGGCAGAAGGCCAATCTGCCAAATATATTACACTCCCCTGTCAGCTCATTTAAATCCGGGCTTAAAACATTACTGTTTGCTGCAACTTTTCCATAAATTAAATCAGTTTAGTCATACACTTGCTACAATGTAACTTCTTTTCAGTTAACAATTTATTTGTTTGTTGTGGATTTTAGGTGTTTTTGTCTTTTAAATGTGATTTTAGTATCTTATTTAAATGCATTCTTCTGCCTTCGTAAAGCACTTTGAATTGCCTTGCGTCTGAGTTATGCTATATAAATGAAGTTGCCTTGCCTAACAGGTTCAATTCCTCCTAACTTTTACAAATAAAGAGCTACAGTTTCAAATTCTCAATGAAGAGAAAATATCCATTTTAACATTTCAGCGTATAAACACAAGGTTTTTAATAGTGTGGGGAGACAGGCTGGTGAACACAGCATAGCTAATTGGGTAAGTGTGCACCAATGTTTGTGCACTAGTGAGCCGCCCCGCTGTGATCCGGCTGAGAGGCAAGACCCTACGTATGAAACCTTAAGTTGTGACCTAGAGTCGGCCTCAAAGTCAGCAAAGTTTTCAAAAAAATCAAATGGAGTTGCATGTTCACAGTATTTTTTTGGTCCAAAGATATTCTTCATAGAGACCCTATTCTCAGTCATTTTCAATCCAGCCTTGCACTGATAAAAAAAAAACATTGACCGCTGACACGGTACACATTCAAGATGGGAAAGGAACCAAGATGTGCATGCTGTGAAATTTTTATTATAAAGTGCATGAATTATTAATTAGCTTGGACTTACTACCACAAAAAGAGCGAGCGAGCATACCGGGGGGGTGGGGGTGGTGATCCTGTGCTGGGATGGTTGTTTGTTCAAATCCCAGGGTTGGCAGAGTGGTTTCACTGGTAGGTCCGTAAGCGAGGCTCAGATTCCTCCAGGGACTCACCGACCCTCCTTTCTCAGAAATGAATGTCACTTTGGATAAAAGCATCTTCTGCAAAAATAAATGTGAACAGTTAAATATCTGCGGTAGAACATTATTGAAATTCATTAAAATAATTACAGTTTTGTAGACAAGCCAGCCAAAGGAAAGTAAAATATCTTTAAAATCAACACAATGTATGCAAGGAAGAGAAAGAATGAATTTAATTAATTAAACAACTTTAAAATTCAAGCATTGACCAAGGACCCAGCTTAGATGCCAACGTGGGCAAAATCAATGTCATTCTGAATGTTAATTTACAAGCATAAAAAAAACACAAAACAAAACAAAGACTGTTTTTGATTAGTCACGATGGCTCTTTTTCATTATATGCTGGCTTGTTCATAACTGGAGTAACCGGGCGGAATCAGCCAATCAGAGAACTCCAAACAGATCCTGAGGTCAGCAGTATTCAGAGGTTATTTGCGTATGTTATGCACACTGCAGAATGGTATCTGTCTTTCCGCTTACTGTAAGAACATGCTTTGCATCTTCTTCCAAGGCTTCACGCGTCATCTGCAAAGCATCACGCTTGCACTGGTGCAGCATTTCAGCCCCTTTTTTTTGTGTGTGAAAGCACCTTTGTCAGCGATAGTCCAACATGTTTTCAGCATCGCTGATGGGGCAGAAGGCAAGGACAGAATATTGGTGTTTATAGTTTCATGGCTGACAGAGACCACATTCGTGCAGAATCTCAATTTTCAAATCCGGCTTCAGAACATACAATCCTTTCACGTACAGATTACGGAAAACATCCCTTCGTAAGAAAAAAAAGTCAACAGTAATACGTTTAAAGTTGTTTGATAAATAGCTGTGCAATCAGGACAGCTGGCATAATGAAAAATCAGTATGAGCATCCAAATAAAAAAAAAAAAACACAAAACCAAAAAACCCCTACAAACGGCCCAGAATACCCAGTTACTCACAATAACAGCCTTGGTAGCCAGTTGTGCTTCTCTAGCTTAACGTTTTCGAATGATCAATTATCACTTGTAAAAAAAAATTCTTTTATGCACTTTAAAATGTAAAAATGACCATTTGCTCACAGACGTGTTCAAATTACTGAAAAAAGCTTTTCTTTGGCAACTTGTCTCCCTCTTCTCATGATAGATAGATAGATAGATAGATAGATAGATAGATAGATAGATAGACAAGATCGACAGACAGACAGAAAGATAGATGGATGCTTACAGTAAGTCTGAAGTTAATCTGCAAAGTAATTCTGCAGTGCACATCTACATCTAGAGCCACCTATCCTGATGGACCAGGTCCAGGAGCTCCTGCTCCTTCAGACCTTCATCCAGCCTGTCGATGCATGCAGCACCCTGCACAGCTCCAACACGGATCAATGGCAACATCTAATCAAAGTATTAGAAGCCTGCATTACCTCTGTTTCATTCACAATTTATGAAGGCTGGCAGCGGCCCAGTCACGTGCCCTCAGCGGCAATGTCTAATTACACCTGGTTTCAGTCGGCGGTGTTGGAATGGAGAGCGGCTCCGGGCCACGCAGCACTCATACAGAGCAAACATCTGACGGGAAGCAGTGGGGGGGCAGGTGGGCGGAGTGCGGCTCAGCGGGTTGGACCTCTGTACCTATAACTGCAAAGTCAACGCTCTGAATCCTGTCCTCTGCAGAATAGTCTGTGGGCCCTTGAATAAGGCCCTTAACCCCCTGAAAAATGCCCCAGGGGTGGCAGATAAACGGGTAACCCTGCACGGTGACCCAAAGTAAAACTTCTGCGGTTAAACACGCTAAACCGACTTAAGCACAGAAAAAAGGGGATCAGTTCCTCATTCCTTTTTGAGTTAAAATGTCTGAAACGCAGGTCGTTGGATTTGGGACTTGTGTGCGTCTTTAACCCCGGATGCATGTTTTCCAGTCTCAACACAGTAAGACTATGGTGCACATGGGTGGGAAATCTCGCTATAACTCACACCTTGCCCGTGTGACTCTGGCCAAAATCACTGGTCTTCAGTCAGACCTTTGCAGGGTTGCCAACTTTGGTCAGCTGGCTGGAGTGAGATTTCCAATGTGAGACAAGTCTGCACACGCATTTACGTGTATGTAACAGTTTTACAGTCTTGTAAATAGGCTTTAGGGTTTGCAAACTCAAAATCTCAACACTTTTGATGTGCCCTATTTTAGGTTTATAACGGAATAATATAGATTCGTCATAAGATTGCTTGCGTGAAAATCTGAAAGCGTGAGTGTCATGCCAGATGCATGAGTTGGCAACTATGTCTTTGTGTAGGAAAATTGTTTTGGATTTATTGTCTCTCCAGGGTCAACTGCTTTAGAAAAGCTTTTTAAAAGATACTGTCTAGCCGGCTTTTAGCCATGAAAATTCAGGAGCTCAGATCTTGATTTTCTTACTACTAATTTTCCCATCTTCTACACATACAGCTAATAGTTCGGCACAGTAGCCCAAGAGATACAAACTCGTCATCACAGCATCTTCGGAAATATTGGGAGAGCAATATTGTAACTACCAGTATTCAATAGCCTCATGTTATTTCAAAGTCAACTCAAGTATAAAATAACCAACAGATCATTTAATAAACCAAGCAAACCACTACAAGGGCAATTTCTTGGGACATTTAAGGAATTCTAGGATCATCTTTGATTAATTTAAAATGTTAGAATACTTAGTTCTCTTGAGCATTCGAATTAATATCTCATTTTAAAAACTTGTAAAAATAATCAAAACACCTAGTAACTGAAAATGTTATCCAATCCTAAATTATTATACGCTACACAATTATTACACGCTGATTTTTTGGCTCAATGAAACATTTATTTCTCTATGATATTCGGCTGCCTCTAATTTCCACAGAAAAAGAATCGACAGTGTGCAGGGCACATCATGAACAACAACCAGCAAATTTATTTTTGTATAGCGCATTAGCACAACATTATATTGTTTCAAATCGCTTTACAGCGTCCCTGCCCAAAGCCCCCAGTGAGTAAGCCACAGGCGACAGTGGCAAGGAAAAACTCCATAGGAGGAAGAAACCTTGGGAGGGACCAGACTCAAAGGGGCCGGCAGGGAGAGTCAAATCGGAGAGACGGCCAAGTGCCAAGTCACACTGTCCAAGTCATAAGATTTGAGTCACAACTGGGGAGCAGAGAGGTGATGACAAGCCGGTGTTGACGCTCCTTCAAATCACCAGGCAACCAGTAGTTAGGCAGCCGGGGCAAAAATGGAGAACGACACAGGCAGAACGGCAAGCTGGATGCAAGGACGTCATGGGTAGTGGAGACGTCACATGTAGCGGGGTGTGCAGGATATCTTGATAATTTGAATTGGAGAGGCAAGTGGGAATGCAAGCATGGGGAGTCCCTGAAATGTCAGCACTCCAATTCCACAAGGGGGTGTGAAGCTAGAGTGACAGACTGACAGCTCAGTTCATCCAAAGCCAGTGGCACCGATCCCCACCCAGCTCTACACC
>JAODLC010000065.1:22226387-22237157 GCA_026781145.1 Hippopotamyrus pictus
ATACTTTATGAATGCCTCATCTATAATGCACTATAAATACCTTCATAATGCATTATAATGGCTTATGCTGACTACTAATGCATTATGAAGGTATCTATAATGCGTTACGCATACAGACTTTAAGTAAAGTGTTATCAAAAAGTTTTTATTGGGATGTTTTTATTTTATGTAACTTGCTTTCAGTGTTCCTTTCATAGCTACATCCTAATCATACAGTGGAATCAGGAACAGTGTGAAAATGTAATTATAGCCATATTTTAAAAGGCAGGGAAAATTGAACGATGCATTCTTGATTTAGAGTGACAAGTACATATTAGTTTGAAAACAACACTCTACTAGTTATGACACGTATTTTCATCCTGGGCACCTTATCTGTATATTTCTCCTTTACGACAAAACTATGGGATCTAATCAGGAAACCAGAACACCCCTTACTGTCCATCCAGCCGTTTCTTCAATAGTCAGCCGGCGTTAATCCACACGGTGTTTATAGCAGAAAAATATAATCCATCACCACCCATCATGCTTTTACCTTATTTTGCAAGACCGTGTTTTATTTATTAATTGTTTTTACTGCAAAATTAACTGCAAGAAACACTTTTGAGGTGAGATAAGTTTAACATATTCGTAACACAAATAAAATTAATAAGTCCTAATTGTTCATTCTTAACCAAAGCAAATCGGCATTATATTGTATATATAAACCTTTACACATATGGATTGACTTGATATTCCGTTCAGACTCCAAACATCAGAACATCATGTCCAGGTGTCACTGTTCGTGTCTTTATCTGGAGGGTTATAAATTTCCTTTGAAGGCATTGAACCTGAAACCCGTCTTTGCGTGTAGATACCTAGTACCGTGTCAGTGTGACTGATCGGAATAGAGGGGCGATGAATGGCTGTGGATGAGACAGGGATCCTTCCAGGCGGTCAGGGTCCGTGCATCTGCAGCAGCTCCCTCCCTCTCAAACATGCACAGTCACAAGACCGGCAATCCGCCGGCGCCGGGATTTACATACTGCCGAGGGCTGACCCCGCTTTGCACGTCTCACCGCATCCACGATGACATTGTTTACTGTCAGCCCCGGATTGTAACACGGGCTGGCCGCCGTTGAGGCGCGGATGCGGGTCTGAGAGGAGCGAGCCATGGCTGCCGCCAAGTCGCTACTGTGCGCCGGCCTCTTTTTCTCTCTTTGCGCCCTGGCTATGCTGACGGTGGCCATCTACTCCGATCACTGGTATGAGACGGACGCCAGGAAGCACAGGGAGCGATGCCGGACTTTCTCCAGCCGCAGGAACGACCCGGGCTTCATTTACATCTCCAACAGCAGCCTTCCGCTGCGGGCGAGCCGGGCACGGACGGAGCCGGGGACGGAGCTGCTGACGCGGAATCGCCGGCAGATGTTCGCCCTGAGCGCCGCGGACGAGTGCAGCCGGCGTTATAACTCAACCAACATGGGGCTGTGGAGCAAGTGCCACCGGCAAGGCTTCGACCAGGACATTGATGAGCTCATTCGCAAAGGTAAATAAAGATCGTCATATTTTCCTATATGGGTTCATTCAAACTCAACTGCAAATGTTCACTTCCATTGATTCTGATCATGCACGTACGAGAAAACGCCTCGATGGGGGGGGGGGGGGGGCAAGCAAACCGCCTTTGATTTTTTAATGCGAGTCTTCAGGTTTACAGAATACACAGAATATACAGAATATGGTAGTTGTTATTACATATTAGTAATGCGACTTGATTGGCACTCTTCACACGAAGTCTCCTAGGGTGTCCAGCAATCAATCATCTCTTCCGTTTTAAACGCAGACAATAATGAATGTGGTTTAAACACTTGCATAACACATGGCACCTTATAAACCGCTCCCTGTCCTTCTCACAACCTGTAAGTGCCTTTGTGCTCCTAATAGAAAATCGTGCTTGCTAGGTGGTGCAGTTCGTTGTATTCATACATGTGCCTATAAACTGCATACATAAATGAACGGCATGTGGTAAAAAAAAAAAACATCAGCGCATCTCCACTGTATTAGAATTTCAGACGTCTGCTATGTAGTTGCCAATTCAACGGAGGCAAGGATTTGATGATCAATATCTTCCGAAAACCCAATTATCCTCCGTAATAGGATCTGAAGGGAGAAAATGGTGAACTCCGGTGATTCGGTTGAATATGTCTGATCCTGCAGCTGGAATTTTCTGTTGATGGCTCTGAAGTGGCCTGACGCTCCGTAGCTGTGACACCCTGACAGCACCGGCCGCAAAGCCTCCCCCCACGGGGTAATTGGACCATGGGGCTCATACGAGTGTAAAATATGAAAACTTTATCCCGGGGCTGGTTTTGTGAAGGGCATGCAGGGATCACACCAGCTGTCAAAACGGAGGGTCTTCAGCTATACCGGTGTCCGATGGTATAACCAGCTGCATGATAATAGGTTACCTTTGAAGGTGCTGGATGCCGGTTGGGTTAGTTGTCAATGTTCTTTTTGTTGGATGCATTTATTTTTTCTTCACATGCTTGTTTTTCAGCCGCTATTATTGAGGCTGTGGATCTAAGACAAGAGCAGCCATTGATCCCAGGGGGAAACTCTGCAGTGATAATCAGTTCTGTCACCTGCTGCTCTTTTTGCATAGACATGAATTTGCATATTGGTTATATATTGTTGTGTTAGAATTATTTTTATGGTTAACTAGGTACTAAATCCTCGTATCACATCCTGGTTGCACCCCTGCCTTGTGCCTAGTGCTGCCTGGGATAATTTAATGTCCCCCCCCCACCCCCCCATAACCTCAACCAGGATCAGGGGCTGGACGATGGATGGATGGATTATGCACCAAATAGATTTCAAAGGGATTATTTTGTGGAAGCAAAATTTTAGTTTCCCTGTCTTCGTCTTTGCAGTAAGAAAGAGAATATCTTTTAAAAGGTGGAACTGCATTTAAGTTATGACTTATAAAATTGGTGGATGGATTCACATAGTCAATAGTCAATAGTTCACATAGTCAATAGTAAGTTTGTGTTTAGCATCTGCAACTGCTTCAGATTCATTAAAAAGCTTCCGCAGCTGATGATACGGCACGGGCCTGTCTGAACATCACACTAACAAGTCACTATAAGCACAGATTTCCTTCCACAATAAATTATGCAAATGCCCCCATTTGCCTAACAAGCAGCTGATATCAGGCTCAGTGTGAGCATATGGATGCAGGGCGGAGTCACGGGGTCAGCGGAGAAAACCATGCCTGCTCCGGGGGACACCTGTGACATCTGTATGGCTGTTTGGCACGACAGCCCCCCAGGGACACAGGTGTCACCGTACAGACCTTACATCCAGATTGAGTTCCCACAAGACTGCCAGGGGTCAAAGGGTATTGTGGTTATGGTGCAACAATTTTGCAAGAGGTTGAATCTGAAGCTACCTCATTTTCTATAGCCTGCTCATTTAAACGTTTGCATTTAGCAAATCCTTCAGTATTTGTACATCAGGGACTGGCATTTATTATTATTCTCTTTCCAAATGATGACAGGAAGGGTAGACCACAGGTACAGGAAGCATCTTGCCTTTATATTGATGGATCTTGTGCACTGGATTGGCTGATCTGTTCTGCACTTGAACTGGACACATACTCTGAATTGCACAATAGACAGATGAAATCTGATAGTGATTGAAGCCTAGTGTTATGGTCAGCCTTGAGTGTTATCTCTTGGCATACAATAACCTTCCAAGTGTCGTCCAATCAGATTATCTGTCTGTTCCTCAGCCCTGCCTATAGACCTCTTATTGGCAGAGTCAAACCAGTTATAATATCACTGGTTGTCTGGCCTGATGGAGCTATGTCAGACCTTCAGGACTGTTCCTAAAGAACGGACTATATTTCCTCACTATTATTCAACATAAACTGCGGCATAAATAATTTCGCAGTAAGCAAGGGCAGCTGTAACTTTCCCAGTTGGGAACCATGGATCAGATCCAACTCTTGCCTGGGAAACAGCTGTCAGGTCTGGGGACACAGAAGCGTACCGCACAGCTAGGACAGTCCTGAACAGGGGAAACAAGGAGCAGATAGGAAAGCACTTCTACCATAATACCAACCCCACTGTATGTGGCTAGCCAAGGTGGAAATTTCAGGTCCAGAAAGTAAGAATCCAGATTTTGTTTCAGCCAACCAGTTAAGTACTCTGTGACTCTTTATATATAACTGGTTGGTTGAGACAAAATCTTGGTCTGGATTTTTACTTTCTGGACCTGGAATTTCCACCTCTGGTGGCTGGGTACTAAGTACATCATTAACTACTCTCTTAAGACCACCTGCCCCTCCATGGACAACATTTCACTCCTGAATAGGTGAACAGGTCCTTCATCTGCTCTGACAGAGGAAACACAGATTCTATCACCAAGGTTACACCAACCACAAAGGACCAAGTGCTGATAACATAGACACAGGATGATAAACTATATGGACAAATGTATCGGGACACCAGGCCTTTGCACCTACAGGAACTTTGACATCCCATTCTAAATCCATAGGCATCAATATGGCTATAGCAGCTGCCACTCTTCTGGGAAGACTTTCCATAAGATTTTGGAGTGTGCATGTGGGTAGGTATACCAAGACATTTTGGATAATTCTGTGCTTTCAACTTTGTAGGAACAGTTTGGGGAAGACCCTTTTCTGTTCCAGCATGACTCTGCCCCAGTGCACAAAGCAAGGTCCATAAAGACATGGGTTGGGTGAGTTTGGCATGGACAAACTTGACTGGCCCACACAGAGCCCTGACCTCAATCACATCGAACACCTTTGGGATGAATTTGAATGGAGATGCATAATAGCCAGGTGTCCTAATACGTTTGTCCATATAGTGTAGTTAAGGGATTAATCAGGCTGTTAGATTAGTACCCAAGGATTCACAAACATCCTCAGCTTCATGCTGTTACAGGTCTCAGGCCCCACCTACCTCTGCCCAGCTAAACTCAAGTTTACTCAACTCAAGTCAAGGTCACCGTCATCCGAAACAATCTGCCAGTAAAAACCTCAACGATTCCTGCCCAGTTGGACTCGTTCTCATATTCCTGTCCTTCCCTGTACCATCTTTCCCCCTCCCTATGCCAGTTTACGTATAGAAAAAAGTAGCTTCAGAGAGGATGTCATCTCAGTCACGCCACGCATTGCCTTAGTGCATCAGGAAACGTCAGAATCATTCAGAGCAGGCTGGCACCCAAACTTCATGACCTGGACCTACATGCTGTAACGTGCAACTGAACCTTGGCCTTGTCCCCTATACTTCTCTAATTGTTAACATTGGAACAGCGATCTAGTCACCCCCCCCCCCCACCATCAATGAAGTGGCTGTGGAGAGTGCCCCTATATTTAGGTTTCCTGGTGCACATATGACTGAGGACACCCCTCCCGTGAAAATAGGCCCAACAGCAGTTATATTTTCGAATGCGTCAGAAATAGAAACACCTTCTCCAACAGCTATTAGTGAATTTCTACCACTGCACCCCCAAAACCACAGTAATCTCTTCCTTATCCATGAGAAACATCAGCTGCAGCTTACTCCATAGCCCATGAAGTCACAAGATCCCAACATCTGCAAGGCCCGCCACTCTCAGAAGGCCACATTTCCAAAGGCCCAAGTCACCCCCCCCACCTCATACATATTACCGTACCAAGACACCATATACCCGTACAGCTGGATTCAGGAACAGATATTTCCCCCAGAGCCATTTCTTGTCTTAAAAACACGCCACACTTATTCACTTTTAATATTAAATATGTATGCAGTGCCTTTGCCCACTTATTTTAAAGATTCAGTGCCCCACTGCTCACTGTCTGTACACATGGACGCTGCAGTGCATTTAATGCAGTGCTGAAGGGTGCTGGATATGTCACTTTGTCAAGCGCAATAAAATTCATAATAAGCCCCTGTTTCACCTTAGCATCTGTATATACCCACACTAAACCTACCTTAATATGTAAATATTTTATTACTGCAGCATCACTGACTCACCCCCCATTTGAATCTCATCTCATCTCATCTCATCCCAACACTGACTGCATCTTATATTTTGCAAATTCTTATCATATGTTTACGGTCTTGTGGTTTGGAATTTATCATCTTCACGCGTCTCATTATCATACAATGACAATAAAGGAATCGTACAATGCCTGGGCAAAAAGAAAATAAGTCACCGTTTGAATTTAAATCAGCAAGCACTTAAGAGCCAAGGATTGGATCATTATTACAGCTCAGCAACGTTATGCAGCAGTAAAGTGAAGTCAGCTGAGTACCTGAATCTACTGAATGGCCAAGTTATCTAATCAATGGATTTTTGATTCCTAATGGCATGGGTAAATTCCAGGATGATAATGCCAAGATGCATTGGGCTCAAATTGTCAAAGAGTGGTTCGGAGAGCATGAGGACTCATTTTCACACATGATTTGGCCCCCACAGAGTCTTAACTTTAACTCCATTGATCTTTGAGATGTGCTGAATTAGACTTTATGGAGTGGTTCAACAACACCTATCGTCGATACGAAATCTCAATGAGAAATCAGTGCAAATCTGGATGACAAAAAAAAGTTGAGATGTTGCATAAGCAAGTGAAAACAATGCATTGACGAATGTGCACCATAATCAAGGCTAAAGGAGGCCCAATGAAATATTAAAGTGCGGGACAATTTTTTTGGCCAGGCAGTATATTTTATGGTGACAGGAGAACCTTCCGGATTCAATATGTTGACACATGTTGACATGGCACCGAAATGTAGGGCTTTCGTAATCACGCACACAAAATGAGGCGAATCCAGCTGTCAGCTGCCACTCAATAAGCAGACACTACTGGGAATATTAATCTTGGCTGCGTCAGAGTCAGGGGGGGTACTGCAAGCTCCTAGACGCCTTTGCAGAGCTGATTCTGCCCCCCCCCCCAGAGGGCTGACTTCCCTCTGCAGTCGTTTCTTTCTTCCCCATGTACAGACTGGAAAGGTCAAGTGACACCCAACTGGTTCAAACATTTACAAGTTTGTCACACTAATGGCACAGTGAGGTGGCTTTCCTTCAGACTGAAGAGGAGCCGTTTTAACACCCCCAAGGACACCTCGCCAGGCCAGGGCCAGACACTGCACGTTTCATCTCACCATCACTAGAAATTTCTCTCAGAGCCGTTGCTTGTCCCTGAAACAACAGAGACAGGAAAGGGCGTTCCTCGCAGCGGCGGTAGCTACGAAAGCACTAGCGCTGGCTCTCCTTCGCAGCATGGCAATAACCACGGCAACGGTATCTCGATGGGGCGAAAGCCTAAGATCAGACGTCACCTATCACCCGCAGCGTGCGCCGGCCAGCGTGAAACAGAGCACTCGAGGTGACAGGATGGGATCCGGACTCTTTCCGTGGCGTCGGAAGAGCAGAAGAAGAGCAGGTGTAAATTGAGTAGCTAAGGGTTTGAGGAAAGCGGCTAATTTAGTTGCTGGTGTGTTTCTTGTTATTGCTGTAGGCAGCAGAAGCATATGAGTCTTATGTAACGTCGAACTCTCTCCTATGAGTACCAGATGTCCCTCCCAAAAAAAGATTTTCATTCAGTATTTAGCAAATGACTGCATTCTCTGAAGGGGGCGTTCAATCTATCCAGTATCAGTTTACAGGATATGAATGCTGGGTAAAAACTGAGGAGCCTTTAAATGAAGTTAGCTGTGTAAATAGGTAAAAACAGCTGTATAAATTGATAAAAGCAGCTTGTTAATCCATTTCAACTAACAAAAATGTCCGATCAAATGATTGTATATATCTGATTACTATTATTATTTTTTTTTTTTACCATAATAATGATTCTGAAGTTTAGAAAGTTTCATGATTCCCAACTCGCCCAGTTAGACATGAGAATCGCTTAAGGTGAACTTGCCCCTTTAGTACCTACCATAAGCACTCTCAGCCATGATGAACCTGTGCCTGGGTGAATTAACTTCTCTGGGGGCTCTCGGATGATGTGACGGGTTTGTTTTCTGGAGCTGAAAGAGAAATAAGAGAGAAGTAAAAATGATGCAACGTCAATAATCTGCTAATCGCCGATGGGGGGGGGGGGGCTGGGGTGCTTGGCAGTAAAATTCGACTAGATTTAATGTTTAAACATTGCTGTCAACATACTCTCCTCACGTTGCATTAATCCTTTCCTGGATCCATGCTTTTAAACAGTCTGGAAGTATTGTTACTTTGCTGGCCCCCTGTCCAGTTCCTTCAGTCCTGTGGGAGCTTCTCTCATCTCCTGTAGTGCTTAAGATGGCTTCTGGCCTCATCTTTGATCCTGTGTCACTGCCTATAGGGGCAGGTAATGCGATTCACAGGAAAGGACTGAGACGTGTCCTGGCTTGGTGCCTGGTGCAGAACCCAATCGGTTCACTCGATTATTTTTGACATGTTCTTGAACGATAAATCATCTGAGTGACAGAATGACTGAATTTACATGTTCTGGTAGAGAATGGGAAGAGGTATGCACTGCACGCTTCTCTGATCCATTCATCTTTGTGAACTACTGATTTTCAGAGTCTTTCATTTCCTCTACAATAGAGGAGAGTGAAGGTGGATTTACTGCACACCTGTGGTTAGTGTCCTCACTGGTAAAACAGCTTCAGTTTTGGTAACACTGTACCTGAGTCAGCTCAAACAGCAGTACACTCTTACTTGTATTAATTAACCAGTAACTAAGTGTTAATTATGCACTGATCCCATGTTCATTCATCATTAATCAGTCATGACACTTCCTGTATTTCATGCAGGAACTATATTAGTTAATGATTTGTACTTGAGTAGTAACTGAGTAAAATGTTACCGATGTTTCTACAGCAGCATGACAACATCTCCAGTCTGATGTTATTAATCATCTTTTTTCTTTTACATTTTTTAACACATTTATTTTGCAAATGCTTTTATCTAAAGTTTTTTTTTTAATCTAAATTGAGAAACAGGGTCAGCAATTTGAGCTATATGTGTTAGGGATGGGCGATGTCTGCTTGACTGGCATATGGCAATGTTTGACATTAACAAGTTTAACATTGTGATGGACAATGACATCGGGGGTGGGTTGTACTTTCCCTCTTCTGCACTGAAAATGGCAAGTTTAAGTACTGAAGAATGCGATTATTTGAGACTATTTCAGTCATAGTGATGTAGTGAGGGCACTGACAGGCTCGATCACTAAAAAGGTACCACGTCATTTTGCATTTTTGGCACAGCAAAATCTTCACTATTCAATTGAATTAACTGAACAATTTTTAATGTAAAATGGAAAGTTTGAGCCTATAAACTGTGCTGTTCTGCTTTTATTCCAAATAACATGATTGGGAACAACTTCATTCTTTAATTTCAATTTATACAAACATTTTATTTAATTTCAATTTATGCAAACATTTTATCTGTCTCTTATGGCTATTATTACCTAAGCAGAAAAAATAATTAATTATTTGAAGCTGTTGAAGTCTGGCCAAGTAGTTACCCTAACGCATGGGGGGGGATGGTGATGTTGGCTCTATACCATGATATCTGTCAGTCATTTCGGAGGGATGCTGGCATCGTTCGCTGGCCCAACCAATATCTGTGCAGCCATGTTCCTGTATATTGGTGACTATATCTTGGGCCTTCAGGACACAAGGGCATGTTGGACTGTAAAAGGAGCAACTCCTTCATCTCTTCAGTCATTCTTTGTTTATAGCAATGGGCTAAATACCCATTAGTAGCAAGGAAAATTAGTTTTACTTTTAATTGATGGAACTGCTTTAAAAGTGGGAAATTGGCCATCAACCAACAGAAAATGGTATTAGATCTTGGACTGGGGACAGAACTGGGTCTGTTCAACAACCTTCTGGTATCAGGACAGTTCCAGCAGCACAATTCAAGATCAAGATTCTTTATTTGTCACATACATAGTTATAACAGGTACAACATGCAGTGAAATGAATGGATGTTCCTGAGGTCAAAGACTATAAAACACCACCTTCAAAGACTATAAAAGACTATAGACCTGCACACACTCCGCTAACTTCCAGACTCATTTTTCTTTTTTGTCCACAGGTTCTATTGCAAGATGTTCCTACATCAAATACCATTATTCTGCAGCCAACATCCCGAAGAACCTGTCGTACAACATGACAAAGACCATCAGACAGGACGAGTGGCACGCCTTACGTATGAGAACTGCTTTTAGTCTGCTCACCTACACACCTCGGGTCTTCACGTCTAACTGAACATGGGGTTCCGCTCAGTTTTGCCTGGTTTAGTAACTAACAAATAAATCAGGACATATACGTTAAATTGACATTTTAGCATATTTAACGTATGTTGTGCTTGTTTCTTCATTATTATACAAATTACTGTTTAGGCAGACTGACCGTACTGTTCAATAGGTTCAACCCAACGGACAACTCGTACTTACAAACGGCCTGCCATAAAGCCTATTATATTAAAGATTCCAGTTAAATACAATGGTTCCTAATAAGCAAAGCACACTCTTTGTGATGCTTGTGAAAACATCGCGCTTCATTGGCTCGCGATACAGTACAGTACCGGATGCAATACTTTTTAGTTGCTTTTATTATTACTGTATAATTATTACAATTATTTTGCACTGTATTAATATCAGAAGTGGAGATTTCATATCCAGAGAGTACAAATCCAGACCAAGATTTTGTTTCAACCAACCAGTTGAGTATAACGAGTCAGAGTCAGAGAGTACTCAACTGGTTGGTTGAAACAAAATCTTGGTCTGGATTT
>JAODLC010000065.1:22243810-22256441 GCA_026781145.1 Hippopotamyrus pictus
CCCCCCCCCCCCCCCCCCCCCCGAGTTATTTTCTTTGAATAACCTTCTGCCATCATTACCACACCCCCAGTGTTTCTAGTTAAGGTTCGGATGTTTTGGTGAATGAACCATTGTGTGCTCATCCTGGGGGGCAGAAAGAGAGCTAGGTATGGCCACAAGCCAAAAGAAAATAAACACAAAACAATGAAAACAGAAACAGGAAAACGTAATATTTGTTACGGTGTTAAGTTTTGTGATGTGCGGATTGTGTGGTTATGCTCCCCCTAGTGGCGGTCCATGGAAGTACTCTGTAGCAGGTCTGTGGCTGTTTGGACTGGAGGTCTGAATGTTGTCTGGAAACCAGGTGGGGGTGAGTGGAAGGGGCCAGTGGGTGTGGCAGCCCAGCCAGCTCTGTGATTTGGGAACTGTGCACTGAAGGGTATACTGTGGGGGGCCAGTGGGGGCACTGTGGAGCCAGGCGTCTCCATCTCCGTGAGCGTCTGCAGGGACTTCAGCCAGTGAGGTGGGTCATCCTGCAGAGAGTCCAAACTGTGGGCGGCGGATGCTGGGATACCTGCAGCAGGTGGGTGAGAAGAAAACACTTCGCCTTGAACGTCAGTCTTAGTCCCCAACACTCTATGCTACAGTGGGGTCATGCTTTCTGTGAAGGATCACACAAAAGAGCATCTTTACATTCACATATTTAGCAGAAGCTTTTGTCTAAAGCGGCACATGTGAGGGACGTATCTGGAGTCAGAGAGCAGGGTCAGCCAGGACCCTGGGAGCAGTGAGCATCGAGGGCCTCGCTCAGGGGGCCAACGCTGATATGATCACTTGAACTTATTACCTTCCCCACTCAGCTAAACACTGCCCAGAGCACAGCAACAAAGTTTGCCGTATGCTGTAAATATTCAATACGATTACATTTAACCAAATCAGAAATGCAGCCATTTTTATCATGCAGAAGGCTTTGATACGCATACCCCCTTTGCTATTGGCTACCACTTAGAACACTCCTTATTGGCTGATAAATTCTGACCGGTTACCTGTAATGATTGCCGGGTCCATCCATCTGACCATTCCGTCCCAGCTAAGACTGTGTGACATGCCCCCTGAGCCAACTGGAGCCCCTGTGTGGTTAATGATGGAGGGGGGCAGGGATGCGGAGGAATTGGGCAGTCCCCCGAAATTGATATTGATGTTGGGCAAAAGAGCTCGCAGGCCATCCTGCCATTCTTTCATATTTAGATTTTCTATAGAATTGCTATTTTCTGTAGAAGAGAGAAGGAAAAAAAATATTTCGTCAAATGTGAGTATCAAGTGCTAATTTATCAGCGTGCCACAAAACACTTGATGTTTTCCAAGACGAGTGTCCATTACTGAGCCACAGTGGGACTGCAAATATCATCAGCCAGACCTTACAACCTCATTGCAAGTTTTTCATTTTCATTTCATCATCATGTTGTGTGACAATGTAAATGCCAATAAAAGCCACAAAATTATTCATACAATAAAGGTCTCACGTTGCTTGTTTAAATGGTAGACCTGTTTAGAGTAATCAAATCCTAAATTTGTATCTATTTCTTGGCTGTTATGCTGCTAAAACACAAAAAAAAAAGAGCCAGGAAAAAACAACAGCTCTTCTCAGCCAGTGACAACAAGGAAAGACTGAAAGGTTCGCAAGACAACAGGAGACCAAAATGCCTTCCAGGGTTTATTTGCAGTAACCGCTCAGAAACAGCAAGGGCACAACTTCAGAGATCAACCGAACGGCCTACCAATCACAGTAGAACACGACTTACCAGTGACTCCTGGTGACTTACAGAAGACACTACAGATTTAATTCCCTCATATGTGCAGAACCGAATTAATTAATATAACATCTAATTTAAATTCAATAAGATATCTAAATTTTAATCTAGACAAGTTCATGATAACTAAAGCAGGAGTTTGCTGGCATCTTGTGGTAACATAGAGAATTGCATTCATTTTAACTAATTCTACTGCCACACCTAAAAAATATTTTGCTAACCTTAGGCAAGTGTAGGACAGAGAAACTTCCCTGAATCTTCAGGATAAGCCCATCATCCTCCTGAAATCACTGACAGTCCAGCATGTCCCCTCTGCCCTCCAAGGGTCCCTACCTGTGATGGGAGCGCTCCCCAGCCCGGTGCTGTGCTGCGCTGGTAAAAACTCCATGAAGCGGCTGTTGGTGCTGAGGCTGGCTGTGTGGTTTAGCGGGCTCCCGTGCGGGGGGTAGCCGAGCCACGGGTGACGTGCTGGATGGCCCGGGAAACCGCAGGCGCCCAAGACGGCACGGTGCTGCAGGTGTGACAGGTGCGGGGGGAGGGGCCCCTGTAGGGGGCGCCGCAGAGTCCCCTGCAGAACCCCAGGAGACAACTGCGACGTGTCCTGAACCGAAAGCTCCTTCTCGATTAAGTCGGCAAGCGCCTTGCGAGTGACATCGAAGGGGTCGAAGCCAAGGTCGTCCTCAGGCTGCTTGGAGGAGCCAAAGCCGAACGCCGCCTGCCAGTCCGTGGACGACGCCACCGGGATGGTCTCTGCGGGGGGGAAGTGGGCAAAACCATTATACCACACTAGGAGGGGGAGCCCAGTGGCCAAGCTACACAGCAGAAACCCACCTGACGTGAAGAGGCTCTGGGGCTCGGGTGCCGTGGGCCAATCGGAGTGCCCTTGGCCAGGGCCGGAAGGGGGGGCGTGGCCACCTGGAAGAGGGTTGGGGTGCCGGAAGTTGCTGTTGTCCGAGAAAAGTGACTGGGATTCGGCTGCCGCCCCTTCAAAGGGGGATCGGGCAGCAAGGCTGGACATGCTGATGGGCACGACCAGTCCAGGCTTAGTCAGGCCCGGAGGAGGCGAGGGGGACTCAGTGCCGTGGTTCTGGAGAAAAGGGGAACGTTAAAACATTTTAACAAAAAAAAAAAACAATTAGCAAATTAGCTCACACAAGGAATCATTCCTGGACTTATCTACTGGTTCATATTCCAGTGTGCAGAATTCACGGGTTGAAAAACAGTGAGTGCAGCATAAGCAACCCTAACTGCTGGATACGAAGCAGCCACACGATTTGACCTCCAGACACCCGCAGTACTGGCACTTGGTAGCCCCTGTGCCAGGTAAGATCTGAGCCCTCAAACTCAACGCAGGCAGCCCCTGTGCCAGGTAAGATCTGAGCCCTCAAACTCAACGCAGGCAGCCCCTGTGCCAGGTAAGATCTGAGCCCTCAAACTCAACGCAGGCAGCCCCTGGGATCATTCTGCCGTAAATCAATTTCTGGACTATGCCACGTACAAATAAAAATCAGACCACAGTTTGACTCTTTTGTACTAAACAACTCTCCCATTGAAGAGGTGACAATACAAAAGATTTCTCTCAAACTTAAAAGGTATTTTTCATTTTGTAAAAAGCTAAAAATTCTATGTTACAAATGTATAACAAAAAGAAAAAACAATCAGTGGTTATATATAAAATTTTAAGCAAAACATTTAGGTTAGCAGGTTACATGTTCAAACCAAAATTACATTTGTACGATTTTTTTATTCCTTGGAACTACCTAACCAACCACATTGATTATTATTTTTTTAAACCCTTTACAGTTCATACGAGCTGCCTGATTCATGTTGCTATGGTTACACATGAATTTACACAGCCTTTAATACAGCTTTAATTCAGTTTTTCCAGAAATAATGCACCTTACCAAAATTAAACAGGAAGACGATAATGCAGCACAAGGATAATGCAACAGCACAGCACAAGCCAACAGAAACTAATAAATGAAGCTGTGAGCAGTCATGCATTGAAATTCCCAGGCCAGAAATAAAACTGCAAACAATTTTAGCAGGATGCTACAGCTTAGCATTCACATGCAGAGAAATGCCCTTTAGGAGCTGAACTTCCAACACATGGATGGTACTTGCTAAGGTTGACACAAGCTGAACAAATAGATCAGTCTGGGGGTGGGGGGGGGGGTGGGGGAGTGTGCCTCTGCGGTGTGCAGAGAGATTCAGTGTGTGAGCAAGAGGACAGAGACAGTGCGGGCAGGTCAGGGTGCGAGGGACAGCGAGTCAGCTAATGCCAGCCTCTGCTACTGACCAGTTGATGGCTTCCCAAGTCACAGTCATGCCGACATACTGCACACAACAAAAATGAGCCCAAAAAAAAAAAAAGAGAGAGTATATCTTACTTGTATACTTTCCCCGTTCCCTATGCTAATGGTCTGTGGTGTTTTTTCACTGGGACTGAAAGGCAAAA
Source organism: Hippopotamyrus pictus (assembly GCA_026781145.1). Lineage (NCBI taxonomy): Eukaryota > Metazoa > Chordata > Actinopteri > Osteoglossiformes > Mormyridae > Hippopotamyrus > Hippopotamyrus pictus. Next base: position 22,248,059 of record JAODLC010000065.1, read on the forward strand.
TGAAAAAGAAGCATTAGCAGGGTTAAAATTTACACAAGTACACAGCTGGGGCAGGCAAATCGACGCCTTAATTTAAGAGCAGGAGCATTAAAAAAAAAAAGAAAAACTGGTGAAAAACAAAGTTCTTCGTGTCAATGACGAATTAAATTAAGTCAGTATTGATAACATTTGCTATATTAAAGAGAATAATCAACAAAAGGAGTATTTCTGGGCAAACAGGAAGTGGCAGTGCCTTTGCCAGGCATACCTGGCAGGGTCGCAGTGTGAATAGGGAGAGGGCACGGCCCCTTGGCTTGGCCCCAGGTCCGAGTCTGGCCCGTTGCCAGTCATGTGCTCTGAGTCGGAGCCGTCCAAAAGGGGCGGAGTCTTGTGGTGCTCGCCCAGCCCATTGGCTATTTTGCCCGGGCCCTGCAGCCACGGCCACGCCTCTTTGCTGCTACTGTTGGGTCTGGTAAGGTTGACAGGGGCGGTCAGCAGGGGGCGCCACTACAGCGCACAGAAAAAAATGTTTAATATGTGCTTAAATGTGACCAAGTAATGGGGAAATAATCTATGCTGCTAAATTTGCACTCAGGAAACAGATCAACCGGCAGTAGTTCTCATGTTCCCCCACCTTGATATTTACTTTTGCCTCCGCCTGAGGCAAAAATACCTGTATCGTCACGAGAAAGGTACCTTTGGGCTGAACTGGACTTGCCCTTCGACTTCTCCCCTGCCCCAGCTGAGCTTTGCAGGAAGTTGGGATTCGCTTTGTACAGCTCTTGCAGAAGCTTCTGTTCGTACTCTTGGTGCTTTCCTGCCTGCACGCACACACACACGGAGGCTGAGCACAGGACGGATCCCAGAGCACGGGTGCAGCAGACGGTGTGAGGCTGGAACCGACCTGCATCTCCTCCTTCGTGAAACTGGCCGCCTCGTCCCCCAGCTCATGGAGGTACATGCAGTCCGCCTTCGGACACTGCATGCCCTTCAGGAAGTAACTGCAGTACTTCGTCGTACCTAGAGAGGCCTGGAACGACCCCACACACACACACACACACACACACACCACACACCACACACCACACACACACACACACACACACACACACACACACACACACACACACACGTCATGTTAGCCTAAGGGGAAAAGGCATTCGCTTTACCAAGACCACAAGCGAAAAGCCTTCAGGCGGCCGGCAGGAGCCCACACTTACTTTAAGTGTCCTGCCATCCACCACCACATTGTTCACACACTGTATAGCTCTGAGGGCGTCTTCAGACCGAAGGAATGTGACGTAGGCACTGGCACTAGGACCCTGGGAGTTACAGTACAGCCATATTCACCTCCACTGACTTACCAACACGAGTACCTTACATTAAAATGCATACTATTTAACACAAGAACGTGATTTATGATGTACATCCTAATAAACTAACCCAATAAAACCACATATAGAAAAAAACATGTAGTTATTAGGCAGACTTGGCCATTTAAAGAAAAATGTCCCAAGAGCAACTTTTTGTAAAGAGGGCGATGGCTCTACGCTTACCTGGGAACCCGCGTAAGATGTGCTGTTGTTGATTACCACTTTGTGAATTTTTCCGAATTTCCCGAAATATTCTGGCCTCTTTAGAACCTGAAAGTCCAGACAAGGTGTCGAGAGCGCTCATTCGCTGAGCCTGCGCTATTCGGCTGGGAAGTCTGTGCAAGCGGAACTAGCAAGACATTCCAGACTCCAAAGCACATCACCAAAATATTACACGAGGCTGTTAAGTCCAAAGCTGTCAAAGAACGTACAACTATAAGAGGTGAGAAATTAGATGTTGACATAACATCTTGCCTTGGGTGACATCTGTGGGCAAGGCAGACAAAGAAGAGAGGCCAGATAATAGTTGAAAAATTAGGTAGTCACACCAACATTTACAGAGACTAGGTCCTGATTTGCCCAAGAATTCTAAACGGGATCAGATTAGCATTAGCATTAGCATCCTTTAGAGTGCAGATCCTCTGTGAAGGCCCCTTACCTCCAGCTCAGCCAGCCTCTGAGACAGCCCCACCACAAACACCAGGTTCTTCTGCACCACACGCACACTTCCCAGGTGTTTGCGGCTCTCTGTCGTCTTCTGTTTGCGCTCGTTCTGCTTCTGCTTTTTCTCATTCTTTATCCGCTGGATCTCCTCTGGTGAGAGGGGCTTGTAGACCGCCGGGTCCTCAGGGTAAGGCTGCGCAGGAATGGGAGCTCTTAAGGCCTGGCTCTACCCCCATCTGACGTGTCATATTTTAACCTCTTTGTCACTGATGTCGCACGCGTGTAATCAGATGACGGAGACTGCACATGGAGCAAGGCTGAGCAAACGATCACAGATGCTTGAGATTACCATTGAGAATCTATGTGTCACATAGGAGACGTTTTAAGCGCCTTAAATATTTATGCTAAAGCAAAAGCCTAACTTAACACTCAAAGAGAGCACCCCGGGTCATGTGACACCACTGGTCCACGGAGGAGATCAAGCGCGAGTCCCGGTGTTGGCTAGTAAGCGCCATATAAACATTTTGCGCCTCTACTCCGCGGACAGCGTAGCTCAGTCACTCCAGATTGCGCGCTACCTTCCGACAGGCGGGGCAGAGCCCGTTCTCATCTGTGCGGATCCGGTGCCAGCAGAACCGGCAGATCTGGTAACCGCAGGTGCAGGGGAAGAAGTTGATGTCATCGATCTCCAGTGGCTCCATGCAGAGGGGGCACTCCATAGCGTCGTCTTTCAACTCAGGGCTGCGGGACATCCTATAACACGGTGGGCGGGGCACAAGGCGCAGGGGCGGGGCTGGGGAAGACAGACAAGCCGTGTCGTTACAAGGGCAAAGACAGATTAAGTGCTTTATTTACCCATAGGGTGCTCCTGAGAATATGATGTCAGATGAAGTCAGAACCTCCAGCAGACAATGTATCAGCCATACTGGCATATTACAAAGAGACTGCACTATAATGAACTAACCCGACGTGTTAGCAAGGCATGAAACTACAGGCTCACTGGCATCTGAAGCAGACGTAAAAACCTTGTTATCCACTGTCACACTTAATGACTCTCCACTCTACTCAGGAGAACCTGGAAATTTCAAAGTGGCTCATCAAGATTAACTCATTTCCCAATTAGAGGGGAATGAGCCTGCGGCAGATTACAAAAAAGTCCAACTATATAAAGCCGTGATAATGCAGATATGGTCGAGAAAAACCTGCATCATGAATGTGTTCCAATTAGGAGAAGCTTCTATATGGCTGACGGGAAAGTTATCTGCAGGCTTCCAGCATATGTTGCTGATTAAGTTTTGTTAGGAGTTTGCAATTTTGAAGGGAAGACAAAAAATGATGTTAAATACAATACAAGCACTGTAACAATAGATCTGGGAAATGCTACCACGGCTCTCTCATTAGCAGAACATACGGACGTGAATAAAACTTGCTTAATGTCCGATCTACTCTGTCATTGACCAAAAATCATATGACAAAATATGAGTGATGTAATGAAGGTCAGTCACCCAAATGGCGCATCATGCATTACCGCATTTTATAAGATGCACCAGAGGTAAGTTAAGCAGGATTTAAGGGTCATAAACTCTTAACACTTTAGCTTCCCTCTGTTATATTTAAGCAAAGCGGTGTGTAAACAAGTACTTTAGTAGCTACAAATGATATCTCAATATCGTAATATAACTGAAGTGACTACATTTTCTGAGATACAAGCAGATCTATTTTGACACACAGGTAAACAAACTGCAAAGCAGAAACGGTACCATGCAGAGAGATTCTCTCTCTTTCTCTCACACACACACATACACACACAGAACTTGGGAAGCAAAGCCCCACTTCCAAATATTCACATGCATTTAGACTAAAAAGCCACAAAAGTTCACTCAAGTTTTCCGAACACCACGAATCCATGCATTCAGCACGTATCCAGCATCAACTCACATCAAATTTAAATGACTGACAACAGAAGGAAAGCTATCAAAGTACCATCTGTCACACAGTGGCAAACGGCATCAACCGTAACTCCTTAAGGGTGCGACACTGTGCTACTCCTTAGCTTGTAGGGGACTCTCTACTCTGACAAGAGTTAGCAGGTTCAGCGAGTGTACCTCACGTGATTGATCAGCAGATACAACTCAGCTCACTTACAACACACAGAAAGGCTAACAAGCAACTAGGGCAACTGTACTGATTTCAAACAAGTATTTATTGGAATATGAGTAATTAAGTTGCTATTCTACGGCAGTAAAGTTAAGAAAATGAAAGCTGATGAGTTTATCTAAAATATACTGACCAGACTGACAGTTCTGAACAGTTCAGCTCAAAGTCCTTCTGAACAGACATTTACCAAAGTGACTCACCAATGAAGTGCTATTGGTGCTCACTGTTTTCACGTCACTCATTCCACTCAAGATTAAACTTCAGATGCTTAAGTGGCCCATCAAAGAAATGTTAGTTACCCCACTGAGTGAAGCCATTGCCTATTTTTTGTGATCATTATTCAGTTTTGGACCTGAATATACAAATTTGCACATAGTCCACTTAACCCAGTTCCCCTCCATCACAGCAAACTTCCCAGTGAAAGCCAATGAGCCGCAGTGTTTACTGGGCAACATACCATGTAAGGTTTGCACACCCCTCCTGTTTGCTTAATAAAGCAGCCTTGCATAGCTTGTAGAATGCTGTGACCCCGTTTATTTAAATAGTTTAAAGTTGCCTTTGATATCAGAATCCCTAAGAATGTCTCACAAGCCCAGTTCAGTTTACGATGAGAGCCTGATTTCCTGTGGGATGAGTGTTATAGTTCGATCCACCTTCAGTCTGCTAACGATTGACTTGCAGGCTCTCGGAGGGATACAGAGGAAGACGTCAACATACACTCACCCAGTAATGAGACAGAACTTGGCCTGTATTAGTCTTTAAAACCATTCAGCAGTCCAGCAGCTGAGAAAACGTCGCTTAAACCACGAAAAGGCTTTTGGATCCAGCGGCACAGCACCAGGCTCCCGGCCGCGTCCACCAGGACGTCTGACTGTACCCGCGTAGCGCCCATGAGGAACAGGAAATTACTACTCTGTCTGGCTGTAATTTTCTGTTTCACAGTTTCAGAAAACCCCAAAACTCTGAATCCTTTTCACGCCCTTTAAAAAAATTTAAATGTTTATTCATTGACAGCTCTCACTAGTAAACCCCACTTTCAAGAGACACCCGGGGTCAATTCAGCAAGATATTACGCTGGGCAGTAACATTCTGGCACCGTTGAAGTTAATACTTCATACGTAAACAACTATCGGTGATGCCCCTGTCAGGGACACTAAAGTCGAGACAGAACAGTACAGATATTTCTGGAACACTGCAGCACCAGTAGAACATTTACTAAGAGCTGTAAAACTTTACATTCACTGAAAGGTTCTGGTATTTATTGTGGTATGTAAGGGACATTACTTACTCCATTACTATACTGTTCACTAGAGGTAGGATGTCAAAGACTTGGATGAATGTTAAACATGAAACAGCTACAAAATTAGATATTTTTTTAAAACACTGAAATTCTGTAAGGCATGAATATTACACATGACCATATATCCAGGTTACGACAAAATGAGACTGAGCTCCACAGGGGGTAATCTGTGACTGGTCCACACCTGCTGTGGCTACTTGGTGTATCCAAACACTATAAATAGAGCCTTTTAACCTTCACCAACAGAAAATGAAACGAGATAACAGAATCAAGGCAAGCGCAACCTGAAGAAATACTGCAAAACAAATGAATGTATATTTGAAATTGAATTAATTACATATTGTAAAGTAGCACTCAGTTCAATACACTATTTACAATATACCACCCATGAAAATTCCAAGGAGAAATTAAATACATCAACAATTCTTGCGTGCGTGTCTTATATTTTACCATTAGATGACAGTTACTTGCTACCTCAGCCTTGCAGTGCACTTGAATGTGCGATTTACATGCCTGACACGTTTATACTATCGGTGGAGCTGCTGACAGGGGCTGCAAAGTAAGTCCACGCAGGCCTTTAGGGCAGACATCAAGTACAGCATTGCTGATTTGCTTCCCAGTTTGCCAGTTTGGCTAAGCAGCAATCACATTTGCACAAGACTGTCTCTCCTACAGATGCTGACCCAGAAACTACCCCTCAGTTTGTAGTACATTAGTCAATGAGTGTACAAACCAACCGCACACTGTTATATGCTACGGAAGACAGGTACATAGGCATTCAAAAAGAAATATACGCAACGAATGTACGCACGGAGCTCAAAAACATCCTGAAAGTTCGTCTCGATAGTAACAGGAGAGAGCGAGTACTTGGCCTGTATTAGTCCTTAAAACCATTCAGCAGTCCAGCTGCTGAGAAAACCATGAAAAGGCTTTCGGATCTAGCGGCACAGCACCATGGCTCCCGGCCGCGTCCACCTGGACGTCTGACTGTACCCGCGTAGCGCCCATGAGGAACAGGAAATTACTACCCTGTCTGGCTGTAATTTTCTCTGTTTCACAGTTTCAGAAACCCCCAAAACTTTGAATCCTTTTCACGCCCTTTAAAAAATTTAAAATGTTTATTCACTGACAGCACTCACCCCTCTAGTAACCCCCACTTTCAAGAGACACCCGGGGTCAATTAACCAAGATATTTCTCTGGGCAGTAACTTTCTGGCGCTGTTGAAGTTAATACTTCATACGCAAACAACTATCGGTGATACCCCTGTCAGGGACACTAATGTCGTTAATGTCAAATTTCAATACAGCTTGTCGTTGAACGCTACTACTGTAAAACAAAGTTACTCTGGTCGATGCCGGTGAAGCGCCAACGACAAGGACAGGATTATAGGGGAAGTCTTAACTCTGGATGGCGTTTTTCTCTCAATGTGGCGTGTGATTAGATGTGAAAAATACAAAAAAGTGCCACGTACTTCAGACGACAAGGCCGCCGGACTGAAGGCGGTAGTTAGCCGGCTAACCCGCTTAACTACAGAGCAGCCGCGGCCTGCACAGCCGGGGCCGAACCTGGCACTCTACGCCGACCAAGAGCGACACATTCTCGGCATCGGCTACACGCCGCTCCCCCGCGGCCGTGCAGTGGGAACCAGCTGGAGACGGTGGCCAAGTAATGAGACGGTGGTTCGTGTTCGTGTGCGTAGATGTGGCTGATCGTATTATAATTCGAGGCAGATTCTTGGCGACTTCTGTGGGATACTCACCCTGTCTTTCTATTGCTTGGAGGACTCTTCTCCAAGGGAAATTCACACCAAAATGGGGCGGGGATCGGGTACCTTTCAGAATAGCTCAAGATGTGTATACAGACACCCCGGCTTCCCTCTTTTTTAAAACTTTACAACTTTATTTGCTTTGTTGCGAAATGCCTTGCTTATTCTATCTGTTTCTTTGAGTATCACTAACACCTTCCAGCCACCATCTTACACTGAAACTGGGAGGGAGGGGGCATTCTTAACGTACGGAACGTGCGCAGACGGTGATTATAAATGTTTCATGGGTAATATAGAGCCACCTTAAATAGTTTGTGTTTGAATCTGAGCAAGAATTATTGGAAACTTATAACTAAAATAAAAATGTAGCTACATTTACACATATATGAAATTCGTTTTGATTTAGAGACAGCTATCTAGGTAATCTGAGATGTAAATATAATTGCACACCAACGCTGTATTCGAGCACTACAAATCCCATGAAGCAAAAGGAGAACGTGGCTATGGGACGTTTTGGGAACTGTAGTCGGCTTCCTGTGTTGTTGGTACTGTTTTTCAGCGTTTCAAACTGCATCTTGTATATGTATGCTAATAAATTTACTTACATGTGTTTCACTGTGGCCTGATTTCGAGAATTTTAATTGTTCAGAAAGAGCCTTAAGATGATATATTTGTTGTTGTTTTTTTAAGTTACGTTGTACAAAGTTTTACAATTACATTCCCAAATACAAGTCAAACGTTATGTTATTCTTTTCTATGAAAATATAGTAAAAAGACACAAAAGCTCTTATTTAATTAAACAGTTTTATTTAAATTAACAAGAAATCAACAATGCTCTTATTTATCTAGCCCCAGCAAAATCCTTCCAGTGATGAATAGTTCAGGTCCAGATCAAGTCCGAACCAGCTGGCTGGAGTGAGAGTTTTAATTCGAGACAAGTCTGCACACGCATTTACATATACAGTAAAACTGGTCTAAGTCGCCGGCTTGTAACTCGTCAATGTGCACAAGTCGACGCTCAAACAAAAGTCCCGATTTTTCCTAATGATGTTTCCTTAAAATTCGTTGTGTAAGTCGTCAAATTCCCTTAGTCGTCACCTAAATCCCGGTCCCGAACAACACAAATGAATGGATTTTCCTACCTG
>JAODLC010000065.1:22259672-22270534 GCA_026781145.1 Hippopotamyrus pictus
ATGTCCAGAACCACATCAGTACCACACTTAGCCCGCAGAAAGGCACTCAGCTTGAGCACAATCTCCCTGTACAGGGCATGATCCAGAGAGTAGATGACCAACACCCTCCTGGGGCCAATGGAAGGCGTTTCTTCTTTGTATGGTATTTTAGGGGTGATAGTAACATCTGTGAAAAGTAAGTTTCTGTAAATTTACACGTCTTAGCTAATTTTTAAAACTTTTCTAGCACTGAGAATTTAACCATGTCATAATGACATTTCTATTGTCCAACGACAGCTGAGAAAAACTGAAATTTTACCTTCTACGGGTACTTCAAGTGAGACACCGGAAAATGTGAGGAGCGATAGACTGTTAGATTGATAGATTGTTACCTGATTGGTACTATGTATGTTATGTTTTATTGTATTTATCGTATATCGTGTTATATTTTCACATTGTTTTGTTTTATAGATTTGTTGTATGATGTCATTTCATTTTGTTGCCTGAGAAATGTGATATATAAATAAACTTTGCTTGCATGCTTTTCTCTAAACTGAATTGCTATAATTTCACCAAATATCCAAATGAAACAGGCCACACTACAGTACATCACCATCATTAGCTATATGCTATTAGACTATCCATAGTCACTGTTTATATCAGAGCTCATGTTTTCTGAATCCTAAGACACACATTGTTGTCATGTTTGGTACCAACCTTTGTAAGGTTTCCGGACCCAAAAGTAGATGCCGACGCAACATACAACCCCCAAGGCCAGGGAAACCCCAACGATGATGGGCCAGATCAAAGGCTTTTTGTTTTCTGTTTGAGAATAATGGAAAATAGAGTTAAGTTCCATCAAAGTTTTCTTAGTTTGAGACATTATGGAAAGTCACTGTGACCACAGTGCAGTCCAAGTAAAACTCACAAAAGTAACTGACTAGCATAACATATTAATTTGACTTGAATTTGGAGTCAAAAATAGGGAACTATAAAGTATTTAGAGTATTTATTTGTAATTTAAACCTTCAGAAAAGCAGTTGACCCATTTACAGAGCACAACTGATTACTTCATGAAGACCTACATTTATCACCAATGCTAACATTACACATAGTTGATTAATTTAATTACTCTCTAATTACTAAATAATAAATACTATTTTTTAAATCAGTAAAAACCTGAAAACATCTTCCACAGGCAAACCCCCTCCCCAAGTGATTCACAATCACCCTGCAGTCCAATAAGGGAACCAGCCTTCAATTTCAGGTTTTTAATTTTTTAAAACCTCCACTGTATGCATGGTAACAATAACTTGCAAGTTAAAATGCCTGCATTTACATCTGAATACAATATACTTAATGTAACAGCAGATAACAGACCAGTAATGCTGCAACTATACACTATCCATTTAAAAGTTATGCTGTAATCTGTCATGGTATCTATTGCAAAAAAGAACAGAATTTTACCGTACATAACAACATGGAAGATGAGGTGAGTTTTTAACAAGAAAATCTGTGCCGTGTCTCTTTAATCACAGGCACCGTGGACGCATGCATAATGGCAGCGCCCTAAAACTCACCGAACTCTGTACCAAAAACGATTCTCACAAAACCGGCATAACAAAACATAAACTGCTGCTCTGCATAACGACCACTGCAATGAGGGTTGAACATGTAGCAAAAGCACACTGCAAGTGAGCCTTCAAATTAACGAATTAGGGATGGAAACCCACAAAGATAACTGACCTGAAAAGTGCATCAGTAAATATTTCAGTCTACTTTGCATTATATCCCATGACCAGCGACTTGTGTTTTTTGTGTTTTAAATAGGTTTGAGGATCTGCATTTGTTTAAGATAACTAAGAATATTACAAAGAAAGTGTTCAGTACTCAGAGGTAATAATGCAGCATCCAGTTGACTCTATATGCAAGACTTCTTAATGCCACCTAAAGTTACAATTACGGCCAGTTTCACAATTGCAGAAACGGCAAACCAGTAACACCAGTTACTTTTGGTTGTTGTCAGCTCATCACAGCCATTTAGTGTTTCTCACCCTGCACACTGATTCCCCTTGTGCTAAATTTGAAGAACATTTTAGACAGTATAAAACCAGCCTGGTATTCATTATCATTATCCAAACTGGGGTCATCCAACCAGCTTCTGTGGAATTTGCGTTTTCCCATAGTGATGACAGACAGATAACATTACTTCCTGCCCACCTTGAACAAGGAAACTTGTTTGTTAGTGGAAGCGACTGTCCCTCCCCCTTCCCCAAATGGTTGCTACTGGTTGCACTCACTCCTGGAAAATGTGCCATAGAAAAGTCAGCAAAATAAAATCTATCCATTCATGGACAAGTAAATCAGTGTTATATTCCCCATTCGTAGGAAGAGTATAGCAGATGTATTTTAATACCAATTAAGGCATGTTTCAGATCAAATTAAATTTAGATCAATTTAAACTTCATAAGACATTTTAAGGATCCCTGGAAACCTGCTATGACTGACTTTGATCGCCAATGGCTCCAAGACTACTATGCTCCAGGCTGTTGACCTTAATGCGTCGCTAAGCCACTCAAAGGCATCTTAGAACGATTTGTTGTGAAAAACAGACAAAAACTAACAATGATCAGCGTGAACCAGACAACTCAGGAATAGGAGGGAGCCAAAAAAAAACTTTTTCCGAATTTATGTAAGAAATTTCTTTAGGATTTGTAGCTAATATCAGCAACGTGTACTTCTTTGACAATTAACTTATTTTAGAAATTACATATGTATTGTACTCACCAGTACAGATATTAATTTTTTTCTGGTGTCGAACACAATCATTTCTACACCGATGGAAAAATGGCTGGACCTGAAGGAAAGATGAGAAAGATGAGAACATTGTTGTCATGCTTGTGTCATGGACTAACTAAGGGGGGCCATGAAGAGGGGGGGGGCATCGAATCATGTCCACCTGGCAGTTTGCTTTTGGAAAACTCAGATATAACCTTCTGTCTCTTCATTCTTCCCTGAATTCTCAAAGCCTGCCCACCTCACCGTGCACCCTTCAGCCTTACAATGCACGCCAATTTAGCATCTGGCTAATGCTACCAACAACATAGCAGCAAACAAAGAGTCTAAAATACAGCTGATTGGTAGATATCAAATTGTAACACTCAGTGAGTAGTCAATGTCGTTCGCCTTGCCACATTTTTTGTTTTTTAAAAATGGATATAATTCAGGCTTTTTATTAAAAAAGTTTTTTTGGCTTGTGTTAAATTATTCCTAAGTCATTTTCACGATTGTTCATCACTGTACTGTTAATGATGCTCCAAAAATCAGCTGGTTACACAGTCCATGGTCTTTGTCACTGTAACTGTGTGCAGATGGGTGAATGCAATCCCCCAGTTATTACATAACAAAGATAAGGCAAAGGGGCCAAGTCAGTGTTGAGACATCAAAGCCACAATGAAAGGGACCCAACCCTCCCCCCCATCTCACCTCAACAGAAAATTCACAGCATGTCCGAGGCCATTTCCCAAGCTCAAATGTCACATTCATTCGTTTCAAGTCATTCTGCAATAAGAACCAAGAGGATAAATAAAACATATATATCAGTTGCTATTATGGTTTTGGGCTATATATATATATACATATATGTGTGTGTATATATACACACACACACAAATATATGTGTGTGTGTGTGTGTGTATATGCTTGTGAAATGACTGTACCTGCGAGACAGTCCGAGAGTTTGTCTGCCCAGAGCACTGAACTGACACTTTGTACTTCATGGATGACTCTCCACCGTTGAAATACACAGTGATAGCATCATTTTTACCAGCGATGTCTGACCTCCTCAGGCTGATGTTTGATTTCCATAAACTCCCTGAAACGCCGTAGAACAGACCATGTTATTCTTCTTAAAAAGAGTCTATATTCGAATCCACTTGGGGGGGGGGGTATGCATTCTTAGGGGAACCTTTAGTATTTAATTGCTTGGAAGTTATCTGTTGTAATTACTGTGTGCCTGTGGAAAGAATAATAATTTACTGTACTGATTTAAAAACAGTGCCTGAATAGTATGCTCAATTATACTGATTTTAATTACATTCAAAGGCAAAGGAAAAGGATAGGTAGTAGAGAGGTAGAGGAAAAGTGGTAGAGAAACTCTATCCTGGAATGGGACTGGAATAGGAGCTGTAGGATATCAAATCCAATATAAGGTCCCCTTGCCCCTTATCCTTGGAATGAGAGACACTCACCAGTTTCTGAGCATACGTAGGTCGTTTTCATCATGCTATCTCCACAGCCTGAGCAAACAACACATAATTCATTGTCCTAAATTATATTATTATTAGTCAAGACAAAAACTGCTTCAATTAGTAATTCTCAATCCGGTCCTCAGGGACCTCAGACAGTCCATGTTTTCGCTCCCTCCCAGCTAATGCTAGGGAGCAAAAATGTGGATTGTCTGGTAGAGTGGTGGGAAGGAGCAAAACCGTGGACCATCTGGGGGTTTCTGAGAAAAGTGTTGAGAAACACTGCCTCAAATACTGTTTCCTTAAATCAGAAATGCCAACTGTTACTATTACTACTATCTGTCTTACATGTAGAATAAAACATTCCATACTTGCACTACCTTTGACGTTGACAGCCCAGAACACTCGCTGTTCCAAATACTATTGCATATAGCAAATACCTTTACTTATCTATTTGATTATTCATCTGATTTATTTCACTTGTGCATCCTGTTTTCTATTTTATTTATTTAATCTTAAACTTATGTTATGTAGTTGTGTAATTTATGTTTGCTGCTGTAACAAAGGATTTTCCCAGCGGGAATTAATGAAGTACATCCATCCATCCATAAAAAACATTCCATATGCATTGAGACATCTTTTGTCATTTAAATGTTCCTGCTTTTTCCTAATGAGTTTGCAAGCCTGGTCTTTTTAAATTGTGATAATCTGTCAATCTCACCTGGAACAACAATATCTTTGGAAGTATTATATGTGTCATGGTCCATATTTGGCTTTGGTAGGTTATTGACAGTAACCAGGTACATTTGGTCAGGGTCCACCACCAGCCTGTCCAATGAAAATGAATACTAGAAAGAGAAAAATAATGAGAAAAATGTTAATACTTAGAACCCTTCATTGCAGATATGCAGAATACAGAGGTGTTGGTTATACAGAACTCTATAGACTGCAGTGATTGTTAGAATAAAAAACACAGTATAGATTATTTTATCAAAAATCTATGTATATGTTTAGAACTCGCAAAAAACAAACCACTATATAATTCTGTTGTAATTATATATTTACTTACATTTTCAGAATAGGCGTTCTTCATGGAATTAATTGCATTCAGAAATATGTAGCGAACACAAAAATTCTGGTTGCTTGACATTTTCAGTACGTGGACCTCTGTTCCGTTAAGAAATCTGATGCTACCTAAGAGGAACAATGTATTCCCATTAATCAAGCCGCAGACCCTCATTACTTAAACACACTGTGTTAGAAAAGTGTAAGAAAATGAAAATGCAGTCAGACCTGCCTGAACACCTAAGACTGTATAATGCTCAGAGCTTCTCTATCTGCCTGCGGTCTTGTCTTAATCTTTTTGTTAATATCACCTCATGTTCTTGTTGCCGTATGAAAAACTTTATTGTAAATGATAAATAGAAATGGTGAGAATTCCTTTGATAGCTTGATTTCGATAAGATATGGGCCAAGCTGTAAAATGCGGAAAGTTGACTTAACATATCAAGTCCTCCCTGATGCGAACACGGAAATGCACATCGAGCTCCAGGGTGGCGCACCTACCGTCTGATCTGGCCTTCCATGTCACCATCAGGACCGGCACCCGTGTGCCGTTCTCCTCTCTAACTTCAATCGTGACCCGTAACTTGTCCGGCCCAGTTGGAGTGAAATCATTTGGCTTTAACCAGTCCTTGTCTAAACAGTTATCTGTAGAGTGAGAGAAAGAGGTGATAGATGTAGGACAGACATTTCTCACAGTCTGCCTGAACTTTCATAATACATCATGATACTAGTTTTAATACCACAGCATCTGACCCACTTAATGCATCAGTTCACTCATGACCACGCAAGTATCTATTGTTTTACTCAACAGCATAGAAAACTATTTTATCTCACTTAACTGTTACAAGCAAGGGTGTAGGAGCTGGAGGAAACGTGTACTCTCCGATACATATTTTTAATAAATAATATAAATGAATGATATTTAATAAATAGACTTTTGTATTTAAATTATGTAACTGTGCCCCCTCCCCTCACAATATCAAACTCTGTCCAACTCCGTTGGTTACAAAGATCATATTACATTTCTTTTAAAGGTAAAGTAGCAGAATTATAAACAGTAAAGTACCTTAACTGTGCTAGAACATTGTTATTTTAGATAATTTAACAGCATCTACATTGTGCCTCAACCCAACTTAAACAAAATAAGAACTATGGAGAAAAGTATCGACAGCAAGGTGAAATATCACAGGGTCGCTTTTTATTGCTAAAAATGTGTATTGCAGGTCAGAAGATTAATATCAGGCAAAGAATACAGAATGATGTCTTTTATTTACAGAGACTGTTTGTATTTCTTTAGCCATTAAATCATTGCCATTATTTTAAATCCCGCCATTTGACGTGAGCACAAACATGTGGATTCAGAGCTGATGAGCAGATCTAATTGTTCAGATGATCCACGTTGCATTAACTGTGCAAATAAAAACATGGGGATTAACTCTCTGGGTTCCAGGCAAAAATTAAAATCAAATGTGTTGCAAAATCAACAAGTACCTATAGCAGAAGTGGACACTGGACAACGACTGTTATTCAAGAAAGACGACGGCAAGTGATGACAAA
This sequence comes from Hippopotamyrus pictus, assembly GCA_026781145.1. Lineage (NCBI taxonomy): Eukaryota > Metazoa > Chordata > Actinopteri > Osteoglossiformes > Mormyridae > Hippopotamyrus > Hippopotamyrus pictus. The sequence continues at coordinate 22,266,521 of JAODLC010000065.1, forward strand.
GAAGTTAATCACAGCCAAGGAGGAAAGCTTTAAGACAGCCAGAGGGACTGTGGACATTCTCCAGAGAACATGGGTTCATTGTGTCCTAAAGACTGGAAAGTTCCAGATGATATGTGACGAGATGTAAACCTCTCCTCAGCTTCACAATGGACATGTGAGAGAACATGCAATGAAGAACAGAGCTGAACTTCAGCAGTTCTCTATCCTATCTGTTCCATATATAAAACTTTCATAAACAATGTAGTCAAAAAACAGAGTACAATGGCAAAAAGGCAGAAGTTCAGTGAAGGAGAGGAACTGAGAGTTTGCCACTGAGAGCTTATCTTCTAAACACCATGCTGGTAGCATCATACCATGGGCAGACAGGGTTGCCCCTTGACCAGGTGTTTAGTCACTATAGGACGATGTGAGTGGAAATGATATTTTGCGTTAAAAAAATAGGCTTCCAATGAAAGAGAAGGCAGCTTACACCTGAATTTTTCATCTGGCTGGGTCTGTTTGAATCCCATTTGAGTTCAATGGACCAGGGGTGCAGTTCAAGATTCTGGGCCCCATTAAGGTGAATATTGGGGTCCCCATGCCAGATCAATCCAATTCCCCCCCACCCACAGTACCCCTTCAACAGACTGTACAACTTACTCATTGAATTGGTAACTGAAGCCAGAAGAAAAATTTACGGTGGCTGAAGTCGAGGTTGGGCAAAGCATTCCATAATCAAAGGGCTGAGGATTTAGATACGCACAGGAAGTTAACGGCTGCTATTCTATATTTCTACCCTATATTTAGATTAACATGCAGCGCAAATGTTTCACTTAATGCTCCCAATCATGTTGTTTTCATCTACTGCAGACGTAGAATAACAAACACAAAAACAAAGGATCAGTCGGAGGTCTTACTTATAATAACTCTGCATCCCAGGCCCTGTTAAAAGAAAAACCAACAAAACACTGCTTTGTAAAAGGGCTTCGCAAGTTCTTCAAAGATAAATCACTGTTTTTCCAGACATAAAATCCCGAATACAGCCCTTATATAGGTCCAAACATTTTTATTGAATTACCAATAACAGAAGATTATTGCATACAGGTTCACACATTATTATAATTTATAAAAAATCTCTTCCTATACAATTAGAAATACAGCAAGCGAAAGTATAAAGCTTATTTTTATATGTGTCATGATTAAACTTAACATCGTGTTTGTTTTGCATCGCTCAGGGAGAAAATGAATCATCGCTCGGTGCAGCAGGTGAGTTTAATCTAGCGATACTGTACACAAAGAGGCTTCTTCTTTTTTAATATTAGGAAAAAGACGACGGTCCCGTTGCTGTAACGTAAGTCAAATCCATTTCTGACCGACACCCAGTATTACTGTAACTTTAACACGTTGCCGTATCTCAATAATTAGAAGCACAGATAAAAACGACGACTTTGACTTTTACCTCCTGCGTGCAGTTGAGAGGCGACCCACGTAGTATGCGAAGACTCGAAAGCAGCACGATTTGTGTCGATAATAAAAATGTAATGTAAGGAAACTTCATTTTCTCTTATTATTATGAAAATGTCGGCGTTGAGTCGCAGCCCATTGCCTGTTCCCAGAGCGCCTATTAAACTGAAACCGTCTATAATATAGAATTACGTCGAACTGCTGGCAAATCAACACGTATATTTCTTATTTGTTGAGATATATATATGATATTAATTGGTAAATAAGTGAATAATTTAGCGGAGCGCGATCATCGTTGTTGTTACACTCCCGTGTGACTTTCCGATTAGGTAACACCAGAGCAAAACTTCCCTTGAAAGAAACTTCCTGGTGAAGTTATGCAAATATTTGCGACATCCGACGTTACTGGAAATGACAGTGTTTTCCGACTATACCATTCATTTGGAATAGTACACTGTCAAAATACAACGAAACATCTCAATTATAAGAGAAAGGCTAATGAAAGCGATTTATGAATTGAAAAGTACCACATTTAGTTTATTAAAATTGCAAATCGTGATGCTGAATTTATCTCTAAGGTAGCAATGTTATACGTTTTTTTGAAGACTTGGAAAGGATGTAGGCTATTAGTTATGTGTTAAAATTATCTCTAAAAAATGAAAATCTTATTGTCGTAGGCAGGGATGTCAGAGGGGCACAGATACCCTGCAGAATTCAGGGGGTCAATCCCGCAAAATGTGATGAGGGGATTTCCCAAACCCCATTCCGGGTGGCACAATCTACTGGGGGGGGGGGGGGGCACCCCAATCCAAATGGTAAAATCTACTCAGGGGGGCAAAGTGACATTTTGAAGGTCAAGAATTTCTAGCCACGCCCCTGGCTGTGAAAAAAACTTACCACACATCTAAACTTTAATTACAGATTTATATCGTCTGCATCACAAGCATGTACGTCACAACTTATCAAAATATTACTGCATGCCGTATGATAAAATAAATGCAATTATCAATATATCGCTCGTGCTGATGTCAATCATTTTAATGCGAAATTGACGACGTATCAATCTTTTAATATATTATATATCATGAAAATATGTGCATGAACCATTGATAAGACATTCAGAGTCAAGTAATGTGATGTACAATATTTTTTTCTCCACTGCATATACAGTACAGTACATACACATCTGCCACCAGAAACTGATTTAACACCTGATAACCACAGAGGACATTTTACAAAATTAATACTTTGCCTTTTTTTAACCAAAGCATTAAACCTAAAATCCAGGAAGCACGGAAAATACATTTTAGACTGATCTTGCCATTACACTTGTCCACAATCTGGCTCACTTATATATGAAGATGGTTGCAGTCGATGTTTTGGTCGTTACCTATTTGTGTGGTCTCCCAATTAACATCTAGCTTACATGCTCGTGGTTCATTGTGCACTATAAGGTCCATTTTACGTAGGTGTACGTTACACATTAATTAACGTTCCATGCAGGAATGTAAGGTCCGTTCTGGACCATTATTTTCTTCATTTACTTCATTAATATCTTTTATGATCTCCTGAGTTACAAAGAGTTCCATCTGGGTGACTTGGGGGCTTGATGCTATGAGACAAATTGGTGTCCTGCAGCCTGGAGAGAGCACCCAGGTGGTCCTGTAAGTCTTCCCTGAGAGGAGAGTCCTGCTGGGGGGAGATCCTGGAGATGTAGCCCTGATCTGAGCCACTCGGTGACTTATTCCAAGCATAGACACCTGCTGCCTGCTGTCCATATGGGAATTTGTCCTCCACAGAAGAAGGAACCTGAGAAGTCCTAGACCCTAACGATGACTGCTGAAGAGCCATTAGCTTCTGCAATACATCTGCTGAGAGGCAACGGGAGACTGGCTCACCTTCGTGGTCTTCCACGTGGAGATGTTCTGTTTCAGGTATCTCCTGATCCCAGGCCAGTGCTGGGGGAGCGAGCTCCTGCATGGCTACATTACTAAAGAACGCGGGGTGAACGGAACCTGTATAGAGCCTCTGAATATCTTCTACTGCTGCGTATACAGAGCATAGCTGGCCTTTCTCTACCCGATCAGCTGGTTTTACAGAATATACCTGACTTTGCTGCGGCTGAACAGCTGAAGGCATGGGATATACACTTCTGTCATCCAGTTGAACGGCTGAGCATGCAGACCATACCTGGTTTCCCTCTGAGTTAGCAACCGGATCAACATGTTGGGAGAATACATTTCCTTTTCCATTCTCTATCAGGGGAGTGAGTTGAAAAATGATCCCAGACTCCTCATTCACATCTAACGTGTTGAAAAAGACAGGAGGCCCTTCCTTACACTCTGGCACACACTGCAAGACGGAGCTATTTCGCATCTCTACAAGAAGAGGGCACTGCAGGTCTGTATCTAGAGCATCTTCCTCACTAGCCACGCACTCCTTCTCAAACCAGTCGGGGCGCTGAAGCTGGTAGGCTTGGAATGCCTCAATGGCATCCCTCAAGGCTCTTCCCGAGGGACAATTGAAGTATTCATCCTGAGCTATGCCTTCGATGCGATTCACCTTCCCGGG
>JAODLC010000065.1:22286690-22367048 GCA_026781145.1 Hippopotamyrus pictus
CAACCCCCCCCCCCCTCCCCCCCACCCCCCCCCTTCCATACATACCTGAGAGGAAAAAAAAACACTGCACAGTCAGGGGGGAACTCAAGTGTGAAACAGCCTCTAGCAGTGACACGTTTCCCAATCTTATGCCCAGAACATTGTTCCTAAGCTTCTGTCACAAAACAAAAAACACACTTTGCCTGACAAAAGGATGAATGCTGAATTTGGTAAAAACACTGAATGACAGAGGGGGCGAATATTGATTTTAGTAAACAAAGAACGAGCAAAGACAACAAGTAGTGAATGACAGGTGGAACAGTCAACACTTCAGCTGGTTATTAAGGAACACTGAATGACACTTGGTTAAGAAAAAAAAAACACAAATGCTGAACGATGAACAAATAAGACAATAACAAGTGAATAGCAGAACACTGGCACGCTTATAGAAGCCAGCAGAGATCCATGACTGGCTCTGTCACACAGACACACTGTGGTTCCTGTACATAATCCACAGGTCTCATCCCGGGCCAGCTAGGTAACACCATCTAATCTCGCTGTGAGCCAATAATGAGAGTGTCAGTCATACCCTGGCAGAACAGAAGCAGGAGAGAAGCTAAATTGCTTCGCGTGATAAATTTATTTCTTTCACTGTGTAGATGGTAAATCCAAACTGACATTCTTCCCAGGCAATGAGCAGAGGCAGGCAAACCCCCGAAAGCATTCCACGTTTTGATTCCCGAATCCGAATTAATGAGGCCTGTCTTGATCGCGAAACCAGAACTTAGAACATTATCTGAGATTTCAGCGCTTTCCAACGTGTGCTGGCAACTCAATTTACTTGTACACATCCATACTTACAACTTTATATGCGTGTCCCGGCTATTTTTGAAGAGCATTAATATAGAAATGTTCTTGCCACCTCTGACAGGGTTTCAACCTAGCTGGTGTACTGGTACCTCACCGAATGTCCGCTATAATCTGTATAAGGAACCTTCTGGATGAAGTCACGGCACTGAGACAGAACTAAGTGACCTGTCCAGGAATTTGTGCCAGTGAGATTTCTAGTGAACATGACAAAAATACAGCAAACTATTGATGATAATGTTCTGGTTCTGAATAATGTCATAAATTGCTTTATTAGGCTATGTGGCATTATTAAAACATATCCAAATGTTTTTTTTATATAAAGGAAGGTGGTCTATGCACACTTGACAGATTTTTCTCACAGGTGAAGGGAGCAAGAACTCACAGGTATGGGGTCGCTTCACAGGTGACAGGTTTTACTCATAGGTAGTATAGTTTGCTTGTGGGGGGTGTTCTGTGACTTACTGTATGGTGGAAATAAGGGCGCAAATAATGTAGCGGATGTTTTGGCTGTTTGTTGGGAAGGTGGTACAACTGAAATCTCGTGAAAGGTACCATCTCCATGCTCCCCTATTTACATTTGGGACAATCCATTTGGTTCAATAATGGTTTGATTACATGATAAATGTAATATGTATAATACATTGTGTGTCTATGTGTGTGCGTGTACGTGCGCGCGTGTGTGTTTTTATAATTTTTTTCATTGTGTGGCCCAGATTTCTCCACAGTGTGATAAAAATCTGTAACTTTTTATCTTGTAGGGACCTCAATTCTATGCAAAACTGAGAATGCAATAAAAGAAAGAAAAACTAAAAAGACTACAAAAAGCGTTGCATTTTGTTTGGTTACTTATGGGTTAGGGATGTCGTGTTACGGATCGCGTCCAGGGAAGCAGCACCGAGAGCCGTGAAATCGGGTAAATGGGCGTTTATTCGGGGAAATCACCAAAACACAGGACAGAAACGCAACACGAATGTCAATGACCGGATGGCGGTAAGACACACTAGGAAGCACGAAATACACAGAATTTGCTAACCACAACTAGACACAGCTGAGAACACGAGGTAACAGGGGGGTGTGGCACACGGGAGGATCGGACGAGCAGGTCATGACATGTCGTAGTTGGGATTAGGATTATGACCATAGAAATGAATGGAGAGTCCCCACAAAGATACGAATACTTGGACTATGTGTGTGCATGTATATGTATGTATGTATGTATCTATCTATCTATCTATCTATCTATCTATCTGTCTGTCTGTCTGTCCATCTGTCTGTCCATCCGTCCAACTGTCTGTCTGTCCATCCGTCTGTCCATCTGTCTGGCTGTCTGTCCATCTGTCTGTCTGTCCATCCATCTGACTGTCTGTCTAATCCTTGAAGTGTCCTAGTTATGCTATGATTTTGATTATGTGTTTCATTATTTATAAAAAAAAAAAAAAAACACCTTGAAGGGTTACCTTCTGACATGCAAAATTTAATTTGATATTTTCAACCTGGATTTTTTCTCATTATGAAATCCCCTAGACATGCTCTCTCAAAATATTTACTTTTGCAAAACTCTCTAAAGTGACAGCCCTTTCAAGCTCTTCATTACATTTGGTTATAGAGCAGAGACCCAATTATCCCCTCGCCTGGTCTCTGCTTAGCATGGAGGTCCATACCGCTGACAAGTGACAGCACTGGGTCAATGAATCTATGCAACATCATTTCTAAATCTGAAGATCTTATTCGGATGGCAGCTCATGAAAGCTGTATCCACCACAAAAAGGCAGGTATGGGAATAAGTGACCAAAAAGACAGATTTTGGTTACCAGATCTAGAGGTTTAAATAGAGGACTTCTATAGGAGATTTGGTAATAATACCCTGTGATGGGTCAGCACCCTCTCCTGGGTCATGGCCTGTCATGCGTCTGTTGCGTCTTTGGTTAGCCACTTAGGATGGTTTTGGCTTCTCGCATCTTCACCTGTCATCCCAAACTATAAGCAGAGACTCATCAACTGCAAAGTGCCTGTAAACCATAAATGTCTTCTGTGAAAGTTCCAAGAGTTTGTGAGCAGCTACATAGATTGAATGGAGGGTCTCAGCATGGTCTGCCGACCTCTTCTCAGCCAGGACATGCTCCTTTAAGTCGTCCAGAAGCAGGAAGCTGCCAACCAACTCCCTCGTGACTTGACTGGTATCTGAAAAATACTTCCATTTTCGGCCAAACTCAATTTTGTGCTTTATACAGAGATGATGACATTAGGATTATGTAAATATGCATTTGATTAAACACAGAAGGGAGTGTCTTGCGTGGCTGATATCGGCAGATGAGATCGCAGGGTACTTAGTTGACTTACAAACAACTGGCATTGCAAAGAAAATGGCATTGAGGAAATTTGGGATTTTTAAGGTGATCCAGGTTGATGGCAGCAAGACAATAAATTATCCCCAAACACAATACAGCTGGAATTGAGATTATACAGGTCATACCCAGCCTAAGCAAAGTCCTATGCCTCATTTCTCATGTGTTTTCCTTAAGCCACCAGTACAACATCCATCCCTCCATTCTGAAACCACTTATCCTGCTCACCCAAGACTATGGGGGGATCCAGAGTCTATCCCAGAGGCTATGGGTGCAAGTAGGGAACAACCCAGGACGGGGTGCCAGCCCATCGCAGGGCACACACATCATTCACCCATACACTCACACCTATGGGCAATTTGGTAACTCCAATTAACCTCAGCACGGTATTGGAGAGCGGGGGAAAACTGGAGGAGACCCCATGACGACACAGGGAGAACATGAAACCCTGGTAGAGACTCAAACCCAGGTTCCAGAGGTGTGAGGTGACAGTGATAACCGGTGCACCACCGTGTCGACTCCCAGTACAACCTGTTTTTTATTTTGTATAGATTTTTGAGCAACGCTCTGGAGCTGTCCTATTGTCCGGTGAATATGGTACCAATGCTGTGCCAGAAGTGAAAATGAAACTGTTTCAGACAAAGGGGAACTCTGAAAGCTGGTAAGGATAGTTCTACGAGATTTTTCTTTACCGATTTGAGTAAAAGTTAAGGCAGATGATGATAGACAAGCAATGCATCCTGATCGCATTGTCTGCGTCTGTTACTAAAAATGGCTGCGTTTTGCCTGTCAGTTTCACTTCTGCAAAATAATAATCTGCCATTTCAACAGGGGAATGAATCTCATCTCCTTAAATAAATCAAGCGTAATTCTTCTAAATTTACAGTCTAAACCATTTAGGCTGTAAATAATGCACGATATTCAAACGCAGAGTCAGCTTCATTGTTGACGAAATTAGATGGCCAAGATACTATTACGTCGCGTCTCTCAACTTGATAATTCCTCATAATGAAGTCTCGTGACTAACCACATATATCACAAATCCAGCTGAAGTGTATCCGTCCATCTTTATTCATATATGGGCCTGTCATCTCCTATTAACCGAAGACATGAAGCCTTGAAGTCGTGTAGTCATTCATCATTTAGATTGTAAATAATACACAATATACCCCCATACAGTCCAGCTGGCACTGTGTAATCATGGAAATATCCCCCCCCCCCCACCCTGCTTGTTTGTATACTGTCTTGGATGAATTGTGTAGGAAAAAACAGCATGACTGAAGGTATGACTGCATTGGGTCCACTATAAATTGACACAAGTCAGATAGTCCATCTCAGTATTGTGGGGACCTCTCTGTTACTAGTGTTACTGTGATGGTGTGCAAACTGGAGTGGCCAAGGAAGCGAGCAGCACCACTTAAATTGCTTTGATCCGTATGAGGCAACAACATTGGACAACAGGATTCTGTAATCCCAGTTATACCAATTAAGCAAACACAAAGACCACGAACTGGGACACCAGCCCAGTGTCTTTTGTCTAAAGGGATAGGACAATGGGGGGCTGTATTTGATTTGGGGGAGGGAGTCCGCTGTGGCGGGCAGACGGCGATGGGGACGGGCGCGGCGGCTAATTTAACTTCAAAGGGGCAACTGGGAAAGGGCTGCTTCAGCTTTAATTACATAAGATGCTCATTAATCCCCTGACTTTGTATGAACAGCTTCCACGCGAGATGAACTGTGTAGCTAACGTTGTCTCTGCTCATAATCTGCGATGGTAATCCTCAGCCACCTCCAAGCTCGACGCACACGGAATATTCGCCTGCAGAGAGCACTTCTGCATTTCTAAACGACATAAATTCTTATATCTTTCCCCACAAGTATGAGATTTAAAAGAGAGAAAAATAATGGTTAATAATGGATAATGATTATTCACTCATCACCCCCCTCCCCCGCCATGAGAACAGCAGCTTATCAGCATCTGAGTGGAACCACCTGACCCACACCTTTAAAATCCCCGCCCCCCTCGCCCCCAGTGCCCCAGCACCCAGTGTTCTCATGTAATGTGACTTGCTGAGACGTTCTAACCGCGTCTCTCATCTGGCTCTGATCCGACCTGCCTGCCTGGTTAAGGTTCTGCCCCCATCCCGCTCCCTTTGCACTTGCCTGCCGTCTATCTACAGCTCTTTGTTTAGGACTGACCGCTCCCCCCCCGCCCCAGACTTCCGCACCTCCGGTTCTATCTCTGCCTGCCTGGTTCCCAATAATCTCCCCGTGTTCCACACTTGGGTCTTTCTGTTTTCAACAGGTTAATAACAATATTAACAACAGCAAAAATAATAATAATAATAATAATAATAATAATAATAATAATCTATTTCAAACATGTATTTTTTGGTAGTAACATAATAAAAAGAAATCAAAAATGTTAAGGACTAATGAACATACATTTATTTAAATTCACAATTTACATGCCAATATTCAGAGTTATCCAAAGACTTAGCTAATGATTGTGGATTTCAAAAACAATCACCTGTTCACGATTCATCGCTAGTGAGCTAGTTAGCAGTGTTTCATTCTGTTAAAAGAGCTGAATATGAGCAGAAAACAAATTCTGATTTGGATAAAACTGCATCCAAATCGAATGTCCTATTTCCTAGGGTGGTTCTGCAGTGTGATCTGACTGGGCTTCCTTTCCGGGCCTCGTAGCCTTTCCGCTGGTATCCTGCAGGTGTCGCTGAAGGGTTCCCCCCTTTTTTCTCTGATCACGGCACCCTTGGGCTCCATCATCTCCTGAGGGCATCTCACATCACTGCAATGCTGAGGACGTGCAGCTCTTCCTTTCTTTTTCCCCTTCAAACACATCGTTTCCTCTCATATTGCGGCATGTCTTGCTGACAGCTTGCCCTAGCTGGCAAACCGTCATTTCCAACTTAGCGTGTCAAAGACTGAGATATCCCATATTCCATCCAGTCCATCATATTGCCGTGAGCTTAACATCCCACTAAACAGCTCAATTGTAGCAATGTCAACAACTGTCAAAAGCCTCCGTATTACCCTTGACAGGAACATCACCTTCCGCTTTCTCAAGGCAGCAGGAATTCGGTCCATGTTATGTTATACCTCTCTGACTCACCCTGAAATCTGGCCATGTGCTTCTCAAGGTCCTCCTCCATTGGCTGCCGTGCGGAGCTTATGTTACGCAGGAGTTCTTGGTTTTGGTGAACCAGGCACAGCCATATCTACAAGATCACATCTGACCTTTAGACCTCGTCCTGGTTTGATTCTTGTCTAACAGTTCTAGATCTGAAAGGTCGAAAAAATCCTGTTCCTTTTCTACATTTGACCTTACATGGTGGAAATGGCTTCTTTTCAGTTTCTGTAGAATCCCTCCTTATTTTCAAAGAAATAAACCAGAACTTGAAACCAAATCTCTGAAGGCTGGTGTTCAGTGAACCCCTGACTGCTATCGTGACTTTTACTCTATTACTGTTACTAGATGCAGGTGACAGCAGACATTGTCAAATTGGCATTCAATCCACAACACAAATTAAACTCCTCTCACAGAGATCAGAGTGTGTAAATCAGTTTTGTGAATAAAAGATTCAGTTGTAGCTCAAAGAAGCTGCATATCATTGTTTTTTATAAGATTTCTGAAATTTGCATTTGGATTTGCAGTGAGAAATAAACATTTACTGTGACATCATCGTCATGTTCACCCCTCAGTAGTTTAACGATACACACACACACACACACACACACACACACAGGTTTGTAATTATATCTTTGTGGGGACTCTCCATTCATTTCTACGGGGAAAACCCCTACCCAGCCCTAACCTTAACCATAACCATAAGTAACCAAACAAAATATGAGACTTTTGGCATTTTTAGTTTTTTGATTGCATTCGTAGATCTTTGTGGGGACCTGAAATATGGTCCCCACAATGTCAAAATAATAGGTTTTTGTTACATTGTGGGGGACATTCGGTTCTCACAATGTAATATAAACATAATCCACACACACACACACACACACACACACACACACACACACACACACACACATATATACACAGAAAGGGATACATGATCATGAACATTATATTTATGATTTCCATAGGCTCTTGACATATTTGTGTGTAAATTAGGCCTTTGTGGGCTGCCAACTATGCCGGTTTGGAAAACAGGGATTCCAATGGGAAATATCATTGACAATGGACCCCTTTTAGCTGAAGAAAAATATATTATGCAAAAACGTCAACAATCCACACAAGTTAAGCACTCTTCTGCTGATTTTTTTTTAGGTTTGAATTGTATTTATTTACCTTGCTTCCAAACGATACATTTCAACATTTAAGCACTTCACCTCTTAAATACTGAAACAGGTACATGTTATTTTTTTTGCCTAATTTAATCCAAGGTTACAATGACAAATTTCTTTAACAGTATATCCGCAATACTAAGGCCTTGGACAAGAGCTATTAAATCAACAAGCTACCACTGCTCTGCATAATTCTTTTCCAAAAATGTTTTCTTTATTTTTTAATCTGTGTTTGAAACTCTTAATTATGAAGAAGCAAAGGTAAGATGTAAATAAAATACCAAAAACCCAAACAAGTTCATTTGTGAAGCTTGACGAACGGAAACAGCACATGTGAGCAGCGAGATGGAGTCTGAGGCCCCAGCTGTAGCTGCAGTTTATGCGGATTCTCCGCCTGTCTTTATAAACGCGCGTTCAGTCAGCATCAGTCATCTGTCCCTCACTTTCTGCTCATTAAAACAAAATCACCATTTGGCCCAGGGAAAAAGAGAATTAGGATGACACGAGTGGAAAAGGGCCGTCAAAACAAACCCACACGGGCATGCTGGCAGTTTTTACAGATAATTAAAACTCCTGAGATCCCAATTACGAAAACCCTTGGATGACAAGGTTTATGCATGTCAACAAGTCCTTCTGTGCTCGGCTGGGCACAGAACAGCATGTAAGACAAGCGTCAGGTGCTTTCCGTTGGTATTCAGAGAGCCTTAATATTTATTTGTATTCTGCCTAAATTTATAATTAATACTGAGGAAACCAACTGGAAGACAAACATAGACATAGGCTTTTCCAGTGGTCTGACAAAGATGCCGTTTGCCACGTCTACAGTGTTCCTTTCCCCCCCCCCGTCCTTTCCGTACATTGTGATTGGCTTATACTCCTTGGAATTCATGTCTTTATTTCAAAGCAAATGTCCTATTTTTGAGTGGATGCTCTGGGCCTAATCGGGCTGCTGTTGTCATTGAACATATTTTTAGTATTGTGCTGCTCTGGATCTGTCTGCCATTCTTGTGATACTCTCTGCCCCCCACGCGAACACGAGGCACGTCAGCGCTGCGGTGAATTCTCACCTTTCCCGCCAAGCAGATCAGGGCCTTTAAAGATTATTACACCCTGCAATCATATAATCGTGGCACTGTATATTAAAATACATTTATTGCATCTTTTGCCTAGTGCATAGTTCGTGCATGGTTGATGCAAGGTTGGTGCATAGTTTGTGCATGTTAGTGCATAACTGGTGCATAGTTGGTGCTTAGTTGGTGCAAGGTTGTCTATAGTGGGTGTGTGGTCGATGTACTGTATAGTTGCCGTGTAATTGGTGCATGTTTGTGCATTGTGGTTGCCTGGTTGATGTACAGTTGGTGTGTAGTTGATGTGTAGTGGGTGCATGGTTGGTCTGTGGTTGTCTCTGGCCAGGAAACCACAGAAGGGATCAATCCAAGCTGTCAAAGCAGGTTGTTGACGCCCCACAAGGATACTTTATTCAAAGCGGGTGGAGATGGAGAGTGGGGGGGATTCTGTACCCTGGCGATGAAGGTTTGTTAAATATTCGTTTCTCCTAAACTTTTGCGGTAATATGTTATTAACCTCTATTTGTCGGCCTACTTCCCGCAGATCCACCCATGCCACAGGTGAATTATGGACCAGCTGTTTTATGTTGTACCTCACTGCTGTTGCAATTTCCCTGTTGAAAGCCAGAGGTGAATCACTGATTAGTCAATAAGCATAATGCAAATTTCTTTCTAACCTCAGTTACAGGTTATTACAATCAATCAGTTTTTTTTTTTTTTTAAATAAATAAAAAATAAATAAACAAATCCCAGTTAGCAAAGGATAAATAAAACTCAGCATCGATCCATATTTTGTCCTATATTCATACATGTTCATTAAAGTATTTTGAGGTTTTGTGGGTCACTACAAAGATTCACCCCTTGTCTTATGTCTCATGCAAGAGGCTCAGGATTTGTGTGAAGTTTTGTTGAAAATGGAAGATGCCGTGAAATACAAAATTTCTGATTGATTTTGGTGGACTTAAGTACCACAAAGCTTAGTACCTACAGTACACTGATCTCTCTTGCCACAGAGGTGGCTGTTTACTCAAGAAGCTGATCATAACTTTTCAAGAAGGCCTTTAAATGTATTGTGTACATTTCTTTTCCACAGTCAGTTTATTGTGACTTGGAAAATGTGTGTTAATGTATGAGTCTGCCTGTAGAACATCTCTTCCCAACATGGGTAAAACACTGTGATGTACCTTGGTCTCTACCTCCACTCTGTCACCTTAATAAAGATCTCACTTTGTGTAGTAAGGAAGAAGTAATATAGATGACAGGAAAGGTTTGGAAGATGTTTAGAGATAAACAGGTAGAGAGTTTGGCATGTTAACCAGGCCGACTCTGCTCTCTGCTTCCAGCTATGAGGACAAAATTTAGTGATGACGAGTTTGGCTGTGAGAGGCGTGGGATGCCCATATCTCTTGCTCTACTCTGTCCACCTTTACATGCCGGTCCCCCACCCAAACGCTTGTGGGGGACACTGAGGCCCAAGTCCACGGCGCGATAACACAGATACCTCATTGTCTACCCCTAATTAACACCCAGGAAATGGAAGCAGCGAGAGGAAGTCAGACGGTGGCGACGAGACCCACATTACTCTGAGGGATATTAAGCCGTCAGATTTACTTTCATCTCCATTGCATTGTGGAAATCGTGCATAATTAATGGAACGGGCTTATTAGGAAAAAATGATTAGGCAAATTACACAGGTGTCAGATGCATTTTTTATGATAAATTTGCTGCAGCTATTCTACCCCTCCATCTGCTGTTCTAGTGCATGGCAAGGCCATGGGGGGGGGGGGGGGGGGGGGGGGGGGCAAGCAAAAGTAGGTTCAAAGGGAGGGAGCAGAGATGCAACTGGGTCACGTCGACCGGCTCCCTGATCAGCAGAGGATTTGATTGGCAGCAACCTTGACTGACAGCTACTTAAACAGCCATATGCAATTTACATCTCACTCGACCAAAGTCTGAAAATATAATTACAATTGGAATGACAATTACGTTCCTTTATAATATTACATTTTTAATGCATAACGTCACACTTCTAAGTAACGAGATTCACTGATATTTCTTTTGGTCAAAGTCATTTTCAAAGTTGTGAGCTGACTGTCTAATTTGTTTTCTACTTTTGCGTGAACTAGACTCCTCAAATGACATCACAGCACCATTAATCAGACTCCATATGTAGCTGAATGAGAAGACGATCTCAGATCACCTGCACATGTGCTTCTGTGTTACCACAACCTGCTTCTTTTCCCAGGGTAATGGTATTTAATCTGTGGTTTTGCTGCCGTTCGATCATTCGCTTAAACAGAGGCATAGTAGGGTCTCAGTCATGGGATCATCAGTCACATCCATAAACAATAAAGAGGATAAAGGAACCAGGACTGAAGAGAAAGAGGGTGAGAATTCTTTCTTCCTTCGGTGTGGATATTCCTTCGCTTCTCCTCCGACTCTTCAGCTTAGCAGAAGGATGGGGGTCTCTTTCCAGGTTGCATAACCGTGGCTAAAAAATGAACTACCGCGGGGGTTGGGGGGGGGAATGGAGTTCTCCTGTGGAAGAAAGGGCCAGAAGGCAGGCTGTGAGCATGGGCTGAGGGCATCGTTAGCACTGGTGCCCATCGGTACCTCATTCATGTTTCATCGTGGAGATGCTGGATCCCAAAGCTGAGCTTCATTAATCAGCCTCCCGCGCGTGACAAGCATGTCGGAAAAACGACACTAATTAAGGCGCTTTAGGCAATTCCCAGTCATCAACAAGAAATTATGCAAAGAAATTTACATTTCTAATAATACTCTTAGTAGTGCAAAATAGCTAGTGTTTGTTTTTAAATGGCTTTTTTAATGTACTGATAAATCATCGGTACACTTGCTTGATACAAAGACATGACAGCTTTTTGCCTTGAATTTATGATCTAATCTATGCATCTAAAGTAGTTGCACTTTGCTTCTCCAAACTATTTTGCTCTAGTTCTGCGGTGGTTGCTAATAGTTTTCTTCTGCCAGGAGAAGCAGTTCTTTCCTCCAGGTGCTAAGGCTTCAGTAGGACTACAGTGAACTTCCCTCAGACTCTGGGCTTTCGGGCTGGTGGTAAACCCAGCCTTGGGATCTCCAGGCTGCCCTTCTGGTGAACACTGTCAGCAGGCAGCAGGAGAGGTGGATGAAAGGGTCAGTCTTCCTTGTTCATTGAGCTTTGTGACATTTCCCCTGCCCAACCTTGTTCACTGTGAGAATTCTTTCAATCTGAATGGCAATTAGGGCAAGATGAGGATTGAAGTGTGGAAATATACGTTTTTGAGGGACGTGTTTTCCCTTCACGGAGAGTGGGCAGCAGTGGTGTCAACAAAGGAGAGGAGGGAAAAAAACTCAAGAGTTCAGGAGTTCCTAAGGCTAGCCGGAGAAAATGGGAGGGTTAGGTGATGATGAGCAGGAAACTGGCGGGAAAATGAGCAGATGAACAGACAAGACTCTCTGAGTGCAGTTGGCTCCCATTTCTCTGCATGATGAATGATGCTCTTCATGTCGAACATGTGCCTCTTTTGGTTAAATTCATAGTGCTTCCAGTGGTAAATAAGAAGCCAGGGAGAGCAGACACTGGCTAGTACTGTGGACAGGTGACTGGATTTAATTCTGCTTCTTCGTGTCAAAAGATACTGTCTGAGATTTGAAAGAATTATGTTGCAGATCTACCAGGAACTGTACTGACAGGCAGAGTGTGCCACAGCAAGGAGAATGTGGAGACCTCTGATTTGTCAACTTATTTGTCTGTGGTAAATATTTCTCTGCTACACACTTGCCCAAAAATGGTGAAAACTGAAAGTTACAAGCATCTGGGTGGTGAGAATGGCAACTGTGCAACCTAAAGTGACAATAAAAGGAGTTTAAAGCTCTAATTTGGTGTAAAAACACACACATTTGAATCTGAAACATGGTTCAGGCTTTTAGTTTTATGGTGCTTCTTCAGATCAAGGAGAGTCAGCTGAGGTGGTTTCAAGCATCACTGTTGCCACCAGGGAGCAATTACAGGGATGTGGCAACCGGGGAAGGTCCAGGAAACACCAGAGGGGTTATCTCAGCTGGCTGGAGCACATCTGGGCGACTTCAAGAAGATCTTAGAATCTGTGGAAAGAGAGGTCTGATCTTACCTGCTCCACTTCAGCTGCCAGCAGAAGAAGAGGTGAGAAGATGGGTTAGGTATATTTTAATGTATAAGCAGCAGATCATAACCCCTGCCTTAATTTTTAATTTATGGACCTAATTAAAGCACAAGAACAATACTCAAAATTAATTTAGGCAACCGAACACCTGGTAACGCTTTACTTGAAGGGGCACAAATGCTTAGTAATAACTCAGTTACTACTGAAGCGCAAATCATGAACAAATAGAGTCGCTACTTGAGATAAAAGATGCATCGCGAATCGTTAATGGTGAGCAAACATGAGATCAGCATTTCATTTGTATTTTTCATTACTTGTTCCTTCAGTAGTTCATAGACGTTTCCCTGATTAACTGACATAGTAACAAATATAGTTACTGTTTGAGATAAAAGATACATCACGATTCATTAATGACAAACGCACATGAGATAGCTATATAACTAAGACTTAGTTTTTAGTTAATTCATACATAAGTAAGAGTATAATATTATTTACTTTTCTCAATATTTACTACTCTGCTGATCAGTTGCATTGGTACACACTGTTTTGTCGAGTTCAGTAAGCCTTAACCTTTAAAACTATTTGTATTTTAAGCTACCGGGTCTTTGTACCAGAAGGCATTTAACATTTGCTGATGTGTAGGACGTAAGGAGTCTGCTCCCTCCTGCTCAGTAAGACACGCGTGGCTCATGCCGAAATGCCCAGAGCCTTCAGATATTTTAAGTGCTTTGACCCAGAGAAGCTGGAGGTCAATGGCCTCCTCCGGCTTCCTCTTTGACATTTCGAAAGAATATAGCTTGTACACGCTACCCTTTGTAGCAAACAGGCCCAAGAAGGGCAGAAGGCCACCGCTGGCTTCACTCCTTTTCTCTGTGTTTGTTCTACAGGCCCGGCTGGGGGGCTGGGGTCTGCCATCACCTGAAAGGAAAGGGCAGCGTGAAGGTTGATGCAAAGGTCAGAGGGTGTAAAAGGTCAGCATGGTCGTGCTGGGAGGGAAGGTACCGTGATCTGTGTTGTGGGACGAGCCGAGTGGTTTTCCGGATTAACCTTGACTGTGCCTTTACTGGACACTTCATAAATAAATACTGCATGTTTTTGTCTATCTGATGAATAATAATAATAATAAGGAACTATGAAAACTGGACAGATAAATTAGCGAGGCCTATTGGATTAACATTTGCTAAAAATTGGAGAATAAATCAGACATGCTGCCAGTACGTGGGATCATGGATTCTTTCTCTAACTGTAATGGCGCTAGGATGTTACGAAGCTGCTAGCTGGTGGATCATTAAGGTCTAGCACAGGGCCTCAGTTGAAGAAGCACTCTACCCTTCCCTCCAACCCACTGGTCCTTAGCCTACCTCCCACCCACCCTTACCCAAATCAGGTGGCCCCGCGAAGGCCTTCATTATCATTTTTCACCTGATCGATTGTTCTTGACCACCAGTGCTCTTCTGGGGAGCCTGTCACTGGCAGTTGGAGATTGACCACTGGGTATCATTAGGGAATAGATGGGAGAGAGGGGGGGGGTCTTTTTTAGCTGCAGGGACTCAGCTGACCTTTTCATCAAAAAGCAGCCAGAGCCATGAGAGATTTAATTAAATGGAGACTTTGGAATGAGGACAGATGACACTGGAGGCACCGGTGGACGAGGAGAATGCGGGGAGGAGCGAGGAGGCGCTCGAGGAGGAGGCGGGGAGGAGTGAGGAGGCGCTGGCTGTGAGCTCCAAAAGCTAATTGATAGATCATCAGTTTGTGCCGTCGCTTAGAAGGGTCTTCAAACTACTATAGAAGTCCACTCTGACTTGCACAATCAGTACCGACGGACCACTTAGAGAGGTACAGACTCTCCAACTTGCGCCAATAACAAGCAGGTCATTCAGCGTATAGGCAAGGCAGGCGATTGCCTGGGGCCCCCAGCCGTGAGGGCCCCCCCAGGGTGGCCAATTACATAGTACATTTCAATGACAAACTCTCCTTTATTTGTGCATTCTATTTTTCACAAAAGTAAAAATAAAGGACTTGTCCTGATTAATTTCTATTTGCTGATATTATTTGTTGAGACTTCGTGCTAAAATTATGGTAATAAATTTGGTCATGTTGGTGGAAGGTGACTTGCGGAGCCCCATGGAGTTTTCCTGCCTTGGGCCCCCAGAGTCCCGAGGATCGCCTCTGAGGTCACTGCAATTGTGCTGTCGTTGCTTATTACTTCCGCCGTACAGCGGGAGAGCAGCCAAAGACACAGAAGGCAGGCTTCAGTGTGGCAAGTCTGAAAAGGCGTAACAAGCTGCAGCTGTACAGGCATGTGAAAGAATAGAAATAAGCCAAAGAAAAGCCGCTTGCGATCTGTGTACTTTTTGTATTTGAGTTGAGTCTGTTTGACTTCTGTCCCTTTTGTGATCATAGAGGGTGGATTTCACAGATCTGAAATGAGACTCCTAGTTAAACACTTATGCTGATTTTATTTTCACCTCTTTGCAACGTAGAAGAGAGACTCAGGAGTTGCGTAAGACCTGACGTCCCTGGGTTATTGGGGTGGGCTTATTGTATTTGAGAGAAATTTAATTAGGATATTCCCTTCAGAAACGAGGGATGAGTCAGAGTCTCTTTTAAAGTGCTTCTAAAGTATAAATTTGGACACAAAGACGAGTTTTAAAATGATCTTGTTGAGTGTTTAACAGGCGAGACACTTCTTTTGTGTATCGAATGAGAAAATGATGGAGCGGATTCCTTGAAGGACACTAAGAGAAGATAAAGAACAAAAAGACCTTCAAATATTCACCATTAATATTGATTGCTAAAATTAAAGATTTATATTGATTTCATATCTCCTGATAAGTTTCAATAGCCAAGGTAAGTGGTCATGCTTTACAAGGAAAGCTAGGTAATCAGGAAGCGTCTTATGGAGTCTGGAGATAGGAAACCTTATTTCTTGTTCAAATCAATTTCTCACAAATGCCATTTGATTTGGTGAATTATTAGTGCAGAGGCTGACTCTTTGACAGGGGCATTATGGGTAATGGGCAGCTTTGCTCCACCACGCTGAAAACAACTAATTTCAGATCTGTAGACAGTGGAGCTCCCTGGTGTTAGATCCCCGGCAAATTTTTGTGGCCATAATGAATAACTGACAGAAAATTAGGTTCATGGCGTGACAGGTGAGGTTTAAAAAGGAGTGTGAAAACTGAGAGTTCTGGGAGGAGACGGGATAAGCCATGTTTTCCTGTATATGTCAGGCTGGTTCCATCTAGAAAAGGAACAGGTGCAGCACAAACCAAACATCATTTGCTCTCACGCCGGCAAAGTCATTGCCAAGCTTAATTAATTGGATCACATCTTGATTGAGTTTTGTATTCATTTTTAAGCAGCTAATGTAAACAAATTAATTTTTCAGAAGGGTATAACAAAAATTTTAGGGATTAAACATGTCTTGATGATTTATATTGATAGTTTTTTTTAATTGGTGGGAAAGATTGTGTAATTACATGTGACTGATCATTTTACTGAGTAACAAATACAGAATTAAGAACTCATTTCTGTATTTTAACTAATTTACAAACAATCAGTCATATTTTATTAAGATCCAGTGTGCACCCTTCATACTTAAATATGGTAATTACATACGGTAATTACATGTTCACATACACACACATAAACACATGATAACATGGTGACAGGCCTGAATATGTCTCCTGTCTATATATCACAGTCCAGAAAACTGACCACTTGTCAGTCCTAGCTATTATAAGTTAAGTGTCACATCTGCAACACACATTGTACAGTATGTTCTTAAGACGTATAGTAGGAGTATTACGGTACCTCTGCAATACTCCCATTAAATATGAGACTTCCACATATATATCATATTTCAATGCTCTCGGTACTCAGTTGCTTCTGTGGTGTGAAGCATGTGCAGGACCTCAGAACAGGGAATTAATTAATGACTTAGCAGTGACGATATTTAATCTTGGCATTATTGACAGAGCTAAACTGAGATGAATTAATGGAGCGCTACAGTAGAGTGCTGAGTAATATTTAGAGTTTAACTGGTCTCTGATTCATTGCTTTCTGACATTCCCTAAATAGCTTCCATAATCACTCTCTCTCTCACTCAGTGCTAAATCCAGAACCACAGAAAATCAGTAACATAACTGGCAGTTATATCGTCACATCTTTTATTAGATGACTTAAAGTACCAGTGTCATTTTCAGCCCTTGTGTTAAGATGGATACCACACAAGCAAGCTGTTCGGCAGGAAGTTTGTGTTTTAGCTTCTAAAATTGGCTTTTTTTTTTTTTTTGCTTAAAAATTTTTAAAGCCACACTTCAGCCATTTTCGGCACTGCTATACATTATTGATAAATCTTGTCGTGTCGCCCATGAATATTCAGTGTCTTGGGACTGTCACTCAGAGTCCCAGGCTTTCTCAGAGACCCCAAAAACAGTATCCCAAAAAAAAACTTCACACAGCAGAACGAGCTGAAGGACTTGTATTTTCACCCAGTAAATGGATAAAAAACTTCAGGATACATTTCTCTTGGGCAATGGAATCTTCATAAACTATTATGTAGTGCATAAACAGAGAAATATCAAGCTAGATTTTGATCGGGCCAGGCTGTTAATCACTGGTTTTCGCCATAGTTTAAGCCATCTGCAGATCGGGGATCTCTCCTTGTATGTACACGGCCGCCTGCAGCCCGGCAGGGAGCGAGGGGTTGGACTCCCATCATTTCGACTGCCTCCGTTAGCACCTCTCAGCCGGTGCCATGCAAGGTGACGACGGACCCCAAATGATGAAGCTGACCCTCGATCCCGGAAACCAGTAACTCAAAAGGCTTCTGATGGACCTGAAGCCATGGGCTTTGGGCAGCTGAGGAGTAAATCCTGGCCGATTCCCTCTCTAGCTTAGGTGAAAAGAGACCAATTTATTCTGCCCTGGGGGGCTCTTGGTCTCAAAGGGGGAATGAGAGTGCAGGTATCACTCATGGGAGAAAGACATTGGCTACGATGTTCCCCAGGATCTCTGATATACTGTAGTAGACCTGTTATTAACACTGAGAAAAATGTTAAATATTCTTCAGTCTTTCACTTGTCAGTCCTAGCTGTTCTAAGCTAAAAGTCACAGCTGTAGAAAAAACAAAACAAAACTATGCAATTTCTTCATCTTCTTCACAGAAGAGATAAATGATTTGGGGAAGCTTTTATCGCCGATGTCAGCCTGCTGAAGTAAGTGTTTATACTTAAACAAACTTCCAAAGGTACATTATTTTGTGAGGTCAAAAACACTCACGCGGAAGTGAGGGGCGCCTCGAAAGCCTGCGAGACAGATTCCCCGTTGTCAGGTGCAAAATTTAATCTTGGCTGAAACAAATTGTTCGGCAAAGGGAATTTATTTTTTGAAAAGCCGAGCGACTCGTTCTACCGTCGACACTTTTACTGTGTTATTTTGCACCGTCTACAGAATTTGGATAATACTATTTTTTTTTTTTTTTTTTTTTAAAAAGAAAAAACAAACAAACAAACACTAATACATGTGAAGACATACACAGGGGCTCGTAGATAATTGTGCCAAAATACTCATTGAAAGGTTAGTTGAGTGCTGATGATTCTGAGATCGAATGAATACGGCCGGTGTTTGTATCTCCTGTGTTTTGAAGTACCAGCACCCTGTACTGTTAAATTATCTACGAGAATCGTTTTGACAGGAGGTGCTGGTTTGAGTTCAAAAGCCTCGGTCGCATCTGTGACGTCCCTCAGGTTTATCACTGTCTCTTGCTCTGCCGCTGATTTATTTACCCGCAGGTGACGCAGTTTCCACAGGCATTCAAAGGCCCCCCCCCCCCCCCAGCCACGCACAGGCTTAGAAACCTCACTTATATGTATTACACTCCCAATTTCACCCTGATGGCGACTCAATTATCCCAGCTCACTCTAAAAAAGCCATCCTGGGGTAATTGGTGTGGAAGGGGGGGGGGGGGGAGTTACCCAGAATTCAATGCCTGTCGGCACTTAGGAGCAAACCCAAGTCAAGCAGAAGGAAAAAGAATTCTGCCGTTATTTGATTCTAATCTCACCACTTTGCAAGCATTTTTATTGCCTTCATCAGGCTGCTGGCTCGCTGCCCTGCCAGTAACCTATTATCAAAGCAGAAACTACCTTTTTCAAAATGCCAGTGTGGGCTGGAAATTGAAGTACGGTAACAGCTGTTCTGCTCTTTCTGAATCGCAATAATCTGACCATTATTGGTTTCTTACCGAGCCGTTATGGGCTGTATTATTGTGTATTGCTATTCTGCTGGAAAAGCTAAGCTCAATTATCAGGATGAAAACATAGCTCAGACAATGGCTGCTGTATCCTGCCCTCATCTGATTGGTTCACGCTGTATGTTTAGTGGATGATAAGTGAAGTTGACTTGGGGTCTGATAATATTAAGCAGTGGTAATTGTGAACAGTGCTGGTTTAAGACCTACAGGGACAGACAGGTTAGATATGGAAATAGGTTGTGCTTGATGTGCAATATCAATTCTCAGTTCCTATAGGACATTAATAGCTTATCAGATCGAATAAATTAAAGCAAATCTTTATAAAGAGTTATGACTGTCTTGTAAGTCCGGTCTTAATTTGGCCATCGACTGTTAATTTGAATAGTTTGCAATGCCTTATTGTTAATAAGTTACCAAAAAATCCGGTTAATCCGGTAATCATTCGATCAAACACGTTCCAATGTAGAGTATCTTACTCAGCTAATGGTAGCAATACCCGAAACAGATCAATCAGCAAAAATGTCAGTATAACTGCAGTCACAAATCCGGCTTCCCATGACTTACGAATTTGCACCACTATTTGCATTGCTGTGGAAGGCATTAGTCAGGAAGGCGTTAATTATTATTATTATTATTATTATAAAAAAAAAAAAAAAAAACTTCAGCCAGCTGACATTGTTCAGTGTTCAGGGGGTTCAGTGTTCAGGGATTCGTTTAAGGCGAGATGAACCAATGTTAAGCATGTTTGTCATGTGATTTATTCATTTATTTTGATCAATACGTTAACTTCCAGCTAGCTGCCAGTACTTACAATGTTAGCTCGCTTGCTTAATCCTGACAAAATTCTTAAAGTATCCCACTTAATTAGGTTTCTGTTAGTAGCTACAGTGTTACCGTTAGCTGCAATGATTTAGCAGTGAAGGCTCCCCTAATTAGATTAGATTATACATTATAGACTTTATTGATGCCAGGGGGAATCTCTTGAAATGGTGACCCTGCAGTTATATACATATACTTATTCGACAAGATGCAAGAAAGTTTTCTACTAAATAAAGTGCCATCTTAACAGGAAAGTCAGGAGCAGAGGAGCAGGGACCAGCCCTGTATCTACATACCTTTCCAGAACAAATGAATGTGTCATTGCTGACCTGTGCAAAAACAGAAGATGTGTTACTGCTTGACACGGAGCAGGAAAGTAATCCTGCAGCGTGTAACGGATACGGCCCCTGATGAAATCCGTCTGGGCCCGATCAGCGTCAGGCCTTCCCTCCCGTATCGGTGAGAGGATGGAAGGCCACAAGCTGTGAGGAGCGTGGACGTACTTCACCTCACACGCCTGACAAAACTCCAATCCAAGCAGCGCCCAAACCAGGTCGCCCCGGATCTCCCCGAAAGCACGCCGCCGATTTTAAGCTCCTTCAACCGTGACAATTTTATAATAACCGGGCTGGCGACTGTCAGGCTGCCGGGCCGCGCCGGTGGCCGTCACACGGATTGTCGCGGAGTCGGGCCCAGGGCCGGCCCGGATGCTTCACGTCGCCCGTCCTACGAAGACATCGCAGGCCGAGTGCAGGGGCCTGTGGGTGTCGATCTCACCGCTCCTGCATTTAGACGTGTTCAGCTATCTAAGCCAGCCGATGCTAATGAACGTCACGGATGCCGTTTCTGCTCCGGGGCAGACGGTGCGGCGGGGGGGGCGTAACCCCCTTTTGGCATTTCTGCTGACAGTGTGCCGAACGGCTCTGCCGCATCCGCCGAAGATGAAGGTGATTTTTGCCGAGTGTGACCTCGGTGGAAGATAATGTCATTAAAAATGGCTTCATTATTTTAAATCTCATTTTAATGTTTATATATGTATAAAATATACTTTGTATAAAGTATTTAAAGTTTCTTCCCAACATACAGATTCTTCAAATCGTAAATGTCTTCTATAACTAGTTGCTTATACCAGTAATCACTGGATTCTTTGAAATATAAGGATATGAAATGTAGTGGGATATAAAAATCATTAATTTTATTCCCGCAGATCAATTGGCCGTGAAATCTAAAGCAATTTAACACTCTATGGCTTTGGGATTCTTGAGTCCCAGAGGAATTAGGATAAAATATCCCAAAACCAGGAACAACACTGAAAAAGCTGAGAGCTTAATTGGGTAATTACTTTTGCATCAAGAATTGCATTAACTGATCCTACTCCCCATGAAAAGTATTTGAATTGATGTCCAGCATTTATTCAGTCAGACTGCCCCCCCCCCCAGTACAAGCCGCCCACACGCTCAGAGCATCCTCTCAGAAACTGGGGACCCATAGCCAGTGTCGAATGCTTGACGTTAAACTAACGGCAGGGCCTGAATCTTCACACTGACACCGCTCCGTATTTTTGAATAATCGATTAACCCCTTTAATTGGATAGCCACATATTGAGCTAACTTAATTAAATGATGATCTAACCTGGCAAACTAAGGGGGAAATATTTTCTCGGTTGCTGTTAATTACGGGTGGGGGGCAGGTAGGAGGGGAATGGTGAGGGAATTCGCCGACCGCTGTGCCAGGCGCGAGGAAGCATTTCTCTGTTTCCTTTCCTCACAAACTAGCGACTCCGCTATCCGCCATCCTTTCAGAACGGCAGGAAGCTGCAGGATTCGGGCCATAACACCTTAACCTTTCCGTATTGTGACGAGAGTTGGCAGGTGGCCCAGAAACAATGATTCACCTGTTTCATAAGACATCGACGCTGATCGAATTCAGCTCCGAGCAATAATAGGCCTCTCCGCACCTCAAACACTTGAATTCAGGATTCATATGTCCATGAGTTTTGATCTGGCTTTTGCCGTCCACACATCTCACAGACGACGTTCCCGGATATTTGTTTCTTACATCTTCTTGTTTAATTAAAAGAGGGTGGAATAGCAGCCGGAGTATTTTTCCCTGGTATGAAAAGGGACTTTAAAATTCCACAGCAGAGTGAGAAAAAAAGATCTTTGACCCTCTGACCTGTCAGTCTTTAGTGGCGCCTTTTGGGAAGATGAGTGAAAGCTCCACGTTCCATCGCTCTATTAGAAAGCGTGGCAGAGCGCGGACTCGAAATGCGGGATTTCCAGCTTTGAAAAGGAAAATATATTTTATGTGTGTTGAAGTTTCAAAGGAGTAAATGCACCTGAACCAGCGGCACGGCGGAAACAATCTGAGCGCGCGCATGAAAGGAGTGATGTGGCCAACGGACTTGTCAAAGAATGTTCTGCCTACTTCCATCAAAAAAAAAAGGAAAAGGAAAATGCCTAGGTATTGAAGTTATTTTCAAATTTTACTTCAGAATGAAAAGAGAGGATTATCAGAGGGTTACACCTGCTTCGCATTTATAGCCCATGCAAATGACTTCTAAGCTCAGCTGATGCCGTTCTTGAAAGAGGGTTATGAACTATTTATATTGGCCAGCTGAGCAGACGTGGGGAAATTCCAGCCTCCTGTCAGCTTGGAGGATTCTACCTGCGAGGCACACATGCTTACTGTCCTCTGGAATGAAACTTTCTCTTTGTTGTTTCAACATCGTGATCCTATAGCATGCCTGTCGAATCGCTGTAAAAGACGGCTGTCTTCTGTTGCTCGGCGTTCGATCTCTGTTTCCCCTCGGGGGTAACCGCATAAATGAAGTGAGCATCTTGAGATCAGAACATCTGGGGACGATCGCATTTCCTCACAATGTCAGCAGATTTCTTTCTAGGTATTTTATAGACGGTTTTTTAATTTTTCCCTGCTCCTCTTGTTTAGTCAAAAGAATCTGTTTTCATGAGGTAAGTTACTGCCAAGGTGAGGGTAAGGTAAATCGCCGGCGCTTCTGCAAAGATGAATATTTGCTCTGCGAGTTGGAGAGACTGGCTCACGCTCTTTGGCAGAACCTCCTTCAGTTTGACCTACTTTTCATAAAAGGGGATGATTTCTGAAAAGCAGCCCTTCATGCCATGACAAATAACACAGTCACATATTTTTCCGTCAAAGGTAGCAAGCGGGGCTGTCCACCAAGGTGAAACACCTGGGCCCTGTGAGTGGGTGATTACCGCTCCAATTGCACAAACATTTAAAACGCAGGAAAAAACACCTCTTTCAGCTCCTCCACTGCATCGCAGCTATCATTTAAGAGAAACGTTTGGTGTCCGCTTTCAGTTGTCCTTTATTAAGACACGCTGAATGATAAGGCTCGAATATAATCCACCGTAACCCTACGTCGTGCCACATGCTGGGCCACAGACTTTGACAAGCTGTCTCACGCCGAGCCACTGGTTCAAGCCTCCTCTCTCCCTTCTCCTCCAGAACAGAGGCATCTCCTCCCTGGCGCTAAGTTAAGGCCCAGCAGATGGGAGCCATCATGGTTTGGGAAGGAAGCTTGGCGTTATCACGTACGCTTTTCACTGTGGCCTGTCATAGCGTTTCACATGCAGCGTAACCCTGATGCAGTTTGTATTTAGACGCATCTTTGAATGGATATTGTGTCTTCATCTCTCTCTGTAAATCTGACAATAAATGGCATGAATCACAGACTGTTTCCCTTATATGTGCGGTTTTTTTTTTTTTGGTTGTTCCCGAAAAACTTTTTGTCAGTATTATTTTAAGGTAAACAGTACAGTCACATTTAACCTATTTAGCAGGTGAAAGGTCTTTTTGTTTTTGAGAAAGCAGGTTCAGACAAGTAATATATGTCAGACCTTGTGTTAGCGGTGTGCTTCTTTTGAGTTATGAACCCAGCAACAGAGTCTAGGAATGGAAACAATTTCTATGCATAGAAAAATTACATTTAACTTTAAACTGCCAATTTGAAATTCATATACACAAAACATTGCTGACCCCCTCCTTCCCGGCAGTCAGCAACCTTATATTTTAAAACGTTTTAAAGTTATATTTCTATTCCTTTTTAAGACCCCATTAGCTGTTAAATGGCACTTCTTTATGAAATGGACTAATCCAATGCTGTTAAAATATAAATTAAAAATAAAGTTAATTTAATAAAGTGCCATTTAAGTGTAACTAGGAAAAGCAATTTCATAAAAATCATCATAAAAAGTGTTTAAATCATTAAAAAAATGTGTTATGCATCAATCTGGCTTCTTCTCCTAAGCTATTAAAGGCACAGAACCAAACAAATGCTCTCCACAATCAGGCTGCTTGCTGGACCGAAACACAGGAAACACCATAGAGAGGTTAATGGAAGCATTGTTATTCCTGACAAATCTCTCCCTGGAACTTTTTTTTAAAAGCGGATTTAAGAATGTCAGAAATCAAAACATTACCACAGGCCTAATTAAGAAATGACATCTGTGAGTTTCCTACAGAATATGACATGTTCAAATACGTCACATCTGTTTGACAGCATGGGATTTAAAAAAAAACCCTCATCATTAGCAAACTTTTGCTCGTTTCGTTCCTCTAAACATAAAAAAGATCTTCATATCTATATAAGTTTTTCAACTATGCCAACTTCTGTTGTGTAAATCTCTTCACTTCCTTCTACAACTCTGACTAACACCTTTACATTTTCACTGTTGCTCCTGTGAACTAAGGGAAACGTGAACTGACACAAATGATGATATGTTGTGAAAGTTCAAATCAGGATTGTCAAATTAGAAGAATGAGACATTATGAAAGAGAAGTCATCTTGCTTTAACCGGTTTGGATATTTAATACCAAAATCTCAGTAAAATTTTATCTAGTGCTGGCTCCCCAGCACAACTAAAAAGCTTATTCCAATCCCCCACAATCCTTTGTGTAAAGAAATGTTCTTTGTTATGATCTACACCAGTATGGATAAATTACAACAGAGCAACAGCGGGACGTCGCAAGACAGCCAAGGAAGCACACTGAATATAACAATTAAGCTAAGCAGAGTTTAAACAAGATTTACGGCAACAAAAAAGCAGTTTGAAATACAATATGTAAATATGGAAATATGGAAATAAGGATGTGGAGTCATAGGTGTCTTAATGACAAGCTTCCAGAAATTGCTTATGGAGATTTACAACGTTGCCAAACCGTGTCTGTTTTTGACACTGAGAAAAGTAAATTATCTTCTTACTCACTTATAGGACACAACACATAGGGGCACCTGATGCTTAAGGACACAGATTGTAATGTGTGAACGCTGCCAGTTCAGATTCTGGAGTGGGGCCCTTGTGTATTCAGCTTGGATGAGAATGTACCCATAGTCAGGCCAAGGTATTTAAGCTAAAATGCCTCAGGAAAATATCCAGCTGCAAGCTCCTTTGTCTCCAACTTTAGGTTAACCTGTTATCTTGTTTTCGGGTGGTCTCCATCTTGATCCAAGCCTACCAGCCTAGGAG
Organism: Hippopotamyrus pictus; assembly: GCA_026781145.1. Classification (NCBI taxonomy): domain Eukaryota; kingdom Metazoa; phylum Chordata; class Actinopteri; order Osteoglossiformes; family Mormyridae; genus Hippopotamyrus; species Hippopotamyrus pictus. The sequence continues at coordinate 22,312,005 of JAODLC010000065.1, forward strand.
GAGTAACCCCTAGCACACATCGTTCTACCATGCTGGCAGACACAAAGTTGTTTTTTTTTTAAACTCTAAATCTCGCAGGCTTCATTTTCGAAGGAACATACCGAAAAGAGAGAAGTATTCTTCTTGCGTAAGTTGGTCAACAGCAGAACAACAGAGAAACCAACTGCCTAACGATAGGCATAACTGCGAGACATTTCTCATTCACTGGGCTTCCATATCCTGGGCAGCTACTGTGAGACAGAAAGAGCTGATCTCTGTTCCCCATTGCAGGATAACTGTTAAATTGGCGGGTTCCCCCACTGGGTAATTCTTTAATATGAATGGTAATGTGCCATAATCCACCCGTGGGATTGAGATTCTTCTGTCCTGACACAAAAATCATCATGCTGGGTGCTGCTTGCTCAAATGTTCTCAGTTTGAGGTACCGTCTCCCTGTTCCAGGCACGAGGTAGGAGCATGGGGAGTTAGAGTAAAGCCCCATACAGCCTGAAGCAGGGCGCCCTCTAGAGACATTGTTTCAGTGATGTGTACCTTGCATTTTGTCAGCGAATGGGTTAAAACGGTCGTTTCATTTACACAGATGGGGGTTCGGCGAGAAAGTGGGGAATCACACGATGAAAGCTACAGATTCTGCGAGTTAGGAGCTGGGCAGGTGAATTTCATAGCAAAAACCCAGTTTACACACCGACAATACAGCATTTAATTATCTGCATTGCGCTTTCTGAGTATTCCCGGAGGTGAAGCTTCATTCGCCACATCCACACGGTGCCAGGGCCCCCCCAACCCCCCCCCCGATAAAACTGCAGTTTTCTGGCTTCAGAAAGATCCTGCTTTTCCTAAAAAGCTAAATTAACAACTGTAACCACTGGAGAAAGGAACATCTGGGAGAGTTCTCAGAGAAATTGGAAGGACGGCCTTAGCGAGTTTCTGACCTGATGTCTTCTCGCAAAACCCTGCTGAACGGAAACATGTTAAATTGAGAAGCCGCGAACCAGTAGATTTATTCTGATAAATAGCAGATTGCTGTGTTGAGCAAACATAAGACAGAGCAATGCCCTGATTGAATAAAAGCATAGGTGTGCTGAGTCCTGAGTGTTTCCCCATACGCACCTGTTGCTCCCCCTTCAACATTATTGCGAGACATAATTTCTATATCTTTTATGGACACGAGAGAGGTTTTACTGGCTCTTTAAGCTAACATCAGGAATTCATTTTTCTCTATACCTGATACGTAGCCCTTAGAATCCAGGGTTTCTGCTACACAACGGATAAACGGAAGCATCTTCTGCCACACGAGGAAGTTGGGCTGAAATCCCCATGGGAAGGTTACCCACTCATGAGCTCCAGAGGTGTGAAATTTGGTGAATTTGACCAAGATTTGTGCTCCATTGTCTGGAGGCCATTTGCCAATACATATTAGGGTGGGATTTAAAGCTATTTCTGCAAAACCAGTTGAGGGAAGAGGACCCAAAAGAATCACCCCAACCTCTATCCCGCTATCTCGGATGAGAAACACTGCAGGATGAGGGGGACAAAAGAACAATTAATTAGTGAAGTGGCTGTTCTTACGCAAATGAGTCATGGGGTTCCAGGTAGATCAGTGAGGAGAAAGGCAGAATTATCTTGCCATGGATTGCGACATTTCCAGGTCAATCGTAAGATGATCAATGGATGATGCTTCACTTTATTGGTGGCCAAACGATCTATCACGAACATAAAAATATACCAAAGGGGACCGCCCACCCCAGGTTGCCAAGATATACAGTTGGGACAAAATATACGGTTGCGATTTGGTAGCTTGTCAGAGGATTTTCTTTGTATAAGTAGCTCTTACTGTAAAAAGGTAAGGCACCTCTGATCTTGGGGATGTGATGATGTAGTCATGCCTGTCCAAAGATCACATTATCATCCTTTTATCCCACGGTCCATGTGATGAAAGAGCTTTGTTATTTTTGTAATTTTTTAATCTGGAATACCGGTTGATCTGAACATTCTGATGTCATGCACTCAGAGTGGAGTCAAGGTAGAGCAAGCAGATGAATAGTGTGGAAAATAGACCACAATAAAGGCCCAGGCACATACCAATCTACGGCTGTCTCAGTGTAGTTTAAGCACTGTGAGGAATGTAAGTGATATGTTGGTATGAATGCTGCAACGTCAGCTGCTATCCTACCTGGTAGCAAATTGCTTGCATGTGTTACATACTTGGCCAAAAAAGCCTGATTATGGTTTGGATTGTGATTCAAATGGGAAAGAAACACCAGTCTGACCAGCGATTTGTCCATGAATGTGAACTGTAACTGGTAGGTGTGAATGCCAAATCGTGTGGTTTCACTGCGCCATAAGCGGATGGACGAACCAACCACCCTAATTCTCCACAGTACTCCCATTTATCAAAAGATCAAATTTCCCAAAGGCTGGGAACAGAAAAAGAAGAATGATGTTTTTTTTCTCTCGTGCTTCCATTTGCAGTGTCTTTGCCAGTTCACAGTTTTGTGTGAGTGTCTGTGTGTAATAAATATTTATCACTGCTTGTGTGTGTAGCATGTTTTCTGACACACAAACTATCTTCCATGGACATGGTTGTAAGTTTTTTTTTTTTTTTTTTTTTTTTTTTGATGAGGTAAGCTCTACAAAATAGCTTTTTTGTGATTTGCGAAAAAGAGCAGCATGCAATACCTCACAGAGAGTGCTTTTGAAGGTAAATTATCCCCCTGCCATTCCCATCCAGTAATGCTGACCGCTTTACTCGGGAGCGTTTCCGAGAGACTTCGGTTCAAGTTCCCGGGGAGATCACAGCATCACAGCTGACCCAGGACAACGAAGCAGGAGGCGAGAAACCCAGCCAGCTTTTCTCACAGCCAGAGGTCAAGGAGCCATAGGGAGAGCGGACAACGGTAGCAGGAACCCACGTTGTTGCGTGAGCGAGGCTGCTATATGAGATGGCACATGGCAGGAGACTCATCTGTGCAGGTTCCCTGGCTGCTGGGCCCTGTGTCCCTTTAAACCAGAGTCTTCAGGGCGAAATAGCTGGCAAATGAGACTCGAGTATGAGGATGATGTAGCAGTGAAAGGAGTTGACGATAAAATGTAATAATTAAGGCTCTAACAAGCTGTCATCTTTGGGTAGGACTTGTCATGGTGATGAAGAGTCATACCTATTCAATGTCAATCATTATGGCGGCAGGTCTGTCGGGCAGGCTCACTGTAGTTTTATTTACCCCAAAAATATTCAGAGGGCAGAAAGAAAAATGATTGGGTCAAAGAGATAACCAATCTGATTGCAGAGGAGGTGGGTCCAAGCAAGAGGAGGCAGGACTCCTCTGCAATCTGATTGGTTATTCCTTTGAACCAATCATTTTACCTTCTGCCCTTAGAACATTTTTGTGTAAGGAAAACTCCCACAAGCATCCAGCAGACAAGAGCCCACTCCTTGTGTGTCACATGGTTATTGGTGCCTATACATATGATGGAGGCGATGTGCATATCAGCTAGCATTGTTCAGTGAGAGGTCTGGACACAGGGAGATTATTGGCAAGGTACGTAAGAGAGGGCACGGGTTTCATGCTAAGGAAAGGTTCCCTTCAGTGTTTTTCCTAAATGAGGAGGACAGATGGCCCTTCTGATGAGTAAGTGGTGTTTACTAACACTTCATATTCGTCATATGGGTTTAACACGCGGACGTCGAATTCCTTGTCGGCCACAGAGACCAATAAAGACCGACTTCGCGACACAGACTCAATTCAGTACATTGTTAATTATTATTCATTGTCATTGTATCACCTGGACATTGCAGCTTGTAAACACACTTCCCCATTGCTACTATCAGTGCCCCTGTCACCACAAAGGCCGGGCCTGTCTTGTAAAGGGTGGACCCTGTCATGCAGGCACTGACCCCGGCCTGACCTCCCTTGGCAGGCGGTATAGAGACCCCTTTTCTTTTCGGAGCGACTGATAATCTATTCTCGAGCTCGGCGTGCCCAGTCCCTGGCACCGCGCTTTATAACTAAAACCGCAAATAAAATTAACTCCGTCTTAATTCCCCTCCACTAACAACACGTTTGCACTGGAGGTTCCGTTTGATGCAAATGAAACCAAGACCATGAACCGCAGGCTCTAGAGTCTTAGAACCTGGCAGCAGACGGTGGGTGTTAGAGAAATATTACTGACAGTCATATCCTACAGCAATATGGGGCAATAAGAGTAGGAATCTGCTTAGAAGATGCTTTTATTCAAAGCTGTACCGGAAAAGAGCAAATCTGGTTTTGAAATATAAACCTAATGAGGGGGAAAAACAGCAATTTGGAGCTGCTTGATGTAAAAACTGGATTATATTCTTCTTTGCACTCAGCAACATCTGGTGGTCTGACTCATGACTTCCCTTCACAGCCCCCTAGTGGTGTAATATAACACCAACAGCCAACCGACCCACAGTCAACCATCAAGAGCAAATGAAAACTCGCATTTTCAGGCTGTATCCCAAGCGTAGACACAGATTCTTACGTATCTGTCCGTAAATATCAGCCATGTACTTACATTGCTCTTATAAATTCAATTTAATTTGTTTTATAGTAGGGCTGTAGGCTTGGCTCTAGACAGACAGGCACCTACTGTCTTGACCAATTTAAGCTCGACAGACTCGGTCGCGCCACTCGGAGTTCAGCTGGTCACCTGACCTGCTGACCAGGATTTGTCCCTGTAGAGGTCTTCAGGACGTCATGCCCGCCACCGACAGTTCTGCTATGGCGCTAAGTCGACGGAGTTAATGGTGCTTAACCGTGTTTGCACATTTTATTGAATTTAGCTCTTCCAGTCTCAAGATCACGGCCCATCAGGTGCTGTCTGGGTCTTCGGTGTGGAAGGTGTGAGGGAGAGTGGTGTGCCGACAGCATACGCTATTGCGCACATCGACACGCCGCCGCAAGAGGACCCATTTCGCACACGTGTCTCGCTGCCTTCTGCTTCATCCCGCACAGCCCTGCTTACCCCCTTAACCAGAGGCAAAATCATCTGCCTTTTAGGCATAACTTTTATCAAGGAGTACACACTTCACAAGGAAGCAATTCTTCATCTTGACCCGACCTTCTGTCTCCGGGAGCTCATCAGACATGAGACGAAAAGGCAGAGGAATCCAGAGGAGAGAAACGGAGGCTCTGTCGATGGAGCAAAATCCGGCTTTACTACAAAGGCAAGCTGATACAACCATCAATACTGTCAGATGAGAAGATGTGAGGGTGGGGGTTGTTTGTCGGGAAGAGATACTTTGATATTTTGGAATGTAAGGAGGGTCAATGTGAGAAATTGGTGGTTGGGGATCTAATTACCCGACTGTAATTGGCAGCTGGGGAACAAGTTGCCATCCACTCAACTCACTGCAGATCAATTATGTTAAGAGAACACCTGTAAGTAGAGTATAATGAGGCCCATTAGAGCTGAGGAGGGCAGAGCAGTTTCTGCACCCAACTCCGCAGCAAAAGAGAGAGACGGTGAGATGCTGAGCGCTGGGGGGGGGGCGATAACGGTGAGACAAAAAATGGAGACAAAGCTCCATGAGAAATTAAAGAAGGATGGACACATCCCTGCAGTTTCACTGGCTTTCACTGCAGTTTTACCACCATCGTAATCCGCCCCAAAAAAACATTGCTGCCCGCTGCCTCATTTACCCATAATCCCTGGCAATGCTGAGCACTGCTTTCCATTCATTAAGGAGGTGAAGGAGAATCAAGAATCCGAGAGAAGCCTCCAGTAGCTCTACACACGTCCACCAGGAGCATTTGTTGGTAAATTATTTCTATTTGTGAGGTGCTGGATTGAAAGATGATGCCAGTCTTTATGTATCTGGAGCATCGAGCCCTCGATGTCAAAGAGTGATTAGAAGTTTGAAAAGCAGGAAGCTGAAAGAAGATGAAAGGTAAACGGACAAAGAAATAGCTCTCGTACTTCATACCTTTTGATAAAGGTCGACCGTTAAGATGCTGTAAATCAGTGTTTCTCAACCTGGACCTCGGCGACCCCCCCGGCAATCCACATCTTTGTTCCCTCCCAGCGCTCAGATGGAGCAAAATGGTGGACTGTCTGGGGGTCCTCAAGGACTGTCTTCTGATTGGCTAATCACTGAGGCTCAAAGTCTGGCAGAAGGCATAAGGCCTAACATTTAGAAGGCAGACCTTGTTGTCCTTAAAATCTCCCCACCAACTTTTTGTAATGATTTCCTTGTTAACCCAAACGGTTGGAGTAACAAACGGTAATGTAGAGGAAGTCTACCCAGAATCCCGCCAGAGAAGGCAAGGTGTCCAACAGCAGTCACTGGCGAGGAGGCCCAGAGTGCAAAGTGGCCTGTGCAGTGCCCAGTGAGTCGTTTGGGTTCTCTCCCTCCCGCCACTGTACCATGACGTCTGATGTGGCCTGGCCACTCACAGTTTTTTATCTGACAACATGCACATAAAAACCTACTTTTTACAGACATAATCAGACATATAAATCTACATACTAACACAAACTCCCAGCTTTAAACAGACATCCACACACACTCTAGGAAGCAATCATATTTCAGAAGGGAGGACGATCCCCTTCTAAATGTCTCTGTGCCTCAGGAGATGGTCTAACATGGGTGTCTAATAAGCTGAGACCCACGTTACAGCTGTTTAGAGCTCAGGGGGATGCTGATAGATAAATGGCAGCAATGATTCAAAATGTTGCACAGATACAACGCCGAATTATCAAGACACCTTGCAGTGGAGATGGATCTCCGGGTCTCTAATTTCACAGCCTGTTAATTAATTGTTTGTTTCTGCATTCAGGCCATTTGATGTATAGGTCGGTGTTTCGCAATCCGGCCCTCTGAGACCCACAGACAGTCCACATTTTTGCTCCCTAGCAAAAATGTGGACTGCCTGGCAGGAAGCTCGAGGGGAGCAAAAATGTGGACTGCCTGGCAGGAGGCTCGAGGGGAGCAAAAATGTGGACTGTCTGTGGGCCCCCGAGGACCAGATTGGGAAACACTGGGATAGACGGTGGAGATGTTCCACACTGTTGGCAGAAAAGTAGAGATAGATCAAGTAAGACAGTGGAATTCTGGGAAGAAGGTACTGTTATCAGCCCTGATCTGTCTGTCAGTGCTGACAGCATCCTGTAAAACTGGAGGTCGTCAGAAGGTCTGAGTGGAAGTCAACCACAAGTACCAAGGCCCCATCCCAGATATGGGTACAGCCAGCTCCTCACAAAGAGAAGTGTGTGAGCTTTGAGATCGCTGAATTAAGCAGGGAACAGTGTGATGTCTGCTTAAGAGTACGACGCTTGGCAACTGAGGAATCGGAGCTGCGACATCCTCGGTACTGAACCACCGAAGCTGTCGGTCGATGGCTGCATCCCGCAGTATTTGCTTCTGCTCCCTCATCTCAGCGTGCCAGTGCCCAGCGTGGCATGGCTTACACTGGCATGCGTAAATCAGAATGCCAACGCAGCTCATTATTTCCACTTATCATCCTACTGCATTTGTTGCAAAGTTTCTCAGTTCTTTGTTTATCTGTTCAATTGTCAAAGGACCCAAGGATGTACAGCAGGAGACTAAGGCTGATCACAGTGGCATTTGTAACACCTATATTCCAGGGTTTGTCTCAAACGACTCGCTTCCCTTGCAGCATAATTTGCTAAGGGCAAGAAGAATAAAGTGAAGCATAAGTTAGTCTTAGATATTTTATTTTATCGCTTGAAGAATATGTGTAAGATGCATCTATACATTCAGATGTCATTTACCCATATCTAGAAAGGATTTTCAGTGATTTTCTCTACAGCTATACACTCGAGTTGTTCAGGGATCTGTAAATAAAGGCAATGACATATGCCATATCGAAGCGATTGGTTCGTGAAAGCAAGTTGCTTAATTTAGCTTTTCTTTAACAGCAATTCGTTCATTACTACGTCACCCGCTGTTCCACTCTGGCTATGTTATCTAATATAGAAGGGGAAAAAACAACAATAAAACTGCTTTCAAGTTCCATTTAGCTTACACCAGCAACTTGATTTCGCTTGGCAAAGTCACGCAGTAAGTACAGCCGGCAGGTCGCTTGGAAAGTCTTTTAAAGACAGTCTGCCATCTTCTCCCCTTCGCTGATTCATTTTGAATTATTTTGCTGCAGTCGTCATACAGAAAGTAAATTCTCATCTCGTACGATGGAGCGCGGTGGCTGGTCTACAGCCGCGTATTGTGCTACAGATTAGAGTCGGACGCGGAGTAAATATCTTATCAGATGGAGGATATCAGGGTAAATATCTTATCGGCTGGAGGGATTTCTCTCCAGCTGCTGTTGCACTGGATAACTCTCCCACCGCTGGTTTAGCGGTACTGTGCGGGTTGTGCGCAGGAAGAGACAGTGAGCGATGGGTGCGTGACGGAGGGCGGGGGGGGGGGGTTGCTTGCGTTAGAGCAGCTTTCAGCAGGAACTGACTGACCTTTTCTTTACTATACTATGTATCAGAGGTGTAGGACTGGACTGGGTACACTGTTCGGCAGCCCCACAGTCACTGATGTGAGAATACTACGAGATCGGACATAAAAGCGGACACATGTGGCCGGGTTGCAGAATAACTACCGCTGGATCCAAGCGGACCTCGTTATTTTCAATTTAAAGATCTCAAAGAAGCGGCTCGGTCGATACCTGGTCTACAGGTAGTTCAGCTCTAAGGGGAGACAGCTGACAGCTACTCTCCGGTGTCTACCATTAGCCCTGCTCCTAACTTGCTCAAGAAGGTAAGTGAAGTGCAGACTGTAGGCTACTCTGCTGATGTAGTGCAATATCTGATGTGCTATTCCGTGCAGCACTGAAACCATTTGGGCTGCTTTGTTGACCAGCAATATCATTTTCCAAAACGTAAGCGCGTGAAACATACTTTAGTGATGACACATTAGGTCGTATTTACACACTCAATTTTAAAATATTTTAAATATCTTAAATTGTAATTAGGCAAACATATGTATGTGTGAAAATGCCTGGCGCAAATGAGAATATTCCGCATGGATCAAATGTATATACCATGCATCTTGTATTTTCATTAACAGTTTTTAAGAAGCTTGTTAAAAAAATCATTCACGTATCGCAATTTCGCTGCCGTACTGGCGGGATCTTTCCTGTTTTACTCGGCTCACTGCACATTGCCTTGTACGAATATGAAAGTGGCATCAACGCACACACACCGGCAGCCCTGGGTGGATTATTAGATTACAGGGCTGCTGGCGGTAAAAACGCACGTCTTCACCATGCGCAGCTGCTGGAGGCTTGGGCTGCAGGAAGATCGCTCCGGTTTCTGATGAGGCTTTCCCATAACCTAACGTGGGTATTGTTACTGGGGACGGCAGTGAATCCCACACACAGTTGTCTGCATGCTTCAGAGGACGGGGGTGCATTGATTTGGCGTTGATCTCACAGGTCCAGATGCGAGCCGCAAATGCAGAAAGGACAGACATATTTCGGTGAGTTTATGTTATTTGCTTAGGATATTATTTTAATATCTAAAACATATTTGGCGTGTGCGTGTTTATGATGTAGGGGGCGTCTTTATTTCGAACTTCTGAATACTCAGGTAAATCTAAGCAAAGGAAAACTGGCACCCATGTATACTCTGTGTTTCTGCAGTGTCGATTGTTTTTTAAATGTTGTTAAGGGTTACGTTTTCAGATTTTAAAAAATGTAACATTTATTTTTACTGGAGGTCGTGCATAAAGGTTTACATGCATTCACCAGTTTGACCAGTTCCATAGTCTTGATCATTTAATGTTGCACGCTGTTAAGGTTAATAATTCGGGATACACGGATCTCATTTCGCATAAAGTAACGGGGAAACGTTAAACGCCGAGTCCGAGCACGACGAGTTTTAGTTGGGTACTGTTACAAAATTTCTGTATATACGTCTGTTATACCCGTCAGAGCCACGACAATTAAACTGGTGAGCATAGGGAAACGTCAGACCAATTGAGATGGGAGACGGGGAGTTAATGTGCATGGCGTTATGGTGTAGCCTACATGTGCGCCTGGCCATTTATGCTCATTGGTAAAAGGGATCGGTGATAATTCGGGACGCGGCGAAACAATGGCAGTGATCGCAACGTGAAGCCGATCGCCCGGGCGCCCTGATCAGCTCCTTCGGGTTTTCACACAGCAAACGCAGGAGTGATGAAACGGCGTCTGCTGATCTTCACGAACAGTGCCAGCAACATCAGCGTATTTGTGTGATTCAGTACCAGTTAGTTCCCAGATACAACACGCACGGTGCACAATAAATCTCTTATAGGTAAGCTAAGGGATTTCATTTCCTTTCCCTTTTCATGATAGGGTTTACTTTTGCGCGCGTGTGTGTGTTTACACCAAAATAACTCAAATGCGCTTTGAATAATCAGTAGTTCGCCGAACTTCTAAACTCCATTGATTCCTAATTGCATTTATAACCAAGGAATGAATGGTAATTCGCCAACATATTAAGATAATCTATAAAATAATCCGTCCAGTATCAATAAATCATAGTGTTCCTCAGTTCCTTCCCATCAAAACCTCTTTTCATCTCCCATTCTTTAAAACTAGCTTTGTATCTGAAAGAGCTCAGCAGGTTCTTATTTCCATTTGTGTTCCAAACGTTTTTGCCCTGCTACACAGCCGACATTCTCAGTTCATGATCAGGTTATGCCGGCATCCCCGTTAAAGCCGTTTTCATTATCAGGGTTTTGATAGCTGAAATTAAACAGGGCAACAACTGAGAAAACAAGAGCCATAACAGAAGGGGAATTTGTTAACAGACCACCATGAAACCATCGTAATGCAGTTTGCAGTGAGGCTCCATAGAAGTGTATCTGCATATTGGGAGTGGCGCTATATCAGATAAATTGGAATTGGAATTTGAATTGGAAATTGAATTGAACTGTCCTGTTACTATGACCAGGATAAACAGATGGAAGACAGATGGATGGATTTGTAGTGTTAGTCCATTATTTTTTAATTAAAGAATCAACTTGGCTTCAGATTTATTTTGCCTGTTCACCCATTCACCCATCTCCCATACTGCTTATCCAATAAAAGTTCAGGGTTTCCCTGCAGCTTATCCCGGGATACGCCCAGTGAATTCGGGGGACACCCTGGATAGAACATCAGTGCATCACAGGCTCATTTACTGCCATTTTAATTTTTGTTTTAAGTCATGTATCAGTTCGGGTAATAAATACACACCTGAGACTTGAGCGCCACGCCGGGTCAGACTCGTTACGCAGAACACCCATGATGCCGAGGGACTGGTCCATCTCACGCTGAGCCAGTCCCCCCAGCATCTCCCCGTCCATTATTGGGACTGGCGCTGGGATGAAGTGCTTTCGCTGAAGCGGTGACCTGCTGGTGACGGAAAGTGCCAAGTGCACACTGGGGAGAGGGTGGGGCGTCTGCAGTATGGGGGGTGCTAATTATGGCCCCGAGGTGAGCCGTTGTGCCAACCGGGCCCTCAGACGAGGCGGCAGCTGCTGTGACAGGCCATCGCGTCCAACACCCTGCGGAGATGGCCACGGGGAACGCGTACCCAGGAAATTAGTGCCTCTGTTTACAAGTAGTGATTATACTGCAGCGTGACAGTTATAAAAAATATAAAAAATACTTCTCACCCCTAAAACAAACGTGCAGCATTTGCTGTGCAGTTTTTTTCTTGTCTGGATTATGCGCTCAAAGCGATTCGCATTGTTCTGTTGTCACGCAGCGTCTTTCGTCCATTTAGCAATGCTGTTCGCTCCTCCTCCTTCGTGTGGCGCTGTCAGCACTCTGAGCTTGTGTCCACCCCCCCCCCCCCCCCTGCCCTGACAGGCATACAGATGCTCTCCGCCCAGACAGACGCCACGCCCAAGGGCTGCGCCGGCTGCAGCCGCAGGATCAGGGACCGCTACCTGCTGAAGGCCCTCGACAAGTACTGGCACGAGGACTGCCTGAAATGCGCCTGCTGCGACTGCCGTCTGGGCGAGGTGGGCTCCACCCTCTACACCAAGGCCAACCTCATCCTCTGCCGGAGGGACTACCTGCGGTACGCTAGCCTGCGTTATCCGCCGCGCCGGATGTTTACGTCTGCGTGAACTTGCAGATGCAGATTCACAAGTTTTAGCGGTTTTTCTTACTTAAGAGGGGAATCATACACTATATGGACGAAAGTATTGCGACACCAGCATATCCAACATCTCATTCTGAATCAGATGGCGTTAATCTGAAGTTGGCCTAGTCTTAGTTGCTATAATAGCCTGTACTCTTCATGTTGGGACATTGTTGGTGGGATCTGCTGCCATTCAGGTTGGGGATCGATGTTGGGTGATCAGGTTCCTCTCTGTGAGCTTGTATGTCTGCCACGCTTTTGCTTCCAGATGTTTCCACTTGCAGTTGACCAGTGCAGCTCTAGCAGGACAAAAACGTGCAGAACCGACTTGCTGGAAAAGTGTCCAATGATGATACCAGGCTGACTGACCTCTTCTGTATGACCTATTCTGCAGCCATTGCTTGATACTTGAGATTGTATGGCTGTGTGTTTAATCATACACCTGTGTGTCAGCAGTGGGTGTGGCTTGTGGACAATTCCTGTAATTACTATGGGTGTTTCGACTCCTTTTTCCTTATCTGTCCGTATGTCCATCCGAAGGGACTTGCAGAACTTTGGCATCTGAAGTTATTCAAAGCCGTCATTTTGTTATGGTCCAAATGCTATACAGTATTTCTTTAAATCACAAGAGAGGAGTATTTTACTAAGGTGCAGATATTGCATCTCTTACACCGAAGTCTCCCAAGGTTCTGTGTGTCCAGTGGTCATTTCTTTGTCCGGGACAAAGGCCTAAGGGCTGCTATTAGCAGTAGATAAAAGGATAACCTGGTACAAAGCAGGTTATTGGGCTCAGCATGAACTTTCTGAGGAGGTAACGGCCATTTCTTTCTAAGGTTATAGCTAAGAGAGGGCAGTAAGGCTCTGGCCCATTTTAACTTACATGTTTGAAGGCCAAATATGACAATAATATCCGTAATGACAGGGAAGCGTTTCTCTCTCGGTAGCTGAGAAATTTTCCGAGTTAGCGGGCCTAGACTAATCAGTCCAGTGGCCCGAGGACGCCTGAAGTGTGGTGAGGTGGCCCCAAACGGGAGGAGTTCAGCAGAACGTTTAAGGTTCCGGGTCATTTTCAATACAGTCGATTACGGTTTGGATCATTCACAGAAGGACCCAAATCCAAAACCTTCAGACAGTGCTGCTGCCATGAAGGAGGATACTGGGAAGAGCACAGATAGTGTTGCAGCCTTGAGGAGGTCATATCTCACAGGGGAAGGTGGTCCGGATGACAGACAGACGTGTGGCTCGTCATGCAGGGTCTGCACGAGCCTGCTGCGGCTGCCTCGCCCAGGACGGCGCAGCCTGTTCAGATCAGGAAAACCGGATGGAATTAGGGCCTTTTTCACCTCAACGGCAGCCAAGAAGCAGTCATCCTGACAGCACAGCTCCTCCATCAGCAATGCAGAAATGGCGGTACGTTTATGGACAAACAGCGTCGCGTTACGATTTTCCATGAACTCAATAGACGGGAACAGATACGCGAAATGCAACTGTAGCAAGAAATCGGCGCGAGTCAAAAACTAGTCCTGACATCTATTCTTTTTCGGTGTAAATAGGCACACATGAGGTGCAGACTGCTGTGGGTGATGTGTAGAAAAAACATCAGCACTCCACTGAGGTGTCTGGAATATTTCGCCTGGAACCAGTCTATCATCTGTTCATTGCGTTTCTGTGTTTGAACAGTTTGGAAATCAGCACGGTCACTATAGTGACCTTTTACAAACAAGGAGACTACAAGCATTCCCGTGTCACTCCATTATGACATCACTGACTGCGACAAAGTGGAACAAATAGTTCTGTCATAAATAGGGTTCATTTACCACTGATCCTTGAGTTATATAATAATTTTAAAGCAAAACAATAAATATTATCACAACACTACCTACCAATAACTAAACTTTCCTACAAGCAACACAACTCTGTGTCTTAACTGTTGGCAATTAAACAATTATAGATCATCTACAATTGGTTAATTTCTAATATTCCAGAACTATCCGAAGAGTTCCCTTGTGATTTTAAACATTTTGGGTGTTTTTAGAATGATAAACACATTCACACACCATCCAAAGTTTTTCAACTTTACTTGCGGATGTTCCGTTGGAAATTGGCCTGCCGCTATTTCTTACTGTTGGATCTTATGCGGTTGTTCTTGGCTGTTATCTTGGCATGGAAATAAGAAGGAAATAGGCGGTTTTATTCAATTTAAATAGTTGAGCCGCGGGGCTCAATAAATCATTTTGCTTTAGGAAAAGAGTGCAGCCGACCTTACAATTATACTTACCAAAAATATTCATCCAAGTGTTGTGTATAGTTGGCCTTAACTTGGACTTAAGACGAGGAATGTTCTTACGAAATGGCCTGACACCAAAATAAATACCTATACGCAGTTATCAGATGCAGTGACAAAGAAACACGCATGAGCACATTTCATTGTACATAGGTAATCACATACGATTTGTACAGATGGAGGTTAGGAGGCCCTAGCTAGCTTGATGTGATGTCGCTCTGATGTAACTTAACTTTCTGATAGTACTTAGGGGTGAGGCCTAAGAGAGGCTGCAGCTGGTCACACGGAATCAGCCGCATTATCATGTACATTAAACAGAAGAGTCTCTGGGTGCATCTGATAATAGAAACACGAGTTAAGGTGCTACACGAGCACAACAAGTAAATGCTGAGCTTAAATGCAGCTGCTTCCATACATTTACAGTACTGTGCAAAAGTCTTAGGCAGTCGAAGATATGTATAAGAATAAAGCTGTTTATCTGGGTAGCAATTGTATATTTGCTCAGGAAAAAAAAACACTATTTAACATTAGAATGCATGCAAATTAAAAGTAACACAATAAAAACGAAGATGATTTTTTTTTTGTGTTCTCTAGAAAGTTCCTGATGTCTTGCTGGATTTCTAGATGAACATCGCTTCAGGTCGCAAACCGCTCCTCAGGGGCAGCTCAGCCACTGCGTGTGTTTGTTAAATTTCACCACCAGTTTAGTTAGTTAGTTAGTTAGTTAAATAATTCAATGAGGCATTGATTAGCCAAACAGGGTGTGCTAGTGATTGAGTCAAAAAATACACGGGTGCATTGGATGGTTGCTGCAAATACTGGGGTAACTTTAAGAGAGGTTTTGAAACGGTTAAGCTGACATAATTTGACTGATGCAATATAATAGTTGTTCACCAACATAAAGATCATTTAGACAAATATTTTCTTTGACTACCTAAGACCTTTGCGCAGTTCTGTATAACGGAACTTAAGGTGATTTCAACCAAGAAACAGCTACGAAAGATAGTGCCACTGCAACTGTGAGCTAATATTATACACAAACCGCAAGGCTAACAGCACTGAGATCATTAATACTGAGGAATACTGGCATGCCGCATGCACAGGAGGCCGTGATGATCAGACGGCCCCCCCCCGGGTGGCGTCGTCGAATAGGGCCGGACGATGGCACCTTTTTCATTAGATACCTGCACATCAAAGCGGCATCACAGAAAGCAGGCACAGAGCGAGGGGCTGGAAGGAATGCGGCGGGTTTGAAGCCGTTAAATCACAACGGGGCGGCAGAGATAACGGCGCGCTGTAAACACTCGGCCCAAACGGTGCCCCGGGGGCGACGACAGGAATGCAGACGGGTAGCGGGTCGCGGCGCGGCAAACGGCGAGCGAGTCCTGCCTAGTGCCGCTGATGTTTTATTAAACGTAAACCTTATTTAGACCTCTGCCTGCGACTTTAGATGGGACTCCTGAAGATTTACGTGACAGATAACGTTCTATAACTGGCACCACCCCTGTGTTTTAGGTCTAGCGTGAAGCAGTCCCGGGTAAAGCGCTGTAGGAGGTGGGTTTTCCAGTCTTAACGTGGCTGTCCTTCTATTGGCCACCTCTGAGGTGTGTGTATCTCAGAACAGTTGTGTTCCAAGGCCGTGGGCTGAATAATTTCACCATCGGGTCCTTGAGCGAGACCCTCAACCGGAACCGCTGCCGGGATTGGCTGACCCTACTCTCTGATTCTCACTTGTGCATGGCTTTAGACGATGTCTTCTACCACACAGATAAACGTAATATGGTGTCCCCCTCATTTCTTCGTCCTCGGGCGTCTGAGAGACTGTGATGGAAATCAATTCATGTTTTGCTTGAGCAATTTATGGGATAATCATTGTATTATGCAACAACATAAGCTCCAAGATCAAGTAGCAAATCAGTCACATGACAAAGTGAAGCCTTCCAGTCCGTCCATTGGCCGCCGGAGTCTCAGCCATGCCTGACCGTAGCATACGGAGGACACTGGAAGCTAAGGCCAATTCTGCCACTCTCAGTATTGTTTTGCCATCAACATGAAAGTAGTATTATTGTTTCTTACTGAACCGAACTTATCAGAGGAAGAGTGCGGGATTGCCGGGGAACTGCTGTGACAGCTCTGGTATTTGCCAGATAGGCGGACTGGGGCCGGAATATGCCGGAATGCGGAGGGACTGCTCACCGTCAGTCTACCCTGTGATGTTTGTCTGCCTCCCGCCTCTGTCTTTGTTATTCGGAGTTGCTTCTTGCCTTTCGCCTGCGTTTCATAAATTGTCACTTGACCACTGGTGTCAGGCTGGAAAAAAACAGGAGCTGAGTCCCACGGCTTAATGCTGCCCACTTAGTGCCTGTCGCTTTATGACTCAGATCTGTTGCTGTTGCAGCTTCACCTCGTGCTGCCCTCCCAAAGCCTGCTTGTGGGGGAGGGATAAACAGTGAAATGCTGTTAATTTCAGGACCTATATGTGGCTACAGAAAAGGGGAATGACTAAAATTCCAGAACGGTAGTGAGAGACTCCAACATACTTTACTCCTGTCACTCATCTCGATTAACCACTTAATTAATCGATTAATCTCAAACAGCAAATAATCGGCCTGGCTTGCCAGCTGTAGCCCCAGTGGATATGCAGGATTGAGCCTCGATGGCTCCTGACGATTCCCCAGTGCAGCACAGAGCAGTGCAGTGTTACAGGAGCTCCCAAAAACGACGGGCACGTACCACAGAGACTCCCAGTGGGACCGGCGCTTAAGCCCTAATGACTCGCCAGAGGTGCAGACAGAGACCTTGCAGTGCGGTCAGGGCAGGCATGGGCAAGAGCAGCACTGGCACCGTTAACAGTCTGTTGACCCTCACAGGTGTTGGAATGTGGCTGTAGGTCCTCTGAGATCGATGCTAAATGGGACTGAGAGCACTGACTGTAAATACCCCTGCGACTGACCGGCCCAATCGGGGATTTCCGTGCCTTGTGTCTTGTGCCTCCTGGAGTAGGCATAAGGCCCTCCGTAGCCCTGTCCACGAAAGAAGGAAGGACGGACGGATGGACGGATGGAATTTGTAAATACACTGCATTGCAGTGTGGCTGATGTCGCATTTGGGAGCACGGCAGGAACGTCGCTCCAGTCTCTGTGGAGGCGCGACCCTGATGTCTGAATCCATTACCGCTGTGATCATAACTTGCCACTGAATAGGTTTCATACATATGAATGCACAGAAGTATCAGCTCTTTCCCACACTGAATGCATTGCCCGATCCGAAGCAGTTCTTCATTCTTTTAGCCTTTCCATTAAATTCAACGTTCTTCACACCAGCCTAGGTTACATGTTGCTGTATATAGTGAGATAAAGTCAGTCTTCATTTTTTTCCCCCAAGTACATCACAGTTTGTTGACTACAGTTATGACGAGGACAGTACTGAGTTGGTACCCACAGATAACTTGAACCTAGAGCTTTTTTCATTGGCTCAGATTTGTCATGTGACTGATTTGCTACTTGATCTTGGAGCTTATGTTGTTGCATAATACAATGATTATCCCATAAATTGCTCAAGCAAAACATGAATTGATTTCCAGCACTTTCAGAAGATGCAATAACTTTATGGTTACACGGAAAAGGCCAAACTTCATTTTCAGCACCCAAAACAGAAATCCAATGTGGAAGACAGTGGGCGGAAACACACAACAGAACCCCCCCGCCTCGCGGGATTCATCAATCCCAATCTGAGCTGAGCCATTATAAACAACAGTGTGACTATATTTAGCACTTCTGCTTATAAATGAGCTTTAAAGAAAGACCAGTAGCCCAGTGCTACAGCCTACTGGTCGAATTCTCTCCATTCTCTTCCCCCCGGTTTCTCTCTTAAAAGCTGAATGGATGTTGCAGATAAAGCCTTTTGCTGTGGAATACAGGGTTCAAAGGCAGAAACGTAGGTACCATAATGTCCCCATTAGCCACAGGCGTCAGCTAATGAGCCTAAAAGCATTAAGAGCTTTGACATGATTGTGTAATTACTACACGGGGTTCGACATGCGTCACCATTAACCTTACAGCACGGCAATTTATTTTGCAGGTCTGCAAAGTGCCTCGCCGAATATTAGCATAGAGCAGCCTGGCTCTTTCATAAAAGGTTTAATAACTAATTAAACCTTAGATGTGGGAGGCAGATGCTTACAGCATAGGTTAAGGACAAGGAAAACAATTTTCTCTCCAAAAAAAAAAAGACCACCCTGGAAACAGAGCTGATTTGGAGAAGCACTTTCATGAACGGTTTGGCAGGAGCTGCCCAAAGCTCCTGCCCTTTCAGATTACCTCAAGAAAACATCGAGTCATTAACTGTGCCCTGGTCTGGCTGCTCCAGATGAATACAGCAGGGTTCCCCAACCCGAACCTCAGGGACCCCCAGATAGTCCACATTTTTGCTTCCTCCCAGCTCCCTGCCAGACAGTCCACGTTTTTGCTGCCTCCCAGGTCCCTGCCAGACAGTCCACATTTTTGCTGCCTCCCAGGTCCCTGCCAGACAGTCCACATTTTTGCTGCCTCCCAGCTCCCTGCCAGATAGTCCACATTTTTGCTTCCTCCCAGTTCCCTGCCAGACAGTCCACATTTTTGCTGCCTCCCAGGTTCTGGTACAAGCAAGAACGTGGACTGTCTGACGGTCCCTGAGGACCGGATTGGGAAATACCGAAATACAGGATAGCAGACGATAGGAGTAAACGGGAGAGAGGGGTTGTAAAAAAACAGAAGGCAGAGGCGAGACTCTATCCCTATTTAAAGCACATTTTTGCTCCCTCAGGCTGACATTTGGGTAATATTCCATGGTAGGTCTGGTCCTATTAGGGAGGAAGCAGTAACTGATAATTAACCTCTCACTGTGCAGCTGAAGATTGAATGTTAGCTGGGACACGGGGAAAAGAGTCTGTTCCTTCCCCCAAACAAAGCCCATTCTTGACTCTCACCCCAGGTTCCAACTCCTCGCTGCGCTAACACGCCACTGCTAGCCCCCCCCCCCCCGCCTTTTTTTTATTTACGCTCCTTATTTACATTTATATGACCACCTTATTTCCCTGCCGAAGATGGACTGTAACGTGGGGTCAGGAGGCCTGTACTCAGCATCGCCAGTGATAATTTAGACGCAACAAATCACTGGCCTGTTATTAAGCCAGAACCTGTAATTATGCACATTTCCATTGATTTCCCAGGCCGGAGAGTGAGATCTGAGGTTTGCTCGTGGCCTTGTGAGCCGCTGTGGGCTGCTGTGCATCATGGGATAGGCGGAATCCATCATGTTGAGTGATGACAAGGAAGCCAGGCTCGGGGTCTGCTGGTTAATGTAGTGCGTAATTAACTGTCATTTGCTTAGTAATGGGTCGATGATCAATGGTTTGCATGGAAACAAATTCTAATCAGGTAGCTGATAAATGCACACCAAGCCTAAGGCATTTGAGGGTGGGGGGGTTGGCGTTAGGGTTTCTGACAGCATCGTCTGGGGTGGTTTTTTTCGACATCACTCAATTTTCCCTAGAAAATGGACAAGCACCAAAACAAAGTGGTCTTTAATTTACCCCTCCCTGTTTTTCTGAACACGGTGCTTTCAAGTCTGGGTTTCCACCCCCCCCCCCTCCCCTGCAGTCGGAGACCGCTATTCCAACAGGCCGCTGGGGGTGTGGGGGAAGGGATCAGTCGATTTCCCAAACCAAAACACAGCCACCCCTCGTTTGACTCGGTCAGTGACCATTTGCAAATACGACAGTAATAAAAAAATTCATTTTCCGTCCAATGCGGGCATTTTCGGCCAATTTTCGTACGCCTCTACGACAGCTCATGCCAAAGGGAGAAAGATCTTTGAAGTACAATTCATGAAGGATACGAGACTGAATATGGAAGCCTGAAGTAAAGTCGTAAACACGATCACGCCCAGAGTACTGTGATTGTCACGTAGTGATCATTTCGCTTAACGACCCGGTCGTCGGAACAGAGCCCGGTCACAATAACACGACGTGTACTTTTCCTAGCCCCAGATTTTCGTACAAGCCCTGGCACCTGTGCGTTCATCGTTTGCACCCCCCACTCTGTTGCAAGTTTGACCAGTTTGTGAATTTTTTGTACGCCGTAAACTGTAGACAGCAATAGGTTGTGACCCCCTACTTTAGAGGCTGAAATACCATACAGTATAATTGCAACCCA
Source organism: Hippopotamyrus pictus (assembly GCA_026781145.1). Lineage (NCBI taxonomy): Eukaryota > Metazoa > Chordata > Actinopteri > Osteoglossiformes > Mormyridae > Hippopotamyrus > Hippopotamyrus pictus. The sequence continues at coordinate 22,332,591 of JAODLC010000065.1, forward strand.
TTGTTGAAGAGCTGCTCGATGCCACACCCCCCCCCCATCATCCTTCCATTTTACATCTATATTCGTTTCGTTTTTTTTTCCTCTCTGTGAGCACATGTGTGTAATTATGCATTTTATTTTCAAATGATGCTGTCGTGTCAAAGAGATCACTCTAGTGTGTGATTAAAAGTCTATGGCTTTAAAAGCCTGTGTTCATTTTACGGGAGGATGAATTAATCTTTATTGCATATAGAGGTGTTGCTGCTTGTAGGTTGTCCAAAAGGACACTGGTAAATGGTTTTTTTAGTTCTGCTGTGAAAGCGAAACGTTCTTTTAGAAGTTCAAATGGTTAGCACTTTGTGGAATCATTTAACATGTTGCTCAAATATGCCAGTTACATAATTTTTCAGCTGGATGCCCTGTTGATGCGTAACAAACTGAATCTAATTCAGTGTGTTATTTAAATCCAGTGACAAACAAACAGAAGATCAGTAAGTGCATAATAAAAAACGTTTTTTTTTTTCGTTTAAGATTCTTCCCTTGAATAAATGTATGGCTCATTGCTGCTGGCTGACTTTATAAAAATGAATTTTCTAACATGCGTTTCTGGTACAGTCTGTATGAAATCTACTGTTCCTGTATATTCCTCTTCACAGCTTTACTGACCTCATGAAACCACAGAACGGAAATAACAGCCTCATCCACAGTCACACTCATTAGGCTTGTAATCAAATGAAAATAAACAGTTTAATTGAGTGGGCACCATCAGAGTTAGCCTGTCCACATAGCTGGAATGCCTTGCGTCTTGCGTCTGGAGTGGCATGCAATTAGGGAATTAGATGTTGTGTTTGTACTCACAGGCGGCATCCTTTGCGCCCCCCCCCCCCATCACTAGTACTGTTTGGAATGTCCACACTGCATTTTGGGGTTAGCAGAAATAAGTAGCAGAAAGGAATAGTCCATTGTCAGACTGCCTGGGCGGAGCACCATCTAGCGATGCAATAGTAGTTAGAACTCCTCGGGAAAAAAAAAAAAATCTGTGACCCTGTGGTGTCCATTTGTGCCCATTTGAAAATGGAAGCGTTCTGCATTTCACTCGGTTGTCATGGTAGCGGATCGCATCTGTTTGCGTTCGTTACATGCAGAAGCGCCATTATCGTCAGCACTGGAGGCGCCGCGGGTCGCTAACGATTTATCCATTACGCGTGGGATTAAAAATAAATGATGACACGTTTTTTTTTTTTTTTTTTGCTTGATTAACCGTACCACACGTTAAACAGACATTATTTATTGATTACTGAGGAGACACGCTACAGGAAAAGTGCAGCTAGTTGAATAAACATCTGCATTGTACTCTAGGGATAATTTTTCAAATTGCTCTCTCTGCTTCAGACTGTATAGCCCTAACAGTTGTGGGAGAATGCCTCACAAAGTTTCCCCAACGGTTTTTTATTTATTTTTTGTTATCGGGTGTTTTTATAGACCATAGAACATTTATAGAATATTTTTAGTGCCTGTGGAATGTCCCAAACAGGGTGTGATTGACGCTGCAGATGCCGTTAGAGCGTCAGTGTTTGGCGCCCTCCTGCTTCCCAGATGGGGGTGTCCTTCCGTGACAGGGAAAGCCTACCTGAGGGCTCCTTCTCTTACAGCATGCACCCCTCCGACGGGGGCTGTCTCTCGCAGGTTGTTCGGCGTGACAGGAAACTGCGCTGCCTGCAGCAAGCTCATCCCTGCCTTCGAGATGGTCATGAGGGCCAAGGACAATGTGTACCACCTAGACTGCTTCGCCTGCCAGCTGTGCAATCAGAGGTAAGTTTAAGAGCTGGGGGTGGAGCCTATTACTGACTTAACCAATGCTGAGGCTTGTACCATCAGTAGGGCGGAGACAACCTGTGGGGGCGTGGCCAGAATACACATTGAATGGTCACTTTATTAGGTCCTCCTATGTTACACCAGGTAGGACTCCCTGTTACCTCCATTAGAACCACAGAGGTTGGTAAGCTGTTGCCTTTCTGCACACAGCTGCTGTACTGAGCTGGTATTTTTGCACCTGCGACCTTCCTGTTAGCTTTAATGAGTCTGGCTGTTCTCCTCTGACCTTTCGCATCACCATGGTGTTTTCAGCAATAGGACTGCCACTGACTAGATGTGTTTTGTTTATCGCACTATATTCCGTGAACTCCAGGAGTCAAAAACGGACTTTACCGAAGCACTCGCAAAGGTGCAGCAAATAAAATGCCCACTGAGAGTGTATATATTTATTTTGTAGTGGTGGTGTAGTGGTTACTATGATCGTATTGATTCATCACCAGCGTGTGTAAATATCCTGGCTTCCTCTGAGTGCTAGGAACGCTGACCCGGCGCCTCAGCTCCTGCTCCGCTCATCTCCGTCTCCTTCTCATCCCCCGAAGTGCCTCATTGTGGCGTCTAGCCCATCGAGCGCCGGGCTTATCGTCTTGTCACTTACGCGGCCCGCGCCGACGGACGTGGCTAATGCGAGGAGTCAGCCGGCTCTCCCCGGCAGCCGAGCACACAGCAGCCCAGGTTTCTCCCAATTAAAGGTACTTAAGCTGGCCAGCGGCTTCATTTTAGCCCAGGACAGGCCGAGTGTTTAATACACATCAGCAGGGCTCACTTGCTCAGGCTGGGGTCACTCCAGCATGTCTAAGTGTCTGTCACAATTTCGTTTGATGGTAGGAGAAGATTTATGGGGGGGCACTCGCAAGGTTTGTTAGAGCACTCTAAAAGTTCTCGACCGTCTCCCTCCCCCAGAAGCACTTTTAGTGTGTTGCGGGCGCATTAGTGACCTAATTGAAAGAATGATGTTGAAACAAAGACCTCAGTCTTCAAGCCTGGTCACATGCAGCAGAATGTGGTTTTTAAGAAACCCCTCCCCCCGCCCCCGAGGGCCCCATCGTATCACGCGTCATTAAGATGAACCAAAACTAGAAAAACTATATATGAATATGTCTACATCTGTAACGAACAGACTAGGAGGACCCAAACGCAGAGTGAAATGATGTTGCTCTGGCTTGTTTGGATGTGGGCTTGACCATATCATTACCGTCCAATGAAAAACGGATATCTCCAAAAATCCGTTATTACAGGAGTGTGACAAAACACAATTTATCGGAAACTACAAGATAAACCAAAAAACATCGTACCCTTAGCGCCATAAATCAAATATTTTCTCAGTTTATGGTTTAATGTTTTAAATGTAGATTGTTGTCAGTGAGGCAAATTCATCAGTGTCAACAAAATGCAAATGAATCTTGCTTTACATTTACAAATATCAATGACCTTCGCTAGATAGCTATCTAGCTATCAATGTTAAGTTGTTAAAATGAACAGGATAAACAACTAATATAAAACCGACCTTCATGAATATAAATGTTAACTAATACAACCATAAATACTAGTTAAACAGATGACTTCATAACAAATCTTTTCATTGGTCAATTATATGTCAAACTACATCAGCAAACAGAGGAGAATGGTTGTATTCCACGTATAGTAAAAAAGTCACAATTGACAGGAAGTGGACATGGTTTTTATTGGACAGCGATGATATGATGAACCTTTTCTTGATGTGACTGAATACAGTTTGTCAGTGACAGTCACCCGGCAAAATAGGGTGTTAATGGGTTAGGGTTTATAAAGAATAACACAATCACCAGCCACAGTTTCTTCAAAAAAAAAAAAACCAGGGCTAATTAGCTGGCTTTCTAAACAAATTAGGGTAATATAAGAGGCGTAGAAGCTCTCTGAGCTGACCTATCTGCCCCCGTTATGTTGTCTGGCTAGCCTAGCCTATGCTAACGCCATTCTGTGACTACCTCAGAAGCTCTCTGAGCTGACCTATCTGCCCCCGTTATGTTGTTTTGCTAGCCTAGCCTATGCTAACGCCATTCTGTGACCGGCGTAGAAGCTCTGTGAGCTGACCTATCTGCCCCCATTATGTTGTTTGGCTAGCCTAGCCTATGGTAACGCCATTCTGTGACCGGCTTAGAAGCTCTGTGAGCTGATCTATATGCCCCTGTTATGTTGTTTGGCTAGCCTAGCCTATGCTAACGCCATTCTGTGACTGGCTTAGAAGCTCTGTGAGCTGACCTATCTGCCCCTGTTATGTTGTTTGGCTAGCCTAGCCTATGCTAACGCCATTCTGTGACCGGCGTAGAAGCTCTGTGAGCTGACCTATCTGCCCCCGTTATGTTGTTTGGCTAGCCTAGCCTATGCTAACGCCATTCTGTGACCGGCGTAGAAGCTCTGTGAGCTGACCTATCTGCCCCCGTTATGTTGTTTGGCTAGTCTAGCCTATGCTAACGCCATTCTGTGACCGGCTTTGTTTCCATCACACGCTCATTGGGAAAAAAGCCTGCAGCTTTCTGTGATCTACTATTGGATATAATTCCACTTGATCAACAGCCCTGATAAATAATAAATAAAATCCTGCGGCCGTGATTGGGGGGGGGGGGGCACTCTTCTTCAGCTTTTTCCCACCCCCACCCCCAAGATCCCCACTCTTCTGTCTGTCTGGGCGCTTGTTCAATGAAATCGTCCGCATGACGTCCAGTGTCAAAATGCAACCTGAGCGAAATAAATAAATCTACTACCACGTGCGGCTGTAAAATATTATTTTAGCCTGATATTAATGGAAAGGTCCCGAGCTTGTGTAACATATGCGTTGGGATTAACTTGGAAATGTGAAATTCACTGGTTGAGAGGTTAGAAGATGGATGGAAAATATTCCATGAAAAGGTCCCTCACCCTTTTAACAAATCGCTGGCTGCTAATGGGTTATCACATCCAGACTTGAATCAGCAGATTTATCTGATGCTGCCCTACATTCCATTCATCTCCTGTTGACGTTTGTGCCAGAGAGCTGCAGTTACATGGAAATCATCCAGCCTTGGTAACTAGTAAAACATCAGAAATTCTAGAACCGTAAAGAACTGTGGAATAGGCCACCCAAGAATGTCATTAGGTGTTCATGATCTGAAGCAGGTGGTCAAGACACCTGGGTTACAGTGTTATTCTGCTCTTAGCTAAGGCTGGCCTCAGTGTCTGAAGGTTAGATTAATACCATCACATACCGACATGTAGAAGTTCCCTGCGGTCCTGTACTGGTAGACCCACAGTTATGAATAAATACAGCCTCTTACGATGGGGTTACGTTCCGCTAAACCTACTGCAAGATGAAAATATCGTTAGGCGAAAATGCATTTTACCACAGTACATCTAACCTAACAAACAGCATAGCTTAGCCTATAGCCTACTTTAAAATCTACATGCTTAAAACACTTACATTAGCCTACACTTGAGCAAACTCATTAGCACAAAGCCTGTTTTATAATAAAATGTTGAATATGAATATCTCATTTAATTTATTGAATAATGTCCTGAAAGTGAAAAACATCGTAAGGTTTAAATATCGTAACACGAACCTTCGTAACCCGGGGAGCGTCTGTACAAAAATTCAACAGCAAGTCGGACTGACCTCCGGAGATAAGGTGTGAAACGTAGACCTGAGCCACAAGAAAAGTTGCAAGACAACAGTGAGCTAAAATCGAAACGTTTGGCAGGATGAAGCTGACAAGTAAAGTGGAGAATAAATGTCAAGGCAGAGTCCTGTTAGCAGAATGATGCAAGCGAGAGGCTTCGTCTCAGTGAAGATAATTTCATGGCAAGCATGAGTCATGTAAACGGGGTTACTGTACTGAATAAATTGCCATTAGATTAACCCCTTTATGCATCTGGTTTATTAATCTCTGTACCGCTAGAACAGCACAGTAATGTTTAAGCCCTTGTGTTAGAAGCTTACATAATGTAACATTGTGACAACTTCTTGAAGAAAATCTGCCTTAAAGAGATACAGTGGAACACTAGCAGGGTGATACTCTGTTTTAATTTTAGCTTAATTGAGAATTCAGAGATATGAACTAGACACATTTTCCTAACGAGTTGATTCGCCTTGTGGAAATACTGCCCCTCTCGATGACGAGGATTCCTTATTCCAACAAAAAATTGTGTTCTTTGGCTTAAGTGTGGTGCTTTGGGGATGAGCGCTGAGAATTGCTCTGCTTGAGCTCTTCTAGAGATGGAGGCTAATGCTTTTCCCCTGGAAGACCCTGATAAAGGCAGGCCAGGAGACCCCAGGTAAAGAGCCCGGCCTCCCGCCCAGCCAATGTCCAGCTTCCCCTGAGGACGTATAACAGCCCTGTGGGCAGTCATGTCAATCCCAGTCCCGACTCGAGCGCAGCGAAAGGTCAAGTATGGCCCCCGAAACGACAAAAAAAGGTCATGTGTGTTCGCAGGCTGGCGAGGAGCCATGGCACCGGCACGCTAATGAAAAGATGTGTTCTGTTGGCGTTTCCTAAGCACCATGGGCGGCGTCGTTAGACCCGATCTCCCGGGGCGAAAGCCCGGAGTACTTTAGCCCTAATGCCAATCTTCCTTCAGAAACAAAAAAAAAAAAAGTCAAGCCTCAGACAAACTTGGCTTAGCCCCGAATCTTTTCAATAGCTAGAAACCCTCCTGCGCAACACCCTGATTTTTCCCCCCCCACTACTTCCCACAGGTTCTGCGTGGGTGACAAATTCTTCCTGAAGAACAACATGATCCTGTGCCAGACGGACTACGAGGAGGGCCTGGTGAAGGAGGGCTATGCCGCCCAGGTTCGCTGAAGCCCCTTGGAGGAAGCGGAATAGGCCGGCCTCTGAAGGACCCTGCAGTCTCAGACTAAAAGCACCCACTGCTCCGGGCTCACCTTCCTATATGTATATAACAACCCCCCCTCACCCCCTGCAAAGTGCGGTCTCAGATGGAGACCTCAGTGAAACAGCAGTGGAGAGGACCAGGATGTTCTCCTGACGGACCACTTTTGTTTCTCAGCTATTCCTACAAGCACAGCTAGTATAAAGACTTCACTAGATACTGGGGGACCAGCGAAGATTTCAGACTCGAGTGGGTGGATCCACTGGTGGGTCAAAGAACAGAAGCAACCTTAAAATCTCAGGTTGAACAGGGTTCCTCTAATGGGAGAAGAGCATCCCCAGTCCACAAGATTTTGTCGTTCCTGTTCTGAAGTATGTAATTAACTGAACTGAATCTGGTTAGGTTTAAGCAAGGGCCAACCTTCTGAACGTTTCCCCAGACCCACCCCAGAAAACAAGTGTCTTTTTTTTTTTTTTTTTTTTTTTAAATTGCTGTATATATTTCAACGGGTCTGATGAGTTAAGAAGTTTGAGCATCAAAATGCAAACACTTGAATTTTGTGGTTCTTCTTTATTTGCATTGGATCTTTTTAGGACGGCATGTTAAAAGGTATGGAGGGTATTGATGCTGCACATATCTGTTGCCTTATTGCATGGTCTGTTACACAGTGCAGAGAAGAAGGTGTGAGTTATGCTGTCCGTGATGGTCGTCGGATCCAATGTAGCATAGTAACTCACATGCTAGTACGGGAAATAGCTTTTATTAATTTGATCTTTTTGAATTGTATCTCTATAAACACGTTTAGTATTCATTTTACCCAGCATGGACTACTGTTATACATGAAATACAGCATCATAATCATTTTAAACACAGATGGTAATACAGTTTTATTGTGTTACACTTTGTGACGTCATTATTTTTGGATCGGTAGTAATTGCAAATCATCTGCTCTGAAACCATCACCTTGAGAACTGAGGCCTTTTACTGGAACTATCTTTCTGGTAAATAATAGGACAAGCCTCCCTTAACTAACTTTGTATAACTCAGAAGATACTTGTTCCCCTAAATTAACATTTCTTTGTGAAAATCATGGAATTTATAATTGGATTTATCCGTGCTGTTTTTTCCCAATAAATAGGAAAAAAGGGAATTTCTTAATGGACTTTATGCACTTTAACTTGCCATTTTAAAGACAGACTAACTCAAGCCCTTCTGGTAGCTAATCTATAGATGAATCATAGCCTGACACTGGCAGCTTTAGCGAACTGTACCCTCACAAACACTGTCCAGCTTAGTGGATTGAGATTTATTCATTTCTTTATTTTTTAATCCCAGTCTGTAAAGCACAAGTGGTCACGTGAGCAGTATTGTGGCACTGGACAGCAGGTGGCATACAAAAGATTTTCAAATTAATACACTGATAATGAAATAAAAGCCTCACACAAAACAGGGATAAAGTCCCTTCAGGCTCACAAAAGCAAGCTGAAACCCAGCTAAACGAGCTTAAGAACAAAAACCATTATGTTATATACAAAAACCCCACATGCAGCTCTCCACTGACACACTCCCCAACGCTCACCTAACTGACCCTATTTAAAACTTAGCAAGTCAATTAGGGCAACAGGACCAGCTGAGTTTCGTTAATTGAAGAGTCTGCCAGTTAGTAATCAGTTGGCATGGAAACGAAAAGCGCCGTGCTGTTCCTGTGCCCGCCCGCGTCTCATGCACTCTTTAAACCTGCTCTCGGAGTCACCAAACATACCTATTTTAAATTTTGGCCGGAAACTGAATTAATTGTTATTAGAGTGCCTTCAAAATACATTTTACAGAATGCATAAAGACTAAAAAAAAAATAAACCTTAAAAAAATTAATTCTTCTCAAATATTACAATTGGCGATCCAGAAGCCGAAATAGAACTTTATCATTCATGAATTATTATACTTGCATTAATGTGCACCCTGTGAACCTCTAACACCTGTTTTTGTTTAAATATTTTCATTTCATTTTTTTTCATTTTGTTAAATATAGCCAATGCACCTCTTCCAAGAGTTGCCCGGTCACGTCAGCAGATAGAAAAAAGATGATGACATATACAGCCTGTATCCCGAATAATGTTTGACGGGTCATACAGTCGTACAGCAGCTGCACAATCATCCACAGACGAAAGCTATTGCTGTTTAAAAGATTCAGGCAAATTAAAAAAAAAAAAAAACATTCAACCCAAAGATCACACATCAAGAGCCTTAAAAGGAGGAAGCAACATGGTATTCATGAATCCTTTGATTTGGCGTTGAGCGTGTATGTGTCTGATGCCTGCATCACCAAAGGCACCTTATTAAACGATGGGTGTTTGATTCAGTCGATGCCTGCGGTACCTGAAACACCATCATCTCCTTATAGAAACATTAAGGCAAAGCAGGAAAATGAAAGACTTCCAAGGAATACCATGGTTTTCATGGGATATTGTGATTCGTCATTAACTGTAACCCTAAAGGACCATTGTGGCTCTGTAAAGCCTCCATACAAATTTGTTTCTGGGTTTTATTTCTGTTTCTTAGAAAGATCCTACACTCGTCCTCCTGTCTTTGTGGTCAGGACCCCTGTTTTCATGCACAGCCAATGGCCCCATCCTGTGAGAAGCTGATCCAGATTCACGGGGCGGACTTAACTGCTCCAGGTTACCGTGTTTTCTCAAGCCTAACCACGGCAAGGTGATTCTGATTAACGGGAAAAAAATATCACCGTTAAACTAAGTGCACAGAGTTGGACTGTGTGCCTGGTTTCAGCCGAATATATTTCTTTCAAGCTGTATGGGACAGACATGGCTTTGAGTTATGTAATCATAATCATTCATATAGATCTAAGAGAATCGCTGATATCTGGAGTTTGAGAGAAAAATGAGGTTCAGTAAAATGAAAAGCCTGGGTAGAAGAAAGAGCACATACCTCTGTCATTTCTTCACTTAGATCCATCCATCCATCCATCCATCAATCAATCCAAAATTTGTAAAGTATAGAGTCCAGTGGTGGAAAATTCAGGTCCAGAAAGTGAAAATCCAGACCAACATTCTGTTTCAACCAACCAGTCGAACATAAAGAATCACAGTCATGGAGTACTCAACTGGCTGGCTGGAACAAAACCTTGGTCTGGATTTGTACTTTCTGGACATGAGCTTTCCGCCTCTGATAAAGTCACAGGGAGCACATCCTAGGATGTTCAGGGCACAAGGCAGGGATCATGACAGAACCAGGACCTGGTTTATTCAAGACCTCATATTAAGGGTTGTTTAAATGTTACGGTTTTATTTGTAAGAAGATAAGTCAAACAAAAAAACTGATTTCTTTAAGGTATAATATTACACTGTTAGACATTCTCAAATCACAGGGCATTCACATACAAGGTATAAGAGCGAGTCTATGGTTCAGAGACTATGTGGAAGCCTTTCCCAAAGACAGCGATTCATAGCGTTTAGCAGAAGGGTCTGCTGTCAGCCTGTGTCTGGTTAGGACCTTCATAGCTGTTCTTCTGTGACCCGGAGGTCAGCACAGGGTGTGTAGCTGCCCAGTGCTCTACAACAGCTCGAGGGCCAAAAATAATGATCTCTACAGACACACCACTGTTACCTGAATCAGACAACGTTGCTGTATTGCCTCTCTATCCCACGGCTCTTAGAAGGTGAAGGGTTTGCCACAGACGCATTAATGTTGTTGAATCCTGTTGACTGTTTGTTGCTGATATATAGGGATTTTGCTTTTTTATTTGACTTGAACTCACCGCTCCATAAAAAGCAGCCCTTAAAGAGATTACTCAAACCCTCAATGATGGTCCACAGAGCTTGTTATTTTGTGGCAATTTTCAGGATTAATGGCTAGTATTGCCTATTATCTGTGACACAATTTGCTCCCGAACTGAGAAAAGATGAGAGAGAGGAAAAAAAACACAGCAAGCCAACGTAATTGGACAAATAACAATTACAGCACCCCTTGTCAGTTAGCCAGTGACAGAAAGATCGGAAAGGCCTCTTAATAACAGACTGGCTGGTAGCTGTCTCGGATACAGACATATGACCTAATCACAGCATTTTAAACAACTGGCAGCCTCTGAATATGCATAACTCTGCTCCTGAAAATAAACCACCGTAACACAACACATACATAAATCCCAATTTAAAAAAAAAAACTCCTGATGAACTTCAACTAGGCTTGAATCGATGAAAAGTTCCTTCCCCGTTTCAGCCCGCAAAGTACTGTATAATCGGCACGTAAAGTCCAAAGCAGCTAAACACAGCAGCTTGATAAAAACAGTAGTTAAGAGAGGACCCCAACAGATGATGAAGATAATGAAGCAGGCAGATTTATCACCTGAAGTGAACCGCGATATCGGGTATAATGAGGTCTCCCGATTGTGGCTCTTGGGAGGTATTTGTTCTGTAACAGCTATCTGGCAAACACTCATTAAACGAATAACACGCTAAGACTAAGGAGTTAATAGGCAGGAGCTGCTTCTGATATATGCGCCTGGCCCTGTATGTGATGTCTCCATAAACGGCAGCTCTCACTCTCTCTGCTGTCCGCATAAATGGTGTTTATCTCTGGTGCCTGAAAGTGGGGTCTCAGTCTCCCTTGTGAGAAGGTGAGAGGGAGAGATGAAAGTTGGGGATTGCAGTGTTGTCCTGGTGAATGATGCCTTGCTTAATGGAAACCTGCTGGTTCTTGAAAGAAGGATACAGCTGTAAAGCATAAATAAAGTCAGCTAAATGGAATTAATACAAAGCTGATGAAGCTGACCTGGGGGATTCTGGGTATTTTTGTGACTATTAGTCTGCACTGTCTTGATTTGAAAGTATCTATTCCTTGGCCAAAACTTCTTGCTGTAAAATCCATTTTTGATTCAACGTTGGAAAAAAAAAAAAAAGCCTTTTGGTTTTTGCGATGCTCCTGTCTTGCAATTCCATCCCACCTTTGTACCAGTAAACTTATGTGTAACTAGCGCACTGTCCTCATTAATGGCTGTCATCAATATACAGGCATGCAAACCAGGGACATAAATTCAGCTGTATTAGTGTGGTAAATAATCAAACTTTCCTCACTAGTAAGGCACCTTGCTAACAGTTTTTGTCTGTATGTCTCAATACCTGCTGCTCAGGGGTTTTACATGAGCATAACGCTTTAGGGTCGTCAAGAGAGTGTGAAACATGTTTGAATCAAATTCCAATTTAACGCTCAGCTTGTCTTAAAACCCAGCTAACCCTCTGCTGGAATGCACGCCACGGCCGTGACTACACCAGCAGAAAGCCTCGTTAGCACGCTAGCTAAGCACTAGTGCCACGTACATGCCAGGTGCACACTGCAGCCGGCCCACTGCGCTCGTGTCTCAGAGAAGCTTCCGCGATGCTTGCTTTCAAACGCGACAGTGACGCAGCCCCCCAGCTCTGCCCGCAGCTCATCTCCCGTTACCCGAGGAGCACGGCGAGGAACTCTCGTCCCAGGCTCTTCAGAATCAACATTAGTGAAATCAGCAAACAGTTAGCTGGATGCTAACTTATATATTTTAGACCATATATCACATTCTGTGATATCTCAGCAGGAGAATCTACAGCCCTGGTCTAGTATGACCATTTTATACGGTAAAATACACAAAAGCACAAACAAGCTCATTCTGTGCACTTTCATTAGGGATAGGTTGTGCATTCAGTATGGAGTGATGCATTTGATGCACGCCTCCTCTTTGAGGTAGAGGAGTGATCGACACGCCAAAGGCCTCCCAGACTGCTGGAGCACATCACATCACAGAAGGTGCAAAGGCCGTCGGTCTGTTTAGCCAGAAGTGGGGCTTAAGCTGTCCTGTTTGGCTCTGATGGACCAAAAACGACACGTAGAAGCCCCTTAAAGAAGCAGTAAGACTCTACAGACTTTAAACGGAATACCCCCCTGTAAGCACATTGTTTAAAACCAGGATGAAACAGTTCAGTAATATAGTGTGAATTTAGCCATCTTATACTTGATTAGAAGGGACCATATTTAAGGATGTAGTCAGAGCGGAATTGTGGCTGTTTGCTGAGCACTGCAGGAAACAAGAAAAAAAAAAACAGCTACTAATTTTAGTTGTTCTTCTGACTCGCACTGCCTTGATGTGTAACGATAAAGGCTCGCTAACCTTAAAGAACTGCTAAGTGTTGGCTAATGTGTGCATCCTCTCCTTGGAATCGCTCTCGGGAAAGACGTCGTAAGAGCCGAGGCGATGCCACAAACAGATAAAATAAGGTGGCCGAATCGACGACCGCGATCAAGGCGGATACCCTGACAAGCATAAATTATGATAATGAAAATTTAATAAAAAACACTTTATTCCAAAAGGTCTCTGTACTTTGAATGTGTCAAGAAGATGTAGCACCCTACCTGGAGAGGAATTTTTTGCCTCAATTAGAACACTGAAATATTAACAAGAGAAATTTCACCTTTACACAGGGGGTTAGCGAAGGAGGGTCGGAATGAGGAATGGACATTCGGGTACAACTATCAGATTCATGAATTGCTTCGTATGAGCGTCATAATCAGCTAATACAGCGTAAATCGCCGAGAGCTGCACCTGACGGAATCACACGTTACCAACCGGCATGTTTTCTTTCAGCGATGCTCTTACAAGGTCCGTGCAAAAAAGAAAAAAATGAAAACACCTACTCGATGACCTCACTGGTGCCTAATGCACTAGAATGTGTGTTATATTGCCATAAATAAATGCACCATTCTATAGCTCCGGGTGCCAAATTAACACATTCACTGCCGTTATGAAAAAGTGCATACAGTATCGATTGTCCTCAGTGTCCCAAACACTCATGCAAAAATCTAGCTTGGTCCTATGCCGGGGCTCAATTACAGCACCCAGAAGGTTAAATCGATAGCATTTAAATTGCTTATGGTAATCGCTGGATTCTGCAGGTACAATCTGCCAATGCCAGCCAAGCCATCTGTTCAAATCAAAGGTACGATGAGTGGCTGTTGTACCGGTTTGGTCTGGATTACCCTAATGGCGTGTGATGCTGAATCGCAATGTAGCCAGGAGCAGCCAGAGGAAGCGTGCATCACGACCCCGGACTTGAGAGGGATTCAACAGTTTATGGACCATATGCATGGCTGGAGACCACACGTGGCCTTCTGACTGGCTGAGGCATGTTTGCACACCAAAGTGATTTCTTTTTTAGCTGGATCTGGGCATTGGGTGGAGTTTGGGGCAGATACAAGACGTGTCCTCAGATTCTGCTGAGCTTGAGAGTTAAGCTGTACAGCATCGCCTGCGCATGGGCGCCGCACGCCCGACGTGATCAGTCACTCTCCGCGACGGCCAGCGTCTCGCATTCTGGCGAATCCTTCATGAATTTTTCATGGTTCCCGGGGACCATCGCACAATATAACTCCCGACGATATCTCATCGAGGTTGGAAGAAGTGCAGCTTTGAAGTTTCGCCTAATTAAGCTAACGAGCCTAAGAGCGGCGCGGCGGGCCGAGCTGACAGATGTTAGTCGCGTGTGTCGCTTAAAATAGAACAATGCTTCACCTCTAGCTTCCTGGCCAACTTTACTTCAGAAGCTTTGCGGGGACGCAGTATCCCGTGTGGTTGTATAACACATGCTAATGAACAGAAACCCATCCAATAGCTTCCGATAGCAGTCCAATAGGATTTATCAATACATAATCACAGCGCTATGCTCCCTGTATTAGCATAACACACGGGCTGGCGTCTCTCAAGCTGAGGTGGAAAGCCCGCATCTTCAGTTAATGCTGGTATGAAAGTCAGGGTCTCTACCGCAGGACCACAGCCAGATTCCATGTAATGTTAATCTGTTGAGTGAGTTAATCACAAGCATCATAGATATATGGTGTAGATTTCACTGCGGCCATTTATTAATATCGAGATTTTAAATACTTCAGGACAAATAGAATCAAGTATCATCAGTGTTGAATAATGAAATGATACATATATAGTTTCTCACTGGAGCTAAAAGTTCTGCATTTTTAACAATTTATTTTATTTGATCTAGGAATGACTGACATGTTGCCAAAATCAACTCAACATCCAGGATGACTCTGCCGTACTCCCCTTCATGCTAAACCAGAACGCACTGCACTCACTAAAATCAGTCAGACGGAGACAACTAATCACTTTGATGTGGAGCTTTGGTGTTAGGAAATACTCGCTGTTTTCATGTTTTTCCCCCATACTTTATTTTTGATGTATCCCACTACTGGACGGGAAACATTAAACATCTTCAGGTCTTTCCGCAGAAAACACGTTTCAATGAGTTTGTGAAGCGGGCCCATGAGATTAATTAAAAAACAAATATTAGGCAATACAGCTTAGCGTGTTTGTCCAAAAGAGGAAAAAAAAAATGAATAATTTGATAAATGCCGAGAGTCACAATTCTCCCTCCTGTCTGTTTTAAAAGAATCCGCAGTGACAGGCCGGCATTTTGGCTCGAAGGACGCAATCAGCCTCCGACGTATTTTTCCCCCCCCCATTACAATGCCAGAATCCATTTATGCTCACACAGAGTACAAAATTGCTTACATTTAATAGTAATGTGACCCCTGGAGGAAGTAGTTCACAGTGGAAGCTCACACGCTCTGCCACATTCCGCTTCTCTGGGAAAGAAAAAAAAAAAAACCCCTTTGACACAAGGACAATTCCGAGATTAACAGAAGCCCAATTAGAACAACGATTTCTCAAGCGGAAAGAAAGCAGCAAGATGTAAACACAGAACTCGGCCGCGCACACACCCACACAACGCTCATTCGTCTCCAGTTCTAATTAAACAGCAACATTAACGACCTAGGCCTTAATGGATATGCAGTGGGGTTACAGTTTCCCTGACACAAGCAGTTTAGGTAAAATTCAATGGCCACTCTGTAGCTCGACGAGCAGCCTAATTAGCCTACTTCAGGACAGCCTCACATCGACATAATTGGCTTAATGTGTTTCATTCTGTATGAAGCATAATAGGCCCTGTGAATGCCAGGAACACAAAATGAAAAATAGGGCTTCTTTTGGATGCTAGAAAGTTTTAGCAAGTTTCCCAGCACTGACTCTATGATTCTGCTGTTATGTATTTCCAAGATGACGATCTATTAGACATATATCAGAGAATCGTTCTGTTCATGCAACATCTACCTCTAAAAAGAATATGAAATACAGAGCTACCGGAACTCATGCTAATTATTTTTAGTAACTCTACAAACGATAAGACTGGTCTTTAAATCCAACATCTCATTCAGACACACTAACTGGGCAGGTCATTTGCTTCATACTCTGATGCAACACAGTATCAATGATAATCATCATCATCATTATCATAAATACATTGTCTTAAAATTTGTTGTTTTTAGTTTTGATATCTTACTCAAAAGGTGTTAAAATGATAAATACTGATTTCAACAGAAAATATAGTTTCAGGTTTTTTGTTGAAAGGTAATCAGCAGAATGATGATGATTATATAACCTTAACCTTTCTGAAAACAGTTAAAGTCCAGAAAGTTAAACTGCATAGAATCATTCAGAACTGTGTGGACTTCTGTGCTGCCTAGTAGTCTGTAGGCGCTATGTATTACAGCCAGTAACGCATAAAAACACACCCCAGGCCTGTAAGAAAACACCAAAACCTCAAACTAGTATGTAATAGAAGCGAATTAAAAACACACACCTGTAGTATAAAATATTAAGCATAAGAATCCTAAGGGATCTGTGTAGTCTGCCGTAACCAAGATCTGAAACAAACTAAAGACTTATCATTGTTATATAATCAGAAAATAAAGATGTTTCATGTATATGAACATCCTCGCTCTTGGAAGACTGAAAGAATATCTGATTTGAGCAAAGACTTTGAAATACACTGTAGATCTGCAGCGCTTTCATGAAACGACTGTTGTTAGAGATTTGTTTTTCTCCTGAAATCCTGATGTGATGCATACACCGGACCAAAAGTTTTGAGATTGACGCAAGTATTGGTTTTCACAAAGTTTGTTGCTTCAGTGTTTGTAGATCTTTTTGTCAGATGTTTCTATGGTATACTGAAGTATAATGACAGGCATTTCATAAGTCTCATTAGCTTTTATTGACAATTACATTAGGTTTATGCAGAGAGTCAATATTTACAGTGGTTGCCATTCTTTTTCAAGACCTCGGCAATTCACCCTGGCATGCTGTCAATCAACTTCTGGGCCAAATCCTGACTGATGGCAACCCATTCTTGCATAATCAATGCTTGGAGTTTGTCAGAATTTGCAGGTTTTTGTTTGTCCACCCGCCTCTTGAGGACTGACCAAAGTTCTCAATGGGATTAAGGTCTGGGGAGTTTCCTGGTCATGAACCCAAAATATCAATGTTTTGTTCCCCGAGCCAATTAGTTATCACATTTGCCGTACGGCACGGTGCTCCATCATGCTAGAAAAGGCATTGTTCATCAACAAACTGTTCTTGGATGGTTGGGAGAAGTTGCTCTCAGAGGATGTTTTGGTACCGTTCTTTACTCATGGCAAAATTGTGAGTGAATCACTCCATTGGCTGAGAAGCAGCCCCACACATGAATGGTCTCAGGATGCTTTACTGTTGGCATGATGCAGGACTGATGGTAGCGCTCACCTTTTCTTCTCTGGACAGTCTTTTTTCCAGGTGCCCCAAACAATCAGAAAGAGGATTCATCAGAGAATATGACTTTACCCCAGTCCTCAGCAGTCCAATCCCTGTATGTTTTGCAGAATATCAGTCTGTCCCTGATGTTTTTCTTGGCGAGAAGTGGCTTCTTTGCTGCCCTTCTTGACACTAGGCCATCCTCCAAAAGTCTTCACCTCTCTGTGCATGCAGATGCACTCACACCTACCCGCTGCCATTCCTGAGCAAGCTCTGCACTGGTGGTGCCCCGATCCCACAACTGAATCAGCTTTAGGAGACGGTCCTGGCGCTTGCTGGACTTTCTTGGGCACCCCGAAGCCTTATTTACAACAATTGAACCTCAGCCCTTGAAGTTCTGGGTGATCTGATAAATGGTTGATTTAGGTGCAATCTTGCTAGCAGCCCTTTTCTGTGCAAAGCAGTGATGACTGCACGTGTTTCCTTGTAGGTAACCATGGTTAACAGAGGAAGAACAATGATTTCAAGCACCATCCTCCTTTTAAAACATCCAGTCTGCTATTCTACTGTAACTCAATCAGCATGACAGAGTGATCTACCGCCTTGTCCTGGTCAACACCGTCACCTGTGTCAATGAGAGAATCACTGAAATGATGTTAGCAGGTCCATTAGTGGCAGGGCTGAAATGCAGTGGAAATGGGCTTTTTGGGATTGAATTGATTTTCATGGCAAAGAGGGGCTTTGCAATTAATTGCAATTCATCTGATCACTCTTCATAACATCCTGGAGTTTATGCAAATTGCCATCATAAAAACTGAGGCAGCAGATTTTGTGAAAATTAGTATTTGTGTCATTCTCAAAACTTTTGGCCACGGCTGTAATGTCTGCGGTTAAAAAAATTATAATTATGATGTAATTATAGAAATAATTTAAGGAAATTACTTTGTAGTGTAAATGCTTTTGGTTTTCCTTTAAATAACTTAAAATATTGATGACTGAAATATCCCATGTAATATCATACTGACGACTATTCTTTGAATTACTTTAATGTACAAGGTTAGTCTTCATTAAAGGCTCAGACATTTTATAAAAATAAAATCAAAATAACTCACAAAGACTTCTCAGTGGGTAGTTCTCACATTCCATTGGCCAGGCAGCTATTTCACCAGCAATGTGTGCATAAAATATAAAAGTGTGTCACTTTCAGATGTGGATTGTACTGAGAATGGAAGGGCAGCTGATACCTCAACCTGGGTGATCTTTACATAACGGAAGACCTTAGCATGTCAGTATTGTAATCACTGGTGACAACGTACATTGGTGTGAACCAATCAGAATACTGGGGCAGCTCACAGTGCTAAAAACAGCTGATGGTTCAGCACTAAAAAAAATACGTACAAATTATAACTGTCGACAGGAAAGTTCTTTTGTGGAATCTAAGCAAGAAAAAACATATTTAAAAATCTACGTTTTCTTTAAGGAATTTATGTCTTGTGCCAGAAATGTTCAATGTCATTCCAAAAAACTGCTGCAGTCAATCTGTGAGTTATCTTGGAAGAGAATGACAGAATTGGATCAAGGCTTTAAGTTCCTGCCACAGGGAACTGTTTTTGACTCCTTTTTAAATGAGACACAATTGTAGGGTTTTTTTTTTTTTAACATGAGTTCCAAATGAAGTTTCGTCTGTTACCTGTAGTAGATATTTTACCCTAAGCTATGGTGTGTGGCTCTGTTGGTTAGGACTTTCTGCTTGCAATCAGAAGGTCGCTGGTTCAAATCCCATACCTGGCAGAGTGATGTCAATGTCGGGCTCAAGCGCAACACCTTAAACCAGGGGTCTCAAACTCCAGTCCTGGAGGGCCGCAGCCCTGTGTAGTTTAGTTCTTTTCCCCTTCCACCACAAATGATTCAGCTCAAGAGCTGTGTGGTAATTAGCACAAGGAGTTGAATCAGGTGTGTTAAACAAGGGTGAACCGAAAACTGTGTAGGGCTGCGGCCCCCCAGGACTGGAGTTTGAGACCCCTGCCTTAAACCCTCTTTTCCCCAGAGGACACTATCTGAGCACGCTTTCTGTTCCTCAATAGGCAAATAAATGCTACAGACACAGTTTTGTAGTTTTCTACTGGGCTCCTCATCACATCAGCACTGGGAGAAGAAACCTTCTTTCTGCTGGGCTTTTAAGACCCAGTCTCTGCTTCTCCAGCCCACCGTGGCTGCATAAGAAGCTGGGTCTTTCTGCAGGAAGCAGCCATGGCGAAGTCTTCCATTTCTCACGCCGCGGGTCCAATCTGCAGACACAAATCCATTTCACATCCAGGTCATGTGAATAATTTGTTACTCATTTTCTAGGCCCCTGCCACTGTAACATTAGGGTCTCTCTGTCTCTTTCAATCTCTCCCATAATTGAGTCAGTGGTCTGTGCTGTACTATAATAGGAACAAAGGGCATAAGATTGATGTATGCTGCTCTGTGCTGTATAGAGAGGCAGACACTGTTAACCTCCATTCTAACAGTATGCAAATGTACATCCGCACGTGAAGCACACAGAATGCTAATGTAACTCTCTCGGCTGAGTAAATCTTATGGAAAAAGGACTACATCATTTTCTGTGACATCACTCGCTTAGCATTCTACCAGGCTTGATATTGATTACATCACCATGACATCACTTCCCTATCATTCTTTCAGCCTGAAAATTGCATCTTAGATGATGACATCATGACAGCGTGTAGCATAAGTAGCATGAGGTTTAAAGACACAGACTCATAAACTGAAGATTAGTATGGAGTTTGTGTTGTAGTCCCACAGAGCAGTATCTCATAACAAAGCTGCACCAAATTTTCAGATGTAAAAGTATTAGCTGCTGATAAACTTGGCATTGACATTATTCACTTTATTTCTGAAGCACTTTTCAAGTACTGCATGTTGTCCAAAGTACTGTACTGCGTACAAACCAACAAGCACATTTGTAAAAACAAAAAGGGTAGAATAATTCATAACCATAAACAAAAAATAAAGCAAAAAATGTATAAGTAAATATATTAGTAAATAAATAGAAATAATATGAATGTTAATCAGGTCATGACATGCGATGGGTTGGTACCCAATCCTGGGTTGTTCCCTGCTTTGTACCTGTAGCCTCTGGGATCGGCTCCGAACCCCCCGCAACCCCTAACAGGACAAGCGGATACAGAAAATGGATGGATGGATGGATCGTGACAATAAGATAAATAATCCAATCTAATTAAAAGACAAAGAGTAAAAATGGGCTATGAGTAACAATTTAAAAGCAGCCAGTCCTCATGTAAAGGTGCTGTTACAGCTAATAATACGTTTCATTTTAACATTTCAAGACTATGACTGTAGTATTTACACCAGAATAGAAATGATGTGACACTATCAGTCAGTGTGCTCAAAGCAAGCATCTGAAGTATTCTAATGAATGGGTAATTACATGTAACAGTAATCAATCCCTCTACACTGATCATCCTATCATCCCGGTACAGATTTTCTAATTACTATGTTAATAAGTGTCAAATGTTTTAATCACCTTCTAATTCTGCAAGTCATATCAGGCATGTATTAGTTTATCGTTATTTTCCCTTCAATAAAGAGACACGAAGAGCGATGAGGTGGAGGATGGGTCAATATTGGACATTTTTGAAATATGTTCAGTGTGTGAGACCCCCAAGGACACGGGTGCGAGGCGTCCGACTGCCCGGCGTGCCTGATGCGTGACAGACACCTGTCTGAAGGCAGCGCGATGCACTGGATTACATACAGTACAGTGTGTCGCCATCTGTCGCCTCTGAAGCTGTAAGTCTGTGTCAAACGTGGATGAGTGCTACGCTGCAGCTGTGACACGTTTCAGCAGCGAACGCTGTGGATCCAGCCTGCCTAATCGCCCCCTGGTGGGCAGCAGCTAACTCAGCGATCAAGACGCGGACTGAAGGTTCAACTGCCAGCCTCAGCTGTATCACTCGTAAACAACATCCCTACTGTGCACTCTGGCGATAAAATATCCAGCTGGACAAATGCAGGTAACGTTCAATAAAAGCAGTATCTAAGCAACCAACCCCTAAATATAGTGCGTGCTTTGACTGCCTGATTCTTCTGTCGCAAGGTTCTTCTGCAGTAGTACATCGCATAGCTACCCAAAATGAGTCGTTATCATATTAGAAAGTATCTCACGGATCTGAGTGCCGCTTCTGACGTTTTTTTCGTGTGCACGTGCACAATGGTGTAGGAGAGAGAACGATACCGGGGGAGACACAACTTAATAATATAAATACTAAGGTCTATTTATCGGAGGGGACGAATGAATCGAAATTAAACATTCGGGATACACACACCCCAAGTTCCCAACCCCCCCTACATGCAGGAGATTGAGACTCTTCAAGCTCTTGTCATTAAAGTTTCACACCAAGAGGATTTATTCAATGAAGCCTCTTCACGTGCCATTACCCGAGTTATACATTTTTCAGTTTACATATCGATCACATCGCCTGTGGTTTTTGGTTGCACTTCAGAAGAGCCAAACAGCGACCTGGGAAATCCACATTGTCAGAATTCCAAAACATTCATTAGTGTAGAACACATTCACTTTTAGTATTATTAATTATTCTTTTTAGCATGGAATATTTATTTATATTTACATATTTTGCATTTTAATGGAAAATGACAAATTACATTCTGCTTCATCGCCACATCATGCTTATTACAGCCAGCTGTTCAATTCCTAATTAGCCTCCTTGTATGATATAGGATTACATTGTGATGTGTTGAATAGGGCTTTAATTGTTTCAAATGAAGAAAATTTCTATGGATTTAATTATGCGGCTATTGCAAGCAGTAACCAGTCTCTGCTCACATTAATTGTCTGTGGCTCCTTCCAAGCCGTCGCACGGCAGGGTATAAACATGACAGGCCAGGTAGAGTCTCGTTCTCCGCCCTGCCTTGGGCTGCCATTGGCCCACAAACATCTGCCACACCTCTCCGCCTCCAGGTGCCCATAACCAGTGATCAAGCTGGAAAAATATTTCATGGGGGATAGTTGGGGCGAGGTCACGATAAAATCTGCCGAGTGGATTGTTGATGACAACATTTAGATTAGTGCAGTCTGGATTAAATATTGTTTTGGTCCAGTTGGGAGTCCACCAGCTGAGTATCCATGATATAAGGGGTATATTAATCTTTACGCGAGTGAAATTACACAGAAGACTTTAGGGGGGTGGTTTATTTTCAAAGGCGATGATTTTTGTCAGTTCTTTTAACAGGAGGGATGGTGTCCACGCGAATCACATGGCAACTCGAACCCTGACCGTAACCAGGGAGCCTCCCACAGCTGTCTTCAAGAGATCCTGAAATATCACCCCGACATTCTGGATCTACGCCAGAGCTGAACCCAGGGAATGAGCTTCATCATAAGACAGACGGCACAGTTCCAGGCCCCCATATTCCCTGCTGGAGCTCATCACCCCCCCCCCCCAATAGCATTTTCCATATGTCATTTCTTCTCTGGTTTATCGGAACCGCACCAATATAGAACCTTTAAACTTATGAAATGAAATGCAGATGATTCTGTCTGGCCTCTGCCCCTCCCTGTCTACGTCCACTGGGATACTTATTAAATCCCACAATTAATCAGATCATTTTTCCCCCCACTGTTGCCAAGAGACAAGGTTTACACTTCTGATGTTGTAATTACAGAAGGTGAGGAGGAAGGCAAAGCGAAAGCAGGAGTTGGTGAATTAAACTGAAATCCACAAGCTGCTAAATCAAATTGTTTAAACTCACTTAGCGCCTAATTAATCCGACACACTCACTTTACCCATTAGGTTATTCATTAATTAAGCGCACAGGAAAGGGAGTGATTTACATATTGTTCTAGGAGTTAGACCGAGGCTTTAGGTAACTCCTGGAATTTGTACACAGGCTCACACCTCAGGAGCAGAAAATAACGTACATGAACTTGAATTCAACCTGCAGGTTATTGGCTGAAATGCCTAATGTAACACTTAAAGCTCAAATTACAAAATTCCAGAACTTAGCCTGACCTTCCATCTCTATAAATGGGGGGAGGGCAAGAAAAGTGGCAAGACGTCACTCGACAATGTCGACTAAAAAGCTGAATAGAGCTAGTTAGGCCTTCACACACGGAGGACACTCATCAACTCCAGCATGTTTCACGTCAACTTGCACATGGAGATGGAACATGGAACGAGAGTTACTCTCTGGTGATGTTTCATGACGGGTTACACTGAATCATTTTGGTGTATTATATTACAGGTGCTGGCATCTCAATCAGGGAGGTGGTGCAATATACTGACTACTGAAGCATTGATGGAGCAGCGTGTTAAACGTAATGTAACCAAGGAAGTGATTGCAGGTGTTTTATGTCTATTGATGCTGGTGAGTGGAAGGTGGTCCCAGCCGAAAGGGGGTCTACGAGTATGAGCCCCTTGAGACGACGCCAAGCGTAATCCACCAAGTCGCAGACACACCTAAATGTCTGGGCAATCATAAACAGGTGAGTAGTTAGCCAGAGTAACTAATCAGTGCTCTCCAAGCGGGACATGACTACAGAATCCCAACTGGCCCTGTCATCTCCATCACCCCAGAAAGGCCCTATATAGGCCTAGATGCCAAGCTGATTCATCAGATCTGAATGTCATTGTGAAAACACAAATTCTCCCTGTCAGAGTTCAGCCGAGAGACGAGTCCTTTGCATCTTAGTTTGTATGTCAGCCTACAAGGTTATGTTGCTGCTTGACGTCGAACTGCACGACAGGCATCTTTTCTTAACCAACATCGCAAGCACCATCTGCATACATGAAATCTGCCGTCACTCCCTATCAAAGGATGGAACTTTAAATGGCTCACAGGCCGAGCCGCGGATCAGAGCTATAGAACGCCGCGTGACGGCTGAGCATTCGCTACTATCTGCAGCGCAGATAAAAGTCTCATCTGCGGCCCCGAACCACAGCAACAGGAGCAGTCTCAAACACATGCGCACTCATCTATAAAGCATTTTCCTTTCACACAGACAAAAAAAAAGGGGGGGGGGGGGGCTTTAATAAGCTATCTGATAAAAATAGATGATTAAACAGGGCTTTTAATAGATTAACCACAAACTGGAGACATAAAAATCGGCCCCTTCTGCTCTGTCACAAGTTTAATGGCAGCCGAGCTCCGCCCATTAACGAACAGAACAAGATGAACATTTTCCAGTTCATTAAAGATATGTTCCGTGTATCCCACTTTCCCCACATCACTGTCCATTTTTTTTTCTCCGTTAAACTTGCATTTTCCGTACGAGTCTTTATGGAGAGTGTTAATTACATGATAATGGATAACGGTTATTAAACGCATACGACTTAATGAAGCTCTGTCCTTTCAGCAGCCGGGAGAGCGCCAAGTAAAACTGCCGGCTCCGGAGATGAACGGATCAAATTATTATTCAATTTCAGAAACCTCATCCCAAATTCATAGAAACAAGAGGAGATTAAGAACTGAGCGTGGTGACAAAAGCAATGCATTTTAATAACGGTCTTAATCAGACTCGCGGACGATTTGGCACCATAATCGGCTTAAAACGTGATGATTAGTGGAATACACGGTCCCCAGTCGGCAGCCCCGCGTGTCCGCAAAACGCAGCCGCCCCTCGCACATCTACCGCTAACTCTGTATTCAAATCGCCGGGAAACGCAGAGAGAAACCCGTCAATTTTCCGGTCTCACATGGTTCCATACCCTAACCCCCCACCGTTTCACGTTATTAAAATCAAAAGATTAGAAAAAAAATCAATACACCTAAATTCTTTTACCAAAAATCTATCACAATTTATCATTCTCACGCTCAAATTAAAACCTAAAATAAATTATCAGCTATAATTTGAAAGCATCCAAAAGTCCACCGTACTAAGCGGTTATTGGAAATGGATGTACGGACCACACCTCGGGATAAACTGCCCATGTATCACCGTGACATTCACATCGATACTCTTCTGGCTATGAAGCATTGTGAGTGGTATTTATAAAGGTTTTGTTGCACTACTTATACATATGCATCAAGTGCTACATTACTATAAACAAGGAAACATCAAGACACATTGATACATTTAGAGTAACTTTTTGGTTATGTGGCTCAGACTTTAACTGAAACCAGCAATCCAAGCTAGTTCCATCTTACCAACTGCATCACTACTGGACCATCAGTTAAGCAAAATAGCAAAATGCGAACAGATAGAGAGGACTATCAATCAGAAAAATAGCTCAAATGTGTCTTTGGCCTGGTCTGGGAATTCCTGTCTCTAAGGCTCCAACTTTCCAGTAAAATAAATTATCTAATGTAATACCTTTGCATAACCATTCCTACACTCCAACTAAAAACTTAATTTGTTACGCCCTGGGCAGGGAAAATCAGCAAATCCGTGTGTACAGTCCTGTTGGCAACAGTACAAGCGCATAGCAAAGTCTTTTTCAATGCAGCCATACCTGTGATTGTCGGAATGCTGACCTCCTCCAGTTTGAAAATGCAGTTTTGAAACGTCGGTGATGCAATTTAGACTTCAATTCCCTTCAATTAACTGCTGTTCCAACAGTCTGTCTATAGGCTTTTCACATTCAGAGCTGAAAATCTCCATTACGCCAAAATGGCTGAAGAGTCTTTTTCTCTGTCAAGCGAAAGCGATCTTTCCTTTTATTCCACTCAAATGTAATGGAGGAGGCCAGCATCAGAGGCCTCTTTTCACAAATGAGGATCTTGATGGACCATTACTGGAGATGTGAAACACTGCAGTCTGGTAACTTGACAAACTCATCCAGATCAATAGCCACTGCCTCTCTGTCGCACACGACCAGAGCATGGCGATAACAAGCGTCCACATCGCACGTTATGCACTGAATACTGCAAAAGTTACACTTCATTCGGACACGATTCCCACACAAACACACCAAAACTACAGGTAGACCCAGTGAAACAAACCTACCGCTGTCACGCTTAAACCATAGCTGAGCAAAACTTTGCATGAGGAAACACCCCCATATGCCAGACAACATATACTGACTGATGAATGATTGCCTGATGAATGAATGTCTGATGAATGATTGCCTGATGAATGAATGACCGATGAATGATTGAACAAATTATCCTGATCATACGAGTTATTCTTTCCCATAATCTATGGCATTAACCAGTTTGGCATGTCGAGACCAGAAAGAAAACCAGGGCTTGGGATGTTAATGTCATTTCACGTAACATTATCATATCGTAATTCAGCCAGAAATAACTACATAAACAAAAAGAACACATACACTTCGTACAAACGCACTGCTAATACAAATGCACTGCTAAAATGTAACCATTTACCCAGTGGCAGCATTCCCCCCCCCTCACCAATTGTGTTCCTACATTTCTTTACGCATCTTTGTATTTTAACAGTATCACAACTCCAGTTGTTAATGACAGAACGATGCTTTTTTCAGTTCATGACAAGGCATCTGTGAAATTCCACGTCTGCTGTGGCCTGCGCTTCCTTCAACTCTGAGTCTTAAGAAACTCTATGGACGTCTAAACTTTGCATAGCAAGTTAAGAAAAGGTGCTTTAACATCACACGTTTATTCAAAATTTACATTCAAAATTTTACTCCTGTCTGAATTGTTTATTTCAGAAACAATATCTGTTACAAATTTTCCTACATATTCTGACTTGGGCGCTGATATAGGTGTCCATACCACAGTGCAGAGTACAGATGTTTCTTCGCATTTTACCTGAAGAGAGTAATCTTACAGAGTACAGAGCTGGCAGGTCCTTGAGTCCAGGTCATTTTTCACTTCAGGATTGAGTCAGGAATAGGTTCACTGTCGAGAGGAGCTGCAGCATTCGGGTTTATCTTCCTGCAGCACAGAATTCTGGGTCCCCTATCCTGACCCGCCGGCGCCCCCTGGGTTCCGCGGCCGGAAGGCCAGGGCAGCGGAATTGATGCAGTATCGCTTTCCCGTAGGCCGGGGTCCATCGTCAAACACGTGCCCCAGGTGAGCCCCGCACTAGAAGGTGTGAAGGTCGGATCACTTCATTCAGACACATATGCACACACACGCCAATCCAAATGTCAGTGATTACCATCCTAAGTGAGCACCCCTGGAATGAGACTCACCTGACTGCAGGTGGTTTCCACTCGGCGCATCCCATAGGAGAAGTCGTCAGTCAGAGTGACGGATTCCTCACGAAGCAGATCAAAGAATGACGGCCATCCTGTCGTCACATGGTACGGGTGAGATACGCCAAACGCCTATGTCATGTGACGTAATGGTCCCTCCTGTGAAATCTCATATGTGGCTGTCAGAGCGCCCCTAGTGTACGACTCACAGTAATACCCCCTCTGTGACATCATCGATAAGTCTCTTTGTTATCATCAATATAACCAGTTCCAAGTACAGAGATGCAGACTGCAACATGCAGTGAAGAAACCTTAATGCAAAGCCACTGTACTCCTCTTTATGCTCATATCTGGTGAGAATCGTGCTTTAAATTCTACACAGATACACAGCTTTAAATTGTGCTTACATATGGATTTAATTCACATTATGAACACAAACTCCAAACACATAACCTGGATAGTCTTACTGCAGCGCACATACAATGCAGATGACACACACTCAGACACATATGACACAAATGCTACAACATGCAGTGGATTTCCTGTGATCTGACATAAGTTCTGTGGAGTCTCACCTGACCCTGAGTCAAACTTCTTATCGGAGCTGCAATTCAATAAAATTATACAGCTGAAAAAACTGCACAAAAACAAGCACTGGCCATTCACTGGCCTCACATATCTCAAAGTTAATGATCATTAGATAGTAAAAAAAAATCAAAAGCTGTTGATTAGAACATTTAGTGAGTCAAAGTGGCAGGATCATGCAAAGCTGAGTGAGCAAATGATATGTTACGAAGACTAATGTGCTTTAAGTGTGAAATGCTGGGGGGAGGGTATTTTGGACAAAAAAAAAAAAAAAAAAAAAACCAATGAGTGCTGCACTCTTCATTAGGGTATGGGGGGGCGGGGCTACTGAGACCTCAGTGTGGGACCCGTTATACTGAGGTACTTGGTACGAACTTCCTGTTGACTGTTAATCCTGCAGCCAGTGTGGCCCCAGTATGACCCCTACATGTGTCACCCACAGAGGGCCAACACAGACACACTCCTTTCTTGGACACCCACCTGAACAGCGGTGTCCCGCAGACCACGCACGCATATGTGCCATCTTCCTTGTGGTCTGTAAACTCTCCTACAAAGGGCCTGTGAAGGAGAAGGGGCAACCATGAGGTCATCTTCAGCGTGTTGTAAGAGATGGAGATCGGCCTGGGTTTGATTCTCCACGGTCCTCCCAAACCTCCCGGTCTTCTCCACTCGACAGACCCACCTCTCAGTGCCAGCCTCTTGCGTGACGTGGTACTGGATGGGTGCGAGACGTCGCCGGAGCTCCTGCTGGGGGAACTCCAGGGGATAGTTATTCCTGTCTTTGTGCCTCCCTGGGACGAGTGAGAGTGACAGGTGGGGTCTCTCAGTTAGGCCTAACATTTCGATACACTTCAAGTAAACGGCGGTCACAGTACCTAGGGGAGCGACTGAGAGACTGAGGGGTTGAATATGAGGCTGCCAGGTCCTTCTGCTCCACCTGAGCAAAACCTGGAAGGCCAGAAAGCTCGGGCGTCTCAACAATGCGGCCATCCGGCCTGCAGCACTCTGTCCGTCACACGGCAGGGACATGAAAACGAAAGAGAGGAAATGCGTTGTGTGGACGCCCCCTAGTGGTTGGACCGCTGAAAAGGCAACGCTAGTAAGGGAGCCCTACGTGCTATCTGAATCTGAATCGTCTTTCGTATTACTGCCGATTAAATAAAATCAAATATTGTCACAGCCGACCAAGACGTGATACTGAATCAATCCCTGGAATGTGTTCTTTGCAAATGCATGTATATAGCTAGAGGTTTCTTACCACGATTTGACGATCTTAGCAACCAAAACCAAAGTTTAATATGCGATGCGCTGAACGAAGCTAGTATCATTGCCTTAATATTTGACATTGACCTTCTGCAGACCCGGTTTTCCATTGCAAAATGACTATAAGACTTAAATACGGATAAATTCACCTACCATGGCCGCGTATGGCTGAGTTTGGTACAGCCAAGCAGTTCGAACAAACGCCGGTCATACTATTTGAAATCAACTTGCATGCTGTTTAGCTGTGAAGGAGTAATGTACACAACGTACTGTGGGAAATACCGCTGAGCCTACTGACCGAGGTGAAACCAGTTTTACGTTGGATATTGGACAGGTACTCAGATCCACACTCTCCAGACTTAGCGGCGGTGTTTCACTCACGCTAGCCGGTATAAAGCAGTCGAAAGACGCGCAGTTTAACTCCACGGCCCCGCAGATGATCGCCTACCGCTGATTTAGGGACCGTCAACGAATTACTGCCCAAATTACAAAATACTAATTGCAATAACTTCCATGCCATGGGAATCAATGACTTCAAATTGAATGCATATTGTAGAACCTACTCATTTAACCTTTTATTGTATTTTATAAGATGTTTTAAAAGCTTCTAGGCTACGGTAGCCAGTGACCCCAAAATGGGTGCAAATTATGCTGCTACCTAAGCCTCACAGGGCACTGCAACGTTCATGAGTTTTTAACCCTTTGTGTATTTTATATGATTTATCTGAAGAGTGTGGATCTGAATATCTGTCGAATATCCAACCTAGAATGTCTCTGGGTAGAATAAAACTAACGCATATTGACATACCTAATTTGTCAGAATGCGCCTGATTACTGGAATCCGTATGGCAACACAACAATTAAAATACACAGAGGATTTTTATTGCTTCTGAAAAAACCCGCGGTTCCGCTTAGTATCTTACTGGATGAACAGCGATCGCCTAGTCGGAGCGCAGAAGCGGACGCCCAGTACAAACCACTACATCGATCCGCACAAGCAGACTTTGCATATCTTACGAAACTAATGATCAGTATTTATCTTTATAGGCTTCTGGAAGAATATTACAAATCAGCTCATCCACACTTCACAAATTCAGCAAGATCACCATGATATGCAGTTTAGTGCGTCCGGTACTTGAGCGATTGGCGCCATCTAGTGTATATATACTGCCATAACAAACCAAGATTATTGGCGTACTCAACAGGCTGGCACAGACTGGTAACCTATTCATAGGGAACATGGCTGACCAGGAAGCAAGGAAGCCATTAAAGTCTTTCAATTCAGATACACCTACTCATGTGAACTTCATGAACAACTCCAGACAAGAGGTCACAGCTTGGTGGCTAAATTTTTCTGGACACCCTGTATCCTATGGTGACATTCGGCCGGGCGGATCCTTGAAGATGAATACATTTCTCAGTGAGTAGATACCTTCTTCCGCCTTGGTTGACAAAAACCTGAGCAATTGGAAATGAAAAGTAAAGCTTCGCTGTTTTGAGTCGTATTAATTAAAGTATAATGTCTTCCGGTTTAAAAGCTCATCCGTGGGTCTTCAGAACACCTGATGGTTATGCAAAACTTCTGGCGGACAGAAAAGAAGTATACTTTCCCACTTTAACAGAGTATGCGTACGGATTTCCAGTATATAAATGTGTGATGATAACCTCACCAGGTGGGTAAGATGATCTTGCTATATCTTGTTTCTTTTTTCGAAAGCAATTACAGCAGATTTTCTTTTTTTACGCAGATGATTTAGCACCGTAGCGAACCGACTCAAAAACGCATTTTAACATGATGTGATTTTTATCTAGTTTACACCTTACAGGAGTATTGCTGCATGTTGATCCGTAAAAGGGTGAAGCGGGAAGACTTTGACAAACTTGACATTCCTGAATGCCTGAAGAACGATCTTGCCAAGACTCCTGCAGATCTACTGAAGGAATTACAGATGCTCAGTTTGAGCACAATACATTGAGGGATATAATGTTACTATGTCACATTGCACTTCTTTCTTTGGTGTATTGTTTACCATGAGGGCCAGTTAATAGCGACTTCTTATATAACCGGAAGCCAGTCTGGTGCAGGGCACACACAAATTATGGGCAATTTAGAGACTTAAATTCACTAACTTGAGCCAACTGAAGTACCTTGAGAAAAAACTATGTAATCTCTATACACAAGGTGTGAGCCACTGTCTTATTACTGTTCATGTGTATGTTTTATGGTTATTGGAATAACTGGTTATAGAACACTAGAATTCTACAGAAGACTAGTGAGTCTGAAGACATTATTTAGTGTTCACTGTAATTTTCTGTATATGGTTGTGAAGGCTGCACAACTGAAAAACTGAAAGAATAAATGCTTACAATCCATACAGCAGTTGTTTAAAGTGCAGCATGTATTACATTATTTTAGATAAATATTAATATATGGAGAAATTAGTTATAAGGGTCAGATTACTCATTTACATTTTCAATCATGTTCCTTCCTGTAGTCTGCCTGGGATTCATTTAAACTCCATTTTGCTAACAGCACGCTCGAACATTTAATGTTACTTAACTGGTGCAATAAAATGTACTGTACATTAGAGTTAGACTCATACAGGTTTTGCAGCTATACTTTTATGTGTAAATAAATGGTAAAATGCTGTGGTCTGAATTTTCTTCACCCGTGTTACTGCTCACTGCATCACTGGATAGATACATCCACTCCTGGGTGAAGAGGAACACCCTCTCTCATCAGCATGCTGTGTGTGACGTTTGATCCCGCTGTTGGGCCACAGTACAGGATGAGAACTGTGCGCCTCTCTGTGCTGGTATTTGTAGTTTGTAAACATGTGGAGAGTGAATCTGTAGTTTTTATGAGTTTTTTTGTGTGAGTCTTGTGTTTTGGGTTGGGGTGTTATTCCTTTTGGGGGGCAGGGGCAAAATCTGGTATATGGAGAGTGCTATGTTAATAATGTTGCCCTAAGTCCATGATGTTACTCATGGTGAGGTTTTGGTTTCTCTTTAAGGACAGTTTAATGTCTGATTTTCTCTCTGGTATTCCCCTCAGGTAAGGCCTATAGAAACTGGTGTTTTGAGTTGTGTGTGTGTGTGTGTGTGAGAGAGAGAGAGAGAGAAAGAGAGAGAGAGAGAGGGGGGAGGGACAACTTTGATGGGAGGCTGTGACTGGCTCGGATAATTGGGGACTTTCCTTTTCAGTTAATGTTTTTGTTTCCCCTATCCTGCTCAGGGGTCTGGGGTCATATCATCAACAATGATGACAACAACAATAATATAGATTTAATGTAGATAATGCATAAAGAGCGTATGAAACATGGGTCGCGAGAAGAATAATATAACTATACGGCACAAAGGCTCCGCAGGCTGGACACTCCGGCGTGTTTGCTGGCGTCATCTCAGAGAATGGACTTTCTCATTGAGCTCCTTAAGCAATTTACAATAAACAATACATCTGCATAACAAGATAAAACATCAATACTGGCTTATATGTCGTCTTGGATAAACGTGTCTTCTAAATTAAGTATGCCTAATGATTAACGTTCGTCACGGCTAGTCTGATCGATTGTTAAATTCACGTTTCATAATTTATCAATTAAACGTCATTTTATATGCAGTCACATATCCAACTACACAAACGCAAACGGATATTTATATTTTTTGCGCAGCCGCTTCAGATTAAACGCAACCTCATACTTTTCCATTTACCTGACAACTGTACAGTGCAGTCTTTTGATTGGCTTGGAATATGTACTTGGGCGTGGTTTACAGGCGAATAGACGTAGCTGCAGTTTACTTTCGGTTTTAGTACCAACCGGATCACGTCTAAGCGCAGTCTGTAGTACTGATTATAGGCTCTGCTGAATTACAGATTTAACTAACAATGAATATCTATCTGGTGGCTGTCGTTCTGGCGCTGGCATTGTGCAGTGTCAACGCTAAAGAATGTAAGTATCGACGTTAAATAATTGTTATAATATTTTCAATTGAGGCGGAAAAGCTTTGAGTATGTCTTCCAGTAGGCCTAGTTAAATTATCGTTGCGTGGTCTGCGGTATTTTGTGGTTCTTTCCGTTTTCACGGTGCATACTTTCTACTCGTTCAAAGTATGTTTTTCAGCGGTTACATTTTTATCCACAAAATTATAATCGGCAACCATAAAATTATTCGGGAGTTATCTTTAATTACTGAGCACTTTGTGTTATCAGAGCTTGGCAGTTTTTTAAAAATAAAATTCTGTCTGATCGATGGATTATGTCTGGAAATTCTGTCTGATCGTCCAATAGCCTATATATGTTAATCAATATAGCACAATGGCAATGCTTATTCCTGATGAAATGATATTAACAAATATTTTTAAAGGAACTCTTCATTTGCGCTGGAATGTAATGTATGGCGATGGGTGACTCAGGCGCATATAATACATTTAAATCATCTTCAGTTACATTCTTAGTGATGTGATTGTTTCGAGTTGGTGGAATTCCCCCTTGACTTGAGTTTCGTTTTCTTGTAATAGGGATCCGTTGCTTAATAGTGCCCTCTGCTGGACAAACTTTTAAATAATCAGCTCAGTTGTGTACACTGACAAATTCCATCTGCGTATTGCGTCTGAGATGGCCTCTTTCATACTGAACGTGCACTGCATTGTTTCCTTGAGGCTCAGGTGGACTATGGCCAATGAGTAGTATTCCCTGAATAATGCAGATGAGCTCTTTATGAGGTCATATTCCCTATTTCTTGGTACATTTAAATGTGGCCTTTGTTATTAATTTGTGTTCCTCCAAATCCTGCCTTAAGCTAGGTAAGGAATTCTGTTGACATCCATTAGGTTGCATTTTGCTCAGATATATAAGATTTATATTGAAAATTATAGATTGAGGAATTGTACCATATATAAACCGGAAGATGTATAGTTAACGATGTATAACGTTAATCAGTTCGTATTTCACAAATTGTTCCTATTCTCCAGCCACTATTGGGGACTGAAGATTTACACAAATTGCATCATTATCTTACTTTTTTATCTAACTTCCATTGGTTATAATGATTTGCGTTCCCCCTCCCCTGTTTCCCTGCCCCTCACAGCCCCTCCCAAGGTGCAGGTGTACAGCCGTAACCCTGGGGAATATGG
>JAODLC010000065.1:22384899-22396037 GCA_026781145.1 Hippopotamyrus pictus
CCTCGCACTTGGCCCGGACGCCTTGTACCGTGCCCTCACACTCGGCCCGGACGCCTTGTACCGTGCCCTCGCACTTGGCCCGGACGCCTTGTACCGTGCCCTCACACTCGGCCCGGACGCCTTGTACCGTACCCTCGCACTTGGCCCGGACGCCTTGTACCGTGCCCTCACACTCGACCCGGACGCCTTGTACCCTGCCCTCACACTCGGCCCGGACGCCTTGTACAATACCCGAGCACAGCCCCCACCCGCCAGGTGTGCGTTTAACATTCCAAGGCCGAGCTTGCTTTCGTCATCACCATGCGACTTTTATGAAAACATGGTAAGAAAAGGCCATGGAGTTTATGATTAATGTCCTTATTTTGTGGTTTGTTTGGAGTCGCTTTGAGCGCAATGCGCACGGTCCTCATAGATTTATTGAGTATGCAACACATTTTCATTTAATTGTGCCGCACGTACAAGAATATAGTCCCGTATTTTACCAAATATCTCAGTGTTTTTGTGAGTCGCATCCAGTTGTTCCTTGATACTCTTGTCAAGTCTGATTCCCAGCAAATGCTGCACCTCTGCCGTAATCACATATGCATATGATGTCATGCCCGTGTTCTGTGCCCGGACAACAATACAATAGTTCCATACCGTGCCCAACTCTTCAAGCGGGCCTGGGCACGGTATGGAACCACCGCATTCGTCAAATAAACTGGACTTTGGGGGTCATATATGCTCGGACATGGGGTGTGTTGCCTAGCGCGAGTGACCCTAGCCCAAGGTGGAGTAACTCTATGTGTAATATATCATCTTACTAGCAGCACCCAAGTGACTGCGGTAGAATGGTGCTCAACCCAGTCCCATGGCCCACCTCAGCCGCTCCAGGTTTTTCCTCCTAGCCCACCACCTGCATGCCTGAGCGACGCAGTAAAGTGCTTTACGGTTATTTGACTGTAAATCTAGCATCAACTGGGTTGAGGTCCATTGGCACAGGATGATGATGATGATGCCGTAGTTCACCTCTGAAACCTTTCACAGCTACTCAGCGTGGTGCTTATGGTGACGCGGGGCGTCCCGTCAGCGAGGACATCGTGGAGAACCCCGCCAAGGCCCGACTCAGGGAAAAGATCCTGCAGTACAACCAGGGCCAGATTAACACCCAGGAGCTGCTCTCCATGGAGCTGGACTGTGACAGGAATGCAGGTGGACAGCGCATGTAGCCCAGGTCTCTCACTACAGATCTTCAAAGTTCATTCTGCAAGCGCCACAAAGTGGAGAAAACCGATATGAAAATCACAATGAGCTTGTTTAGGACTGAACAGGAATGCTTAAACACTGTACCAGTCATGAATTAACATACATTTCTGGACTTTGTAACAGTGGTTTTTAATTTAGCCTAACTATTTTTGTGTTGTTACGTTGATTTAAAAAAAAATATATATATATACAGAATTTTTGTAAAATATTTATAATCTCGTGAAAATATTGGATGTTTTACAGACTTTGAAGTTCCTGACATGTCAAGATTTTGTATTTGACTTAATACACCTTGTTTTTGCTTCATACATGAAGTGACCTTGTAATAACTTAAATAGATCTCTTCAAATCCGCAGAACACTGCAATCGTCCAGGCTGGTCTTTAATTTCCCTCTATGTCTCAGCTACTGCCTAACTGCCGCTCACTCCATTGCCCCCTGGTGGATGCATACACACGCACACACACATGCACGCACAGACACGCACACACATGAATGCAGACACACACGCGCGCACAGACAGACACACACACACACACACACACGCACACACAGACATATAAACACGCACACACACAGTCATCCCTGTAAACACAGCCAGAGCAATGTGAGGCCCCCCCCCCCCCGAAATAACAGAAGGTAGAAAAACATAGAAAATGGACCCTTTTAATAATTCCAGTTTCACATATATACATATATTCATATTTACTTAAAGCAGGGAAAAATACAAAATACAAATCCACAGTAAACATGTCAGTGTTGCAGTGTTGGGAACCTCATGCTCGACTTTTTACTGTATTTTCTTCCTCTACACTGATCTTCGTTGAATTTAATCAAACCTGTTTCCACTGCTTGCTTTTTTTTTTTGCGCACGAAGAGTTGCCAGGAAACTCCAGTTATCCCAGTAGCTCCAGCTATTTAAGCCCAGGGCAAAACTACTGGCATTGGCACCTCCATCGAAGGCTGCTTCACGCCAAAATACCTCCAACCATAACTCTGAAGGCTCACCTTGGTCTGCCTCAAATCAATGGCTGCCCCCCCGTGGCAGAGCTGGCTTTCGGCAAGGTCCGATCGATCAAAGGAGGAATGTTCTGTGGATCAGTCACAATGACATTGACAGAGGTGCCCGGGACATGTCAGTGGTGTTGTAGCAGCTACTGGCTCCCAGGGGGAGCCCTTGGACACACGCAGTGCTGGGTCTGTTGGGGGAGTTTGGCTGGGTGGGCGTGGTTGCAGGCGCCCCTCAGACTCCAGTAGCCCCCTTCCTATCGTGACCCAGAGTCTCTGCTTACTGGTAGCACATCCGTTCCCGTGAGAGTGAAACGAGAGCTTTTGAAAAGTGAGGAACGTGCGTATCTCACAGGCTCCACTGTGGGAACACCGACTCTGCAGTCGAAGTATTGACCCGTATATTTTTCAGTGGCTCTTTGTGCTGAATTATTTTCACTGCAGTTTTCGTCCAGTGTCTTGCCCACCAGGATGTCGCTTACCGGTCTGGATTTACAGCAGTTGCTCCAAGATTTAAATATAAAACTAATGCTAAAAACCAAATAAATAAACATGGAAACGTGAGGCATTTGTGCGTGCTGATGCGGGGCTTGCACTCAAGGGTGAAGGAGCCCGTCAAGGTCTGCCCAGTTTGGTGCGTCGGAGGGCACCCAAGTTGGCGCTGGGAGGGAGGTGGGTTGGTGGGGTGGTACTCTGAATCGTCTCGGCTGCACGCACAAACGTACGCCCACGTCCACGCACGTAAACGCACACCACACGCACGTACACACAAGCACGTCCGACATCACATGTAAACATCGCATTTCCTGCTCTCGTTGAGTATTATTGTCCTTCAGAATTAAGAAAAGGATGGCACAGTTTCCATTATTTTTTTTCCCGTGTTATTTTTTTTTTTTCCCAGATACCGGAGAGTCCTCTTACTTCAGTCTTTTAAAGGGGGTAGTAGGACTCGCCCAACCAGGAAGCGGGTGACACCCGTGCCTAGCTCTGCCGTGCCTGGACAGAGCCACCATCCTCAGGATGTTAGCACCATAGAGGCTGGTTCTTACTCTTCCGGCTCCGGTCCAGCTGCTATAAAGTCTGGGATGTATCTCGAGCCTCGATTTCTGTGGCCCGGTGGTTCTGCACGGGCTCGGTCCAGTCCAGCAGCCCTTCCGTTGCCTGGTTAAGTTCCGTACAGGACGGCGAGGCCCGTAGGTTCCTGCTGATGACCAGCTCCAGTTTGTCGTCCGACTCGGCGATCAAAGGAGCCACGAGGCAGCAGTCAAAGTCTCTCGTTCGGACGTGGTTGACCTACGGGGAAGGAGATGGGGACGAAGGGACTGTGAACCCAGCAGGGCTTGACCTCTTTAGCTGCAACAGGCAGCCAGCTGTTGTGAGTCAACACCAGGGTCAGCAGTTAGCTATTGTTAGCCAGCGCTACCGTTAGCGGACAGCCCGGCAGTAAAAATGCTGCAAACTAACTAGCTGCCGTTAACTAGCGTTACCGTTAGCGGACAGCCTGGCAGTAAAAATGCTGCAAACTAACTAGCTGCCGTTAACTAGCGCTACCGTTAGCGGACAGCCTGGCAGTAAAAATGCTGCAAATTAGCCAACTGCCATTAGCCAGTGAGTTCACAATTAGTTCACTACCATTACACAAAAATAACACTGATGTTTAGAGGAAGCCAACCATCTTGCAGGAATTCCCATCTATAATGCCTCTCATCACTTTCCGGATGAGGATAGCCACGCCGCCGGCATGCCCCGCCACGCTGGTACCTGAAGCAGCCGGTCGTAGGCCTTCAGCCCGCCCAGGTGAGCAGGGCCACTAGGCTGGATGTTGCTGACATAGACGCCCTTTTCTAAGATACCGTCAGATACGCTGAAGCCAAAGTCCTCAGCGCCCGCCTCCTTGTAGAGAGTCACCTGGACAGAGACAGGCCTTCAAGAGTAGCTGTACCAGTTTGGCTTCAAAGTTTCTCATAATAAAAAGAATATCCAGAACCTGCATTACTTAAATTCACCACTAGAGGCTCCCATTGCACAATGAAGACCTATGGATGCCCGTTCGCTCACCTTATGCAGTTCTACTGGCATGGGAGACACGTCGTTCACGTCCTGTTTCGTCTTCCTCATGCTAAAGGGTTTGTGGCCAGGGTGGCTGGGTAGCGTGTGGCTACGGCTACCCTGGTTGTAGTGGGTATACTGGCCGTACTGGGCCCGGTTGGGACTGCGCTCCTGTAGGCTGGCCTGGCGCCCCAGGTGGCTACGTGGGGGAGGGCCCTCGTTCAGGCTGAGGGTGCTGCCTGCCATGCTGGCCTGGGATGGGGGGGGGAGGTGGGGGGGGTCAGGAAGAAGCAAGGCTTCAGTGGGGGCATTCCAAGCACGCACACACAATCGCCCAGGCGCACCCCTTGTGCATGCACACACGCATGACCACGCCCAGAAACACACACCCGTTCATGCATAATGCGAACGCATCTCTTGCAATATTCCGCGACAAGAGATGCGGAAAACGGGCGCAGTTTTTGTTCGATGGGGCTCTCAGAGCATCAGGAATGTGACCCCACCGGGTGTCACATGATGAATGTTTCCTGTTATCAACACAGAAACACATTTCACAGCAGCGTGAGATACCCGCCCCCCCACCCCAGATCAGCTGTAGTCTTCAGCTACCTCCGCATCAGTGTGCCGCATTCAGAATGCTGCTCATGTGCGTTCACGCGCCCCTCCCATCAAAGCACAGTACCCATCATGCTCTGCGCCGTCCGCCATGCCCAATCAACGGCTCGCTCGACTGTTGGGTTACGAGTCTCGCCGGCAGGAAACAGCGCCTTGGTGCCGCTCACGCTCTGTAAACGTCTTTCATGTCATCGGCCCACTTAGCTACATGACTCCAGCGTTTGTTTCCACAAACGTTAGCAGTCTTTCGGGAAGTGGATTCGTGTTACTCATATTCCAATGGAAACATTAAGGGTGCATCAGCCTTCTACTATCCATTCTTTGAATTATTCATTTTAAATTCTTTATTTTTACGAAATACTTTGAAATGTTATCAATGTTAGTACGCTACCATTGTTGTTCCCCAGAACTGAGGCTGGGATTCATGACTACATATCTAGGCTCTTCAATACAAGATTACAATTACTATTTAGGAATTTTTTTACCCTGGTGCTACAATATGAATGACTGGCTGTCACAATGAAAAATGGTTGAACCCGAGTGATGTGCAAACAGGAGGTCAGGACAGACATGGGTGATGCATTCCACCCCCACCCCAGTGACGGGGCACCCCGCTTGCGTCGCGACGGGTACCAGCAGGCTACAGAGGACCAACGAAATGATTAGCAGGACGCGGCCAAGAGCCAAGACTACAAGCAGACAGGAAGCACAGAAAGGGTACCAATATGCTCAGGTTTCTCTTATCCAGAAGCATGTCTGGTTTGTCCTAGAAAGAGAAGGAATATTATATGCATCCAGAGGAAGTGACATCATGCTACTGAGAGGAAATAACATTAAGGTGAAAAGGGGTGGGGCATAAGGAGGCGATTCAGTTGATTGGTCATCAGGTGCCCTGTATTTTGTATTGGCCCACATTTTGATTGGCTGTTGGTTTATGTCTTTACCTCCAGCTCCCGCAAGATGCCTGACTGCCCACATGTCTCGAGGTCTTCCAGGGCCTGTGACCAGAAGCTCTCCTCCTGATCGGGCACTGTCCGCTCATGGCTCATGCTGAACCTACAAGTACAGCCAGAGGGGAACCGTGAGCCTTTCCCTCTGGGTGACCAATGGCAGACACCGATCAGAGATGGGCGGAGCTTTGGAAAGACAATGCGCAAGGGCTAAGGCAGTAGCAGCGGAACGGCCCCGAGCCCTACCTGCTGTCAGAGGAGCGGCCGGAGGGCAGCGTGGCGGCCCTGCAGGTATGAAGGACAGGAACATCAGCCAATCACGGCGGCCGAGCTAAAAGTCTCTCCGGACGTTAAAAGACTGCAACTGTATTTCATTCTTTAATAATGAAGCATTAAATATTCAGTTTCTTCTGGAGCAGAATTGCAAGGAAGAAGATGAAGGAGGAAGTCACAGGCCGTACAGTAAAACATCTATGCGTGTGTGTGTGTGTTTATATGTATATAAACAAGTGTGACGCATGAGTCCTTAAGCCATGTGTTGCCCAAGGAAGCCTGAATGAATAAACGTACAGAAACCTCTGACAGTTTCATCAGCGCATGCAAAGCGCATCATTTCACTGCATTTTTTTTTCCTTCTCTCCTGAGGTCAGTCCCTATTTTAAAAGTGTCCTAAACACTAATTTATTAATGGAAATTATGCTGACAAAGTAGGACACAGGGCAACAGTGTCAAACTCAATTAAGGAGTGATGTAGGGCGTTTCCTGCTCGCGCCATCTCCGCATGGCATCATTCAACTGGCATCGACATAAACAAAGAGGGGAATGAAACTGGGACATCTATACCAACATGGTGTATAAAGCGAAAAAATGTATATTGGAAAATGGAAAATCTAATCATGTTTTGAGCAGCAGGCAGTGTTGCAGTTACAAACATGAAAGCCAGGGGGCCCTAATGTAGTATTTCATATAAACTGCTCCTGCAAAATAAAATTCCCAGCTGTATGCAATGTCAATGCCATCAGATGAACAAATAAATGTAGGGAATGTAATGATTAATTATGAATGTTTAACAACAAATTGTATTTTCATAAACCTCAGACCCTAAAACCCATCACGCCCCCCTTCCCCCGCCCCATACGCCATGAACAGGCCCTACCTGCCAATGGTAATGTGCTCCCATTTATCAAAGCTCTGCCCGAGGTCCTGAAGGGGGCGCTCTTTTTGACTGCTCACTGGTGACATGCTGCTCAGCGTGTGGGTGTTCCTTCCTTCGGGGCTGTGGAGGCTGGATCCGGAGGCTGCCCGGCACGCAGATGCGAACCAGAGGCACACACACGCGCGTTAGCATTAGCGACGGGTGACATACACCTCGCATACATACTGGTAGTCGGTCCTTAAGCGCGGTCGGTACCACAGTCTTCACCCTGTCCGCTGATGGCAGTGTCGATGGTGGAGCTGTCCCAGGACTCCACGGCACTGTCCACGCTGGGGAGGGTGGCAGAGTAGCTGTCCGACAGCTTGCCCAGATTTCCCATAGCCTGCATGTCGTCCTCTGTGTCGCCGGCAAGCTTGTTCAAGTCCTGCTGCTGTCTGGGACTGGGCACTGCATCCCCCACCCACCAAAAAAAAAAAAAAAAAAAAGTCCTGACCACCCATGAAAATGAAGATAAGTTTGAAAAGGAGCAGGTATTGCATTTTGTTAACCCCATGAATAAAAACTGACAGCATTAACTAGCAGAAGGTCACTAATTTAATAAAGAAAAATAAAAGGTAAAGATCACCAGAATCTGAAGTCGGACAGTATCCAGCGCCTGCCACTAGGAGGCGATATTCGACCGGGCCGCGGGCACTCACGCTCGCCTTGCTTCTTGATCCGCAGCGTGACCGACTCCCCAGCGGCCTGCAGCAGGTGGATGGCCTCGCTCAAAGGCTTGCCCTTCAGGCTGCGGCTGTTGATAGCGAGGATGCGGTCTCCCACGTGGATGGCGCCGGTTCTGCCGCAGGCGAACGACATGGCGGGCTTAGCTCAGGTGCTAACGCTACAGCCGAAGCACTTATTCAACAACCGGTTACAACCGAGAGATGAAAAGCTGGTCACGGCTTGCTGGTTCCACTCCAAAAATATCCATGATTACCTACTCCTTCACTTGTAATTCAAAGACAGCATTTTAAATTACTGTACAGCTCTAATTTCACCGAAGATTAAACCAGCAAGGCTAGAACAGTTCATTAAATACACAAATGACTTAAGTAATGAAGTAGCATTCTAACGCTATTTTTGGCTGAACTAATATCCAGGATCCTGCTGTGTTCCTTCATGAGGTACAATCGCATTGCTCATCGTACTGCCGTCTCGCTCTGCCAGACACCACGGGTCTGGCAGCCCTCACCTCTCCGCCAGGCCACCCTTGGTCAGGCTGGAGATGATGATGGGGTCAAAAGGCTCCTCAGTGCCCGAGATGGTGATGCCCAGGGGACCGCCATAGCGCTTAAGCTCCACGGTGTAGATGATGGTGCCCGAGTTCTCCTGCTCATCTGCAACACATCAGCATGAGCTGATACGTCACCTGGAGACACTGAGCAGAGCGAGCGCAGCAGGCAATGGAGACGCTGTTCTTGAGGGTTGAGGCTTGTTCTTCCCAGAATTCTTAGGCAGACAGTATATAAAATGACCCCCATAACCAACCCCAGGCAAGAACGGCCCTAGCACTCTAAGCACCTCCGCCTCCACCCGGCCTGGCCTGAGGGTACCTGAGTTGTCCTCGTCCTTGCGAATCTTGAGTTTGACCACCTCCTCACAGCGCTGCAGGATCTGTACAGCATCCTCCATGGAGCAGGTCTCCAGGCGGATGTTATCGATGGACAGCAGCTTGTCACCCACCTCCAGGGTGCCCGTCCTGTCACACACACACACACACACACATATATCTTTATGGGTCATTCATTTCTATGGGAAAAATGCTAAAGCTAACAACCTTAACCCCTACCCATCCCTAACCATAAGCAGAAGTAACCAAGTAAAATACAAGTTTTACAAATTTTTGCATTTTCAGTCACAGATTTTAATTAAAATTACCACATTTTTATTAAATTAAACAAATTAAATTATAACCACACACACACACACACACACACATAGCCTGAAACAAGCAGCCCTGACATCTGCCATCTTTATAGTGCACCGTTGTCTACGAAGTTAAATCAAAATAAGTGAAACGGAATCCCTATCTTAACATAAACACGCCAGTGTAAACCCACAAATAGACGCCGTCTGGCAGACTGGAGAGGAGGTGCAGCTTTACCTGTGAGCCATGCTGCCCTTCTTGATGTCAGAGATGATGAGAGCATCCCCAGGCCTCCTGCTGGACGGAGCTGAGACCCAGAGACGAGGAACCAGAACAGGTGAAACAGCGGCAGAC
The DNA here is from genome assembly GCA_026781145.1 of Hippopotamyrus pictus. Taxonomy (NCBI): domain Eukaryota; kingdom Metazoa; phylum Chordata; class Actinopteri; order Osteoglossiformes; family Mormyridae; genus Hippopotamyrus; species Hippopotamyrus pictus. The sequence goes on from JAODLC010000065.1 coordinate 22,394,185, forward strand.
GGCAGGGATGCTGCTCGCGATGTGGGGGCGTGCGGCGGTGGCGATCTTACATTTTACAGGGTGGTTCGGGGAAACTCCTTAATATTCATGAGAAGCGCTACCTGATTCACTGATTGGCCAGTGAATGCCTTAGACAGAACGCCTAAGAAACCAGGCTAAAACCGATACGTTTCCACTGAAGAACATAACGTGTATTTGCAGAAATACTACATGACACAATTTAATGCAGTAGCGCTACCCTACATGATCTACTTTACTGCCATCAGGCAAAATTTTGACAGCAAACATGTCGATGGGGGCACATTCACCCCCCAGTGATGTGAAAATGGCGGCGTACGGCGTCCTCACCGCTGATGGTGATCCCCAGCTCAACCCCGGGCTTCTTGGGAAGCTTGACATGGAAAGTGCCGCTACTGGGGATGACAGACTCTATGCGGTGGAGAGGGGAGAGGTCAGGGGTCAAAGGGCAAAACAGAACCCTGTAGTAAACAATCAGCTTGCTTACAGTCAAGTAAAACAAAAACATGGCCACAATATGATTACCTATTGAATTGAAAGGACCGCAACCACTACAGGGCTTGGTCATTAAAATTACACGAGTCACTTGACCAGCGATACGACAGCCAACACGTAATAGTCTGAAGCTATTGTCTAGAGCAAACAACTGTAAACAACATAATTATGTACATCACCTAGGCTCACAGCCTCTGCCATTACTTTTAATTAGTTGGGCTCTTACCAGTGATGACTGGTCTTTTGTCATGCACCAAGATCAGCAATCCCACTTTGATAGAGCAAAGTGTGAAATACCACTCCAGTAGAGGGAGCCGTGTACCTGCCACGTCAAACTCGATCTCCAGGGTGACCCTGCTGCCGACGGCAGAGCTACGCAGCATCTGATTGGTCTCTTCCAGGGAGCTGTCCTCCGTGGGGACGCCGTTGACTGCCAGCACGCGGTCGCCGATTTGCAGGATTCCACTCCTGTCGGCATGGGCGGCAGAGTTTGAAGGTCACGGGAGAGGTCACAGAAGAGCGAGGTCGACCATAAATAGAGTGGGACATGGGCCTTACCTCTCAGCAGGGCTGTCTGGGTCCAGGTAGGCGATTAAGGGTGGGGAGGACATGGATTCTGTGGCAAAAACACCCCCCTGCAGCTGAATCCCAAAGCCCATGATTGAATCGCTGACCAAGGTGACCTCCGTAGTTTCGGTGTGGACCACCTGACCAGACAGACCCAGCGTGCTGGAAGCCAGAGACACTGGGGGGGTTGGGGGGGGGTGTTGTGTCAGTATGGAGGTCAGATAGAACCTGTTATTCGCTGCACATTGTTAGCCACGGCCAAGGTGAGTTTGCCTCCAGGAGTTACAGGACACCTAAAGCGGCTAAATTTACGGCCCCGGACATAGTTAATGTTTTAAATGCTGCATCCTTTTATTGTCTACTTGCGTGGGGGGGGGGGGGGGCATACAGAGGCCGGTTTTGCAGCCCAAGATCATGAGGCTGGCCAGCATGGTTTTACACGAAGCCACCGGCACTGTGACTCGTCCGCTCAGCTGGATATTTTACAGCTAATGCAGGTTAAGCACATGGGACTCAAGCAAGGGCTCCTCCAGAGATTTGAACCAGCAACCTTCCAGTTTACAGGCACCGGTGCTTGAACACCATACCACCGGTGGTTCAGATCCAAAGCATTAAGGATTTGGAGGCAGGTGGGAATAGGGTCTCATCCTGTTTCCGGTACCCACTTCTTCACCCAGATCTGCACGCCTTTTCCAGAACAGATGGTATATGTAAGTCACACACCCCCCCCCCCCATTGCTGAACGCATCACTAAACCATAAGCACCCCTACAG
>JAODLC010000065.1:22404502-22417343 GCA_026781145.1 Hippopotamyrus pictus
TGCCAGACAGTCCACGTTTTCGCTCCCTCCCAGCTCCCTGCCAGACAGTCCACGTTTTCGCTCCCTCCCAGCTCCCTACCAGACAGTCCACGTTTTCGCTCCCTCCCAGCTCCCTGCCAGACAGTGTCCATTTTTGCCTGGGAAATGGGAAGGAGCAAAAATGTGGACTGTCTGGGGATCCCCGAGGACCGGATTGGGAAATGCAGACTTGGAGACATCAGCAGCGAGCTCACACACTAGTGGGGTAGGGGATACTTTCCCCTGGTAGATATGGCATGACTGACCATTAGCAACGAAGGACCAGTAACAGAATGGGATTAGAAACTTCAGGAACAATGGAAACTAAAGACACACAAGACTGTAGTCTGTGACTCTGGTCTATTCCTTACGGAAAGGAGGCTCTTAGAATCAAAATGTCAAGGCACAAAGATAGATAACAGTCAGACAGCTTTACCTGGGATGCTCTGCCTTCGCAGGGACAATGATCCGTCCACCTGTCTGTGGGAGGACTTTGAGTACGGCCCCTCATCTGGGAACGAAAAGCAGCCATACTGTGACAGACCTTCGCACACCTCGGAACCACGTCCGCCAGCTAAGAACCACTGCGCAGAAATCAGAAATCGCCCGTCTGATTTTCTGCATGTTTGCATATTTTACACAGCAAGATCAGGCCTTAAAATAACACTGAATATTAATCACATAAAGGGGAATTCTGAGTAGGCAAACACACAGACACAAAACACAAATAGACAAATTATTTGTATGCCATGTGTTTGTTATATTAACCAGCATCCAATAAGCCAGTATGAAAAGATAATCAGCCCTTCACACTCAATATCTAGCCGCACCTCCTTTAGTAGTGATAGAGTTGAGAGCCTCCTGGAGGTATTGACCAGACCCTCACAGAGCTGCAGAAGAGTTATGGTTCTATCCTTCACACCCACACACACAGCTTGGAATATGACACTTTCACAAACATAAACTGCTCATTTCAGGTATTATAAACCATCAGTGGGGTTTAGATCATTGATTGGACCATTCCAAACATTTTATTTCCTTGTTCTCCCAGGACATTGGTGAAGAGGTTCTCCTCCGTGGAGGTTGAGAATTAATTCTGACTATGACACGTAACTCTAGAACCTGATGAGCAATGAGCTTCAAACGCAAATAAACTTCAGGAACCATAACGACTTGATATTTGCCTGGAAACCGCAGATTCCCATGATAGTTGCCATAATAGGTTGGGTGACTCCTGCAGACCCCAGACACCTGCTGGGATGACCGGATGCAAGGAGGACCAATTACGGGGCCCAAGCTGAGCCCTGCAACACTACCACGTTCCAAACGGGGAAGGTGTTCTCCAGAACAAGGTCAATAAATTGACATCTGTGCAAGACTGGGGTCCATTTTCGATGCAGTTCGATTTCGTTTTCTCACTTTATGTAGGCAAAGGGAAGGTAGAGAGATCACAGCTTCTCAGAAGGTCCATAAGCTATGCACATAGTCAAAGGCCACCTGTACTGGTCAGGCATCACTAATGACTAATGGCCTTTTCTTTCCTTTTTTCCCCTCACTTTTTAGGTCACTCATCTCCAGGAGAATTAGTCAATTACCCAACAGAGGATGGTATTATACACAATCAAAAGGGGGATCAGCAGGGGACTGCATGGACACAAATGAAGCCCAGCCTTCTCATCTTAGAAATACATCATTTCCTTTCAATAGAAAGAGCTCTTCATAAATGTCCAAAACAGCACTCTCTACATCGATGACGCAAAACTCGATTTCCTTGTGAATCAGGCATGATAAACTGGTCAGTTTCCAGGGGCAACAAGGTAATATCTTAGGCCCCCCATTTCCTTGGCTTTATTGTTCACATCTATTGATCTCTAGGAGCCTTTCTACTGGGAAAAGCTCTGCTTTAACAGCTGGGCCCCAGCGATGCGCTCCGTCCGTCTCCAGCGTCAACAGACGGGCAAGCCATGCGGCGAGTAACACGATATATGACACAGGAAACGCAGGCAAGACGTGCAGCTTGGGTGACTCTCAAGAGGAAGACGCATGTCTAAGTCAGTGGTCCTCAAAGGGGTTCATGGAAGGCTCCAGATTCTGACAATAAGGAGCTTGACAAGAAGCTCATAATTATATTATTCATTGGGCACAGGAACACAATTAATATGCGGCATATCTATGTCATGCAAAGTCTACATAATGAAAAAAAGAAATGACTGGGCTGAAAATGAACACAGTGATGCATGACCCATAAAATCCACGATCTACATACAGTAACAGCAGAGCAAGCCAGCACAAAGCCATTGCATGTAATGAGAACCGCTGGGGGACCCTGGAGACCATGGTACATCCATGCAAAAACCACGGACATAAGCCCTTTTGAAGCAGCAGCGAGACCTGCCTGGAATTAAGGCAGGAACAAAAGCCAGCTTCAGCCTACTGGGATGTCTGCAGACCAATCACAGGGCTGCATGAATCAGGCAGTGCGGTGAAGTGGCCAATATAGTTGACATGGGTGGTTTGATGGTATGGCAGTGTCAAGGTCAGGTATGGATCGTCCAATCAGAAAGCAGCATGAGAGAATCACCAAACCTGGGAGTCTCATATAAAGAAACTGGCATCACAAGGGATACTTTAGTAAAACATTACATTAACACTACTGGCCTAGATCTACACTTAGCTTGTTGTCGCTGTTCAATGGAAAACACGCATCTCAAAAAATCCATTATTTCAGGAGTATGAAAACAAATCACATTTTCCTCAGAAACTACTTCAAAAAATAAACCTAAAAGGATGTAATGAACCACCCTTAACACATTGTCTTTATATAACTATTAGTGGACAGGTTAATGTTTTAAATAGATTTTGTGTGGATTATTGTCAGCGAGGCAAATACAGGCAAATACGCTTGCTTAATTCCGTAACAATGCTGCAAATTTATTAATTACATAACAAAAGTTATTTGACAAGCAACGTTTAAAATATCTGCAACTTCTCTTTCACAGACATTTTCTTTTTATTAAGCGTTATCATTTTTATGACTGACTCGTTCAGTTTCTCGCCATTTTGCTATCAATTGCAATTGTAGTCATTGGCTCCCAAAGGGATACTAAACAAAAGGATTTTATGTTATAGCGAAGGTGTTACTAATGAAAATGCGCCCAAGGAGACTGCTTGTCAATGAGCTTTTTACATTTAGAACAGCTCTTTTAGAGCTAAAATTTAAGAATGTTTTACTTAAAACTACCGATTGCTTCTAATGTGATTTTTTTAAACAAAAGAATAAGTTAATGATTTTGTTATATGACCAATAAATTTAGATCCCAAGATTTTCAGTGAGCACTGGAAATCAGTGTTAATAAGATACTCTCGCTAATTTACTAAACTAATTCACAATTAACAGTGATGTTAGCCAGCTATTTAGCTATCAATGTTAAATTAAAATTACAGACAAAGTAATCCACAAAACGACTACGATGAATACAAATGTTAACTGGTGTATAATTACTAGTTAAACAGATGACATCATAAATCACCCTTTCATTGGTTAATTAGATGTCAAATATCAGTACAGTAAATCAGTAGACAAGAGAATGGATGTATACCATCTATAATAAAAAATCACATTGTCAACAAGGGGACGTTTTCATTGGACTCACCGACGATACGATATCAATACGATATACGACAGGGGTCTCAAACTCCAGTCCTGGGGAGCCAGAGCCCTGTGTAACTTAGTTCTTTCCCTGTTTCACCACAAGTGATTCAGCTCAAGAGCTGTGTGGTAATTAGCACAAGGAGTTGAACCAGGTGTGTTAAATGAGGGGAAAACCTAAAAATGTGCAGGGCTCCGGCCCCCCAGGACTGGAGTTTGAGACCACTGATATACAATATCAATAGCGACAACGCCAATATTTTGAGTAACTAAATAAAAAGGATGAAAATGGTGGAAGAGTGACTAAGAAAACAAATGAAAGGATCTCCGTATAAATGGGACCTGGGCAGACAGACATCAGACGCTGCCAGGCGGAGCAGAACATCCAGAGCTAAAGAGGAGAGAACCAGAGCGTGAAGAACAAATGGGAACCTGAGCTCGCTAAAGGGATGTAGGAAGAATCCTGATGCAGCTGCAAACAGGTAGAACCCCAATGGCCCGGCTCGCTAACAGATAGCGGCATCGACGTCGGCCATCTTGGATGCTTCTGAGGCTCTGCTCTCTCCCATCCTGATTCGACCACTTAGCAGCACGGTAAACTCAGATAAGCCCTCCGCCTCAGTCCCATCGACCCTGCTCCCATACACAGCATCTCTGGGTTTCATGGTCTCCTCCTAGCTTCGCATATTTCTGTTCCGCTGCTAAAATTCAGGTGTATCTTGCTTGTTCCTTGCTCTGGCACTCCATTCTCTCCCATATTAGTGTGCCTTGCTGACATCTCACCACAAATTGAAAATCTTCACTTCAAACTGTCAAAGATAAGGCACTCAGTACCCAATCTGGGGCTACAGTCGGCAGAAGGCTCATCAGACGCCAACCAAACCCTTAACCTTCTCCCTCTTCTGCAGGACCAGGACAAACGTTACCATGCTGTCAAAACTGTGTACTGAATGGCTCATTTTTGTCGATTTTTAGTTTGACCTCAACACATCACAGCGCTGTACCTAAGCAATTTATCCATAAATCGCTGGGTCTTTGCATTCTGTTTACATTCAGTCACTGCTGCAAACACTAACGACGCTGTCAAACAAACAGACGAAATGTGAGACTGCGCCCTGGCGTCCAGTAACGAGCCAGAGTACCATGCATTACCTCACAAGCTGATCTAGTGCCACCCTGGTCCAATTCAGTTCAGAACCTTGCATTTGCCAATAGCTCCCCAGGAGACATTTCTACGTATAAAATATTGACAAAATTCAAACCTGGCACTGAATGCAAATATGAACAAACTATCAAGCGCTTTGAGTTCTCTGCATCTAGTTGCCTTCATTATATTTTTAATTATTCTGTATATATTAAACAGCCATACCTCATGTTACAATTTTTAAATACACACTTTATTGATGACACTTCACTGAATGTAATGGTTTTTTTTTACATATGAAACAATTCAAAGCATGTGTACGATGTCCTCGGTTGGGAGGAGTGAGGTAACAAGCCAACTCACTCTGTTCATCTGGTTTTGGTGCCAAATCATTAGAATGAGCTCAGTTTTTTCCTGCCCCCAGTGACTCCCCCCCATACCCTGGTGTCTGACCCTCCCAGTGCCCAATGGTCGTTTGGTTCCTGTGCATGATTTTACCCTCCCTTCTTATGTCCAAATGTCGGTCTTTTGTTCTGATATTCTCGTCCTCCTGCTGCTTTTGTTACACCTGTTCTTCCTCCCAGTCTGATGTCATCTGGCTTGCTTCACTGTCCCAGCTGGGGTAAGCCTTAAACCTGGCTACCATTTTCCTAATACACTTCACAGTTCCCCAGACACGTGTGTCCAAGCACATAAACGATCGGCACACAGTATTTGCACGCACACGCCGACACATTTCCCAGAAATTCACACCCCTGCAGGGAATTTAACAATGCACAGATTGTCAGCAGGTTACAAGATGGCAAGAGAGTAATATTTCGGCTGCAAGTCTGCCACTCGGGGCTGATGGCTCATCATGGACGGATCAGCATTCACTCCCCCGTACTGTACGTGCGTGTAAATGCACCAACACTGCGGATGGCAGACTACAACAGCACTGGCAGCTGATGAATATTCATTGCTTTTGCATGCATGGAAAGGGACGGAAACCTGCTTCGGTGCGTCGTTTAGCCGGCGGCAATATGCGGGCACGTAAATCAGGCATCTCACAGCAAAGATGCGGTCATCGTCCATAACCCGGCGTTACTGGGAAACAAAGCGTCCTGCCACTTCGCCCGGACGCCAAAGTATCGGCGACATCGTGGTAGCGGAAATGCAAACGCAGCACGGACATTAATTTTAAAAAAGAGCCACGGTACCTTTTTTCACTCTCCGCAGTATCTGACAGCGGCATTTAAAAGACAGCGCTATCATTGTCGCTGGCCGGGGGTGGCGGCTCCGGTCTGACGGTAAACGGCTCACCGGCGTCCGGCTTCCTCGCTCATACCAGCGTACCGTACACTTCGGACGGGCGGCGGCGAGACCCCGAGCCGAGCGGTGAAACAGCGACGCGAGTCCGGCGGAGATCAAGTCTGGGAGCGCGGCGATAGCCCCCCTCCTTTCCGCTCGGCGCAGATCAGTGCGGCGTAATGACACATCACACTGTCTCCGGCGTTAAAGGCGACGGGCTGCTCGATGCATCCAGAGCCCGCCGCCTCCTCATGCCGCGCCGTCTGATGGAGCCCGAGAACTTCCTCACCAGAGCAGCAATATACATACATTTATATGCTGACACTGTAACCCGGCTCGCACTGCCAAGTGGGTTAATATGTTGCGGGGATGTTGCGTTTATTAAATTTACTGCTTTTGCATCCTATTTTAATATAAGCGCCCATGCCGAATGACAAGGAAATTCATCAAAGGAGCTAAAATGAGCTCCTCCGCATGTTCTTTGGGCCAAAACACAATTAATCCACTTAATCTGTTCTTTCGTCCTCCATTAAAACGCTGGCGTTGCATTATTTTGACGTAATTCCAAGAGTCATGTTTACGTTGTTCTTTCAAGTGAAGGAAAATGTTTGTATTTTTTCCCCTCCAAACAGGAAAATATCAAGTAATTCTCATTTGTTGTGTTTGCCTTCAGTACCAGGGGCTAATAATTAATAATTGCCGTTGATTCTTTATAGCTTTAATTGTTGCTTTGACGGTGTAGACAGGGTTCTTACCAAACTTAAGGCCATTTTTATCACAAAAACATTTTTTTTTTAGTTTCTTGTATGGACATTAGGTTGCATGCGGTACTGTTCACAAGGTCAAGTCATCATTCAGCCTAACGCATGTCAACCACAATAATACTACCATCCAAATGTAATCACGATCACACATGGGGGACGGCTGGATGGATTACAAACGCAGATGTCCAGAAAATTTCGGTTAAAACCATCAGACCATATGACGGCACTGCATACGGATTCTTACGCGGCTTAAACGGCCCGCGTTACAGCATTAGCGGTAAAAGATCCCCTGGTGCTTCCGCTCTTCTTAACGTAAACCAGCCAATACACGAATCCAATGCTTGTTCAAATGTCCAAATCCCCAGCTGGAAAAAAGCTAAGAATTCTGCTGGAATTTGCCCAGTATTTTTCCCACCAACAACACAATATCTCCTTCTCATTCCATTACACCCATTATGCGCTAGCTAAGCAATTAAATCCATAATCACTTAGCCAGTGCGCTGTTGCTCTTACCCTGAGGTCTGTCCTAGGGCGCAAAGGGCATACACACCCATAACCAGTTAACCGATTTACAAATCTAAGTCTACAGGGTCATTTCACAGGGATACTGCCGTTCTTAGTTCAGTACCACTTATCTCCAAGACGAACTGTGACTATATGTGTCAAAATCTGATGTGAATACGTGTGAGGAGTGTGCGTATGCAGTGAAGGCAGTGCATACGCTTATGCGCATCAGACGTGCTGATTACCTGCCGCGTGGCAGGGATCCGACAGGGTCGCAATGGCAGGTGAGGCGCTGCTGGGGCTCGCCGTTAATGTTAAATGCCAGTCTCGACAGCCTTACAGAGGTCTGTGAACCCAAAGTCAATCCCACAGCTGGGTGATGCTGAGGGCGGCATGGCGTGTTTGTGTGCTCACTTGTGGTAACAGCACTGCCCTCGGGCGCCGCCCCCAGCACAAGGGAAAGCATGTGATTTTTGGTAGACAGAAAATGAGCGATTTAGACAGCATGGAACCCCTCAAAAATAAAATAAAAAAAAAAGAAAATGCTGAAATGTCATGACTGGTTCATGCATTTACGGTTCTATTCAGTTATACTGTAAAGTGCAGTCGGTATGAGGACGAGTAAGACCGGCGTGGATCTCCATTTTACTGCCGCTTAACATCAGGATTAACATCATTCCTTATTCTGACTTCACACCCGAGGACGGGGTCTCTCTGCTGGTTGCTAGGGAGGCAAAGTGGGGGCGGTGGGGACAGGGGGGGACGGTGAAAGACCGATCACACAGCGACACGACGGTACAACTTTAATACAGAAAGCAGAAGCTTTATCCCTAACACGCCACGAGAGGTCTGGACTGAACTTTACTGGTGAGATTCCAACAAAGAGTCTGACCTATGAAGAAGACAGACTGTCGATAATCTTCATATTTATTACAGAGTCATCCAAGGCTTAGTGTTCATTCTGTTTGGCCAAATGACACGGATATACGCTATCAGTACGAAACGTGTCAATTCTTTGCTTAGACAAACGGGCACACAACTACCTATCAAATGTAAATTATCTGTGCTTACAATTCATTTACTTCACTCTATGCCCGGGCTTACACAAGAAGCCCCCCTTCGCTGTTTGCAGTTCAATTGCTAGCCTACGTTTTTTTCCCCCAAATGTTCGAACCAACCTGTGGCACTCCAACAAAGCACTGATAAATCATATCCACTATACAGCACCTTTTTAATTCCAAGACACAGTAAGAGGTGCTGTACGGGCATACGCCAGTGATGGCAAATCAGCAAATAAGCGTTCATCTCTAGAGCAAATACATTGTTGCAATGGGTGTTACGACTGCAATGTTTGAAGAAAAAAAAAAAATAAACCTCACATAAAAATCACCATAAGCATTACATCATCCTACAAAATGAAAGGATGATCCAGACGATCAGATTCCTTCCCCGTCCCACAGCCCACTGATCATACTCTTTGCACCACTGACGTGCAAAATTGCATTTGTCTGGAGTGCCGAGAGGGGTTCTACACCGCAGCCGGACAACATCATCCCTCTCTGTGGACTTCCCGAAAGACCTTTTTTTTTTTTTTTTAATGATTCTGGCAGCCTATCGTGGTAAGCTGACAGTCGCAATCAGCCAATCAGTGGTTGCTCCCTCATGGTGCCCTGCACTCTGCATTTAGTGCGTAAGCACCGAGACCTGTCTGTCATTTTCCTTTCCATCCCAAGCATCCGGGAAAAAAATGGCTTAAATTTATGAACTGCACATGTTTGGGAGCCCCAAAATATATACTTTGTTGGTCATTTATCACAATATTTATATATACATATATTTTGGCTGCCCATTGACTACGTTCAGCCATAAATTGCTTTTATATTCAATATGTTCGTCTCCCTTTATTAAATGCATGTAAATTTGTTAATATTAGTGTCTTACCCTCCACCTTGGCACTCTGCTGTTCCATTTAATTTCATAACGGCGCAAACATCTCGGTTTCTAGCACTACTTCACCACTTTTGCGGTGAAAGCCCTGTCAGTGACCTTATCTGCACAGCTATAACATCTAGTGCTACAGTGGCAGGCACCTACCGCTTAATGTCACCTGCCCCTTGTGGTGGAAAAGGTGAAGTGCAGGAGCAGACCAATAGCCGTTTAGACCACACTTGCTTCAGTCCATAGTAATTCGACCCAGCTCTTAATTCATACTATTCAACGAATTGTTTCCCAAATTCTGATCTTATTCAAAGAATATATGATGCTCATTTAGAACATCAGTCTAGAACCCAGAACATTACACTGCTTAAGAATGTAGGGCATCACTTTAGAACCCAGAACATTACAATGTTTTAATGCACAGACCATCACTTTAGATCTGAGAACATTAACACCTCATAAGAAGGCAGTCAGTTTGGACTGCAGTGCAAGGCACGGCATTAGAAAACAAGGAGTCCATTTAAAACACAGGCTATCAGTTTAGAAAACAGACCATAGCGCTGCTTTGGAACAATAAGGAATTGCTTAGAACAGGGGAACAGCTCCCTCAGAGGAGCAGTCTGTCTGAATGAACAGCAGAAGCATGAATCTGCCACAGAGAATCAGGACGAGGGCCAGAAACAGTAAGAATGACAGTCACTGCTGCTCTTCCATTACATGACCCAAATGCACACAGAAGTTTTGATTACCTTCTTCGTGGGTCAGGCTAACAGTCGATAATGTTCATAACTGCAGTCGGTTTGATCTTTATTCTGTTGGGGCAAATTACACCAAGACGGACTCCCGTGCGTTTGGGTAACATCGCCATCTGGTGGCTGATCGACGCACACGCGCTGCTGCTTGATTTATGCACGAGAGACACAGGTAAGTGTGAAAGAACCGACTGGAACATACAGTCCAAGTCACTTTGACCGCACATTTCACTTACACCCCACAGTGTATCAGAAACAAATTTTAATTGAACTTTTAATCCGAAGCCTCATCAAAGAAATCCTGTCCTTGTAAATGGTGTAAATGAATTATAGTGTTCGAACCATGTAAATAAAATATGAGAACGAGCAAGCTCCCTTAGGTTCTCAATTTAGGGGCAGTGAGGCTTTAAACTCTACTGGGGGAGGGAGGTGACATGGCGCTAACTATCCGCGCCGCGAAAACAGCGCAGTCACTCCGCATGACACTGGCGGGAAAAGCGTCACACGTGGAACGTAAGCGGAGGTCGCTGCTGAGCAGAGTGTGATCAAGCCGATCAGCCACTCCCAGTCCGTGTGTATTGCTGCCATCCATCCTTCTGTAATCGCCGATCCTATGCAGAGCCTATCCCGGAAGGTATGGGTGCAAGGCAGGGAACATCCCAGGAGGGGGCGCCATCGCAGGGCGCACACACACACATGCAACGTTCAATTAATCTCAGCATGTTTTTGGACTGTGTGGGAGTCCGGATGGGACCCCCTCGATGACACAGGAAGGACATGCAAAGTCCACACACAGAGTTATATATTTTTTTAGTGGTGGGCAGGTGTTGGAGACTGTAAAATTGATCTGATTTCTAATAAAGCATATGCGAACTACTAATTGTCTTGCCTAACAGCAAGATCAAGTAAGAGCATTTTAATTCTTTTGCACATTTGCCTTCAGGGACTCCGTATATTTCCAAAGTGTGCTGTATGCAACACAAAACAATCACTGGCATGTTCTAATCTGGGTGTTTGAACGGTTTACCCCGTACGAAAATTTCAAGTTAAACCGTTCACATTTTTTTTTCTTATGGGAGCGAGGAGTCGTAAAAAATAAAATACATAGTTTATTTTTCTTAATTAACCAACTCATCCAAAGAATCCCCAACGTTCTGCGCCCTATGTAATAGGGACCGGACCGGGGTTTGCAAACTTTGTTATAAACCAAATGTATTTTTTTCCATAAGCACCGGTGACTTCATGTAAATGGTATCCAACGTGTCGCCATCTGCTGGTCATTTTAACCAGTCGTCAACGTACTTATGACCTTTATTAACTTACTTAACTTACTTGAATATTACAAGTTTAGTTTCATCAATGATAAGAAGCTTGTTTCAGATGTTCGGTCTTGCTGAGGCTTGCACAGTCAGTCAGTCATGATTAGCCTACAGGTACCCACGGACAGTCACTGCTGTCATTCCGGAGGCTGGCCATCTATAATCTATGGACCCCACTTTAAGCCTGAGGCCAGTTATTGCAAACCCTGTTAATGCACAGGGATGACAGGGTTTAGCAGGCCTGTCATTAGCGCCCAGCGATGGGGACTCTGACCCTCAGGAAACTCAAACAGGAGGCACCATCGCAGAATCCGGCTGTTTCCGTGGAGACCGGACCGGCAGGTCTATGTCTAGATGAACGCCATTATTTCTGTTTTGACGTCACATGGCAACGGTCATATTTAAACCAGCTAGGCTTGAAGGCTATAATTGACGGTACATAAGACCTTACCTGCCTCTTTGGAAATGAACAGACACAGAAAAACTGAAGACTTTAAGTGGTACACAGGTGCAGACTGGGACAGGCTACGGAACCCACAAAACTATGTCATTTGCAGCAATGACTGCAAAACACAGATTTGTGGCTCAATATTCGGTCGAATGGTCTAGTTTTATCTACAGGAAAAAAAACTTAACACACTTTGGAATGTGATTAAACCCAAAATATATGCACTTCAAAACCTTATTTGAAACTGAGTCAAATTTAACATTCCAACTTTGTTTCTTGAAGAGTCTTTGTATGCGTGGCATTGTGCCGTTTTATAACAGAGTTTAAGGCTGGAGACCTAGGGATGAACCAGCACAGGGTGTCAGGTGACAAGTGCATTAATTTACTTCACCTGGGCTTTTTCACCAACCCTGAGAGATTCTGCTGTTTTTCTCTCTGACCCCGAACACGAACCCAGTTCCTCCACAGCCAGATGCCAGTTTTGCTCTCCTGTTTCTTCTCCTTGTACTGATACAGAAGTGGCTGGCTTTTCACTCCTCACCCCGGTTTTGTACATTACTTCCCCACTCCTGTTGCCAAAGAACATCCCTATTCCTTCTTCCTGTCCTGCCTGGAGCGAATCCTCACACAGAGTAATAGTTCTGGTAGAGTAATAATGCCCCTATAGCATCCACTGGTAGAAGAAAATTTATATTGTATATGATGTAATTGTGCAGGGTGTTCATGTTGGAATTCCACTAAAGGCAGGTTTTACAGAAGCTGTAAATCATCACGCACCAGTAAAGGCCCCAGCAGCAGAGTGCAGACTGGGACCACAGCAGGCGAGAGGGGGGGCTTTTCAACACACTCGCGACAGTCCTCTGTGCAGCACCTGTGAAAGTCCTCTGTGCAGCACCTCTGAAAGTCCTCTGTGGAGTACCTCTGAAAGTCCTCTGTGGAGTACCTGTGAAAGTCCTCTGTGCAGCACCTCTGAAAGTCCTCTGTGCAGCACCTCTGAAAGTCCTCTGTGCAGCAC
>JAODLC010000065.1:22421850-22434175 GCA_026781145.1 Hippopotamyrus pictus
CCCTTAAAAGCTCAACTCGTCAGAACACCGGCATGCATTCTAAGGCAGGGATGCGTTTTTCGGCATAACACCGGTATAGACAGGTCTGCTTAAGCGCTGTCGTTTTAAATATGCTACTGCTAATTGTACTATTAGGCTATTAAAACTTATTTACCACAATACGTATTTAAAGTGTGTAAAAAAAGCCAAAAAAAAAAACTTTATTTTGGGCAAGTTGTTTCGTACTGACCTTCAGCAAGAAAGCTGACTGCACTTAATTTCAACCGCAGCGTGTGGATTTTTAAACATTTTTCAATATGTGCAATAATATCGTCTATCTCGAAATAGAATCCACCCTATAGATGATTTTGGAAACTGGCATTGTGACTGTCACCAGCTGTTCTGGGGCCTTTTAAAAGCTGCCACAGAAATTCGAACATGCTCCGTACGTCTCCCCAGCTCCTCTGATCCTAGAGCACAGACATGTCAGGTTAACCCTCTCCACTTAAGCCTTACATTCCGTCTTCTCCTCAGCAGATCAAGCGCTCTTTCTCCTTGCGTAAATACCACGCTTATTCACCCCCCACCATGGATTTGCTATTCAGAGTCAGAGGATCGCTTATAAATCACGAAAACTTCCCGTGGAGCCCTGGATCAAGCCGGGAAATCTGCGACCACTGTCATGTAACGTAAAGCCAAATGTGAAGAACTAATTTTTTTTCCGGGAGCAGTGCAATGCCATTAGCAGGAAAGGAGTCTCAAGGTTTTTGAGCTAAATGGCACGGAGCTATTAAAAAGCCATTAAATTCTCTACTCCTCGCCTTCCCGTCACATACGTGCAAGTGATGAGGGATTCTAGAGAAGCGTTTCTTATACCCAAATAATAACTGTTAGAATATTATTGTTTTCACGAATATCACCAACAATTGAAAGAATAATAAAGGTTTTGACTGGATTTCAGTTTAATTCAAAGTTTGGTGTTTCCCTCAGGAAATTCCTGAGGAAGATCTCATCAGCCTTTCGCTGCAGCACCAACACAAATGCCCGCAGATCATCTTGTTTCCTCTAATCTACAGTTCAAAGCGGTTCTCTATGTCTGAGACACCTCCCCCCGTCATTTACATAGCTCTGGGACACTTTAGACTACACACATAAAAGAAGAGAGTCTATAAAGTTCCTTATTTGGTTAGAGTGCTTTGGGCTACAAAGGCAAAAACAATATCTGCTGTAATTACAGAGGCGAGAAGTTCTCAGGAAGGAAAAAAACAGTGAAATCTAGTGAAATGTTCTCTGAACAATAAGATGGATTAAAAAAAAATGGCTTACAACCCTAACCCCTCATTTAACCTGTTAAACTTGGGTTCATGACAAGTATATCAGGAGATGAAAACTAATTTTCACATACTCAATGAAAAATGTATAAATAACTGGATCAATCTGTAGAAGAAAGGTCTAAATTACACAGCAGGGTCTCCGGAAATGACATCAGACAGCAGCCACAACGTACAGTTACGTACATATGGTGGGTGTGTATAAATTGAGCCCGAACTCTCATCAGTCATCATTTAATACTCCTGGTTTTGACACTGTTCAGATAATAGGTCAGTCACTATTATCTGTCACCTACAGTCACTTCACCATTTCATGACCATTACACTTGGTGTACAGTTTAGCAGTTCAGCCCACAAAGCATTACAATGCAACGCAGCAAATTGACGGTCAGTCCCTTGATTTGAGTTGGCAACCTCCAGATTCTGAGCGTATGCTCTAAACCACTATTCCACCTTCTGGCTAACCTTTTAGGATTCTTTAGCAGGATCCTACCGGCACCCGATTCTTTAGCAGAAGAATAATCCCTGCCTGGAGTTACAGCTTGTGACACAGAAGCCATGAAGCGCTTTGGAACGACTATTTATGCTTGCAGTGTGAGGTGTTTATATTGGCGATTTTGAAGTGTCTTGAATGGAGATGCAAAGACATTAATGGCCAGACTTCTCTGGGAATTTTGTACTTGGTTCCGTTCTTAAAAGGAACAGGTGGAGCAGCCTCTTGTGGCTTGAATGGGATCAACCCAAACTGCACCCCTTGGCCAGACCAACAAAAGTCTCTTTGCAGATATTACAAAGCAGCACATTCTCCTGTGCGATGAATGACGGAGAAGAAGAGGGCCAGTGGTGTTCACTGGGGTGGACATGCCACTGAAGTCTGAGCCTTACTGCTGCCAAGGCTGTGGGCAACCGAGGCTGTGGGCAACATCAGGAGAAGAGGAGGTCTGTGCCTGTCTGATGAATTGTGTTTTTAAAACTGTGTACATAAAACAAGCATTGACCTTAGAATTATTCTGTCGAGAGTAATTAAACAACGGCACAAGCTCTGCTAATGGAAATGATTTATGCACGTAAATAATTACACACTAAGTGGTTCGAGGCAAGCGGCTTTTGGACAGCAATTAGAAACAATTCTGAATACAATTTAAAAAACAGCTTTATTTGAACGTCAGCTCAGCTTCGCTTGCAGTTATGCCGGTGTGTCACTGGGACTCATATTTGCCCAATAACCTATCAGAGTAAAAAGCAAAACCAGTTCCTCCCTGGCCATTGAACATCACCAGTTTCTGCCCTGCTCCCAATCTAACCAGCAAGCTCTTCTTCTCTCTGTTCATCAGGTATGAATCAGGTTTCTACAAGAATGTACCATACAATTCTCCTTTTCTAGTTTTGAAATCTGGGCTTGTTTTGTTGCCTTTTAAGTTAAATAGATCTCATCCGGATGCTTACGGAGATCAGTGATCTTCCAGGGAATCAAGCATTAGCCGTTAGCAAATCTTGTAGCTGAACAAGTAGCATATCACACTAACAACTGAAAGGTCGTGGGTTCACATCCCAAGGAACATACGTATCGCAATATCCTGTAAATTGCTTTATATAAAATGTGTTTAGGCCTTAACTGCATAGAGAAAAGGACTCCTATGGGTTTTGTGTAATGGTGGGGTAACCCCTCATGAAAGAAGGTTGAGTCTCGGGTGGTACGCCCTTTTACTTTCCCAGAGTCCTGAGCCAAAGTGGGGGGGGGGGGGCAGTTCGCAGAGCAGCAACTCGCTAAGAACTCCTTGTTCACCACGTCTTGGGAGCATAAACTTGCATCCTACTGCTGAAGCTGCATCCTCTGCCAAAGGTAAAAATGGCATGGTAGTCTCTGCAGAAAGGTGAGAAATGCTTGCCTTTGCCCAGAGTGGAAGACACGCCGCTGACTCATTGTCCATCAGATTATTCTGTGGGTTCCTACTAGTGTAGAGTCACACTCTGGATTGGAGGGGGTCGACCATGAGGTCAGTGAGTGAGTCTGCAGCCTGCTTGGTCTGTCATGCCGCCCAGAGACTCTCAACAAGACATACCTACAACCAAAGCGTTTAGTCTCTCCCAGATAATGGTGTTCTTAGGTGTGGGAGGCTGTGTTCATTACAACACAAAGTTTAACTGAGAAGAATTTAAATATACAAGAATGCTGGAGTATGGTTTTTAATTAATTATTGAGACCCTATTTACAGCACTGCTTTGATGATTCAGCTGCTCTCCAATGAAGCCTGTACAGCACAAACTGGGACATGTCACTGAGGACCAGTATGGGTCAGCATGCGACCACAGGTGACGGTCCCAGGGTAGCTATCAGCAGGGAAGTGAGCTGAGAATGTCGTCCCAAGGAAACATTTATCAAGGCACGCTGATGGACAATATTGCTTAGATCCCACCTCAAGAGTTAAAGGCGAGATTTGACAACCATCAAACACTCAGTCAACTGGCAATATTCAGTCCATGAACTGAACTCAGGACTAACTATCAGTGGAAATATTAAGCATCAATTACGACTATATTGCCAAAACTGAGGAAACAAATGTGTGGCAGATAGATATTTAATCATGAGTCAGAGGAAAGGCATACATGCTTTTATAAATGGACATACAAAATAAGCACTAGAGGAAAAAAAGCGAAACAGATCTTAACGTCAAGAGGCTGAAAGGACGAGCCACTGGTCATGCTGCACAGCTGCATTTAGGACGGCGCGAGTCCCTGAGCAGAATAACGGTACGTTAGAGTCTCTCGTACGCATCTGTCCGGAGCACAGGCGAAACACGGAAACTCGTCCGTACAGATGCCGCGCAAACTATCCGCGACGGTCGTCCCCGGCCGTCCACAGAGAGGGCGGCACAGCTGAGGACGTGTCGATCGACCTCCATCTCCGATGTCCTGCAGACCAGCTGCTCACCTGCCCCCAACCCAAGGACTTTGCTGCCCTCCCCTTGTCGTGAGTCTAATGAGCCAAACACATGGCATTCGGGACACCCTGAACACCTCCTCGCTTCACCCCCCCCCCCCATTGGCCGTATCGTGCCCACTTACGGTGCAGATGCTCAGATGTGTAGTAATAGACATCCTCGTAGCCCTCCTGATAGTCCTCCTCTGGCCGATACCTCTTCCCTTTGTGGCGCCTGGACCACCTGATCTGCCGGACGAAGCCCAAGAAACGGTCCATGGCCGGCGGGGCGAGTGTGGCTTCTCGTGTGCCTGTGCGTAACACCTCGCGCCACCAAGCCAAGTGCAGTATCTTCGCCTGGTCGTAGTATCTGAAATCCCCCCCCCCCACTCCCTCCCTCCCTCCCCGCGCTAGCTTCCTGTCCCAGCCGTGTGTCGCAAAGCCCGGCTCCGTCCGTACCGGCTGTCTCTGCCAGCCATCACACAAGAAACAGCGGTACGGATAAACAAACGGCTCCTCCCTCCTTTATACGGAGTTTAACGGAGCTCTCCGCCAGACGAGGAATCCCAGCAACGGCTGGCTGGGTTTTTTATTTTTTTTTTTACTGCCCATGCAGTCACCAGCAAACCTGCTCTTCCCTTTCGCCCCCTCTACCTCCCTCTCCTTCTCTCTCTCGCTCCCCCTCCTTCCCTCCCTCTCTCTCCCGTTCCATCTCCCTGCTTTAGTCATTCCACTTCAGAAGGAGAGAGGTGGGGTTTAGAGAGAGGAGTGAGCGCCAGGACACAAGAGAGCCGGAGATCAGAGGCACATGTAGGTGGGAATACGACTCCTTTCTACCAACTGCGCCAGGACAGAACCCAGCCAAAAGGATTCCAGGGCACACAGTTACACTGCAGACATCCAGGGATGAGCTCTTTGCCTGGCAGGTTAGACGCAGTCTTTTCTGGGTCTGCTTCCCTCCAGCAGCTATGATTCCACACTATCATCTTTAAAAAGTGGGAGGTTGTGCTAATTGAAGTATATGAGGATGTCAGTGACAGTTCTACCACAGGGTGATCCATCAAACCAGGTCAGGGTGTCCACCCACCGATGGCACAACCTCTATTTTACTAAGAAAGCGTCTGCTTATCTGCTAGCGCCACCAACCCGCGCTGCAGACACGCAGAAGGCGACGCATGCCTACCAGATCACAATACGCAGGTGTTGCGCTCAAAACGCCGCTTCCCTTTAACCTTCCTCGGCCGAGGAATGCCAGGCATCTCTGGGAACAGGTTGTTCGTGAAGAATCGCGGCTCGTAAATTGGACATGCACGACTGGGATAGACGAGCCCAGACAGGAAATGACAACTTTGCTCCGGGCTTAGTTCAGGCACCCAAAATAACACGAGAAAGGGCATCTTTTAGAGCCTGTGATTAGCACCAGCATGGGGAAAACATCAGTCCCGCTACAGGTATTCATTTGCATTGATGTTACTATGTCTGCAGTGAATGGAAGGGGATCTTAAGGTGGATCATCTTTGGCAAACAAACCACATAAACACTGTAACCCCCAAAACCAGCTCCGTGAAACGAGAGGCCAGGACACGGCCGTGTTTACAGATTCAGCAGCGAACTGGGGAATCCAGAAAACAATCAATGAGCTGATCAACAGAAGCCAGACAGAGGAAATAACTAAATTTAGATTTAATTGCCATTTTTACGCTTCTTCGTTGTGACTCATACTTTCTATTACAAAGTTGTTTATCAAAGCCGAGAGATGAGATGCCACTGGAATTTAAAGGGATCACACTGACCATGACTGATAAGGGAAGAGAAGAGGGATGGTGGTCTATAAAAGAATGAAACTTTGGATCTGAATCAAGGTCTGAATGCCTGGCGTTAAAATCATAGCCTCAGAATTTTCTCACTCCACTGACCCATCGAGAAACTAAAGGAATTCATAATTATGCTAATAAAAATCACAAAATTGTCCCCCCCGCCCATCATGAAACAATCGTATGACCACGACAGCCATAACATAACCGAGAACAAGATGGCGTCCCTCCTCGAGTTCGAACAGACAGATAAACAGCAGAACACTCTAAGGGCACACTAGTCATTTCAAGAGCAGCTCCTCTGCACTGCATTGAGGTCTTCCTGCACAGGGCATGCTCTTCTCTGCCAGAGACGCACATAATAATAACGCAAACGGCCACAGTAATGATGGATCTGCTTATAAACAATGTGATCATTGTCTCCGGCCCACTGGCAGCCTATAATGAATGAGCCACAATGACTCGGGGGCACGGAACTGCAAGCGCAGTCATCAGAAGTTTCAAGCGGTTATTCTTAGCAGCTCTGATTGGCTCTAATTAGGCAGACCGGCTTTGGATTCTGACCAGGCAGGTTCCTACTGGACTACTGAACATGCATTCATAACGCTGTGGCCTTATTCCTCTTCCTGTTGTCTGTTTTCTGACACAGGGGCGGCCTGATAGTCTTAATCGAATGTTTAAATCATGCTTGCCGATAAATTATTTATGGAAATTAATTTCACTTTCATCGCCCGCCTCTCGCAGGAAATAAAATTGAAAAAAGTAGCATTAGCATGACTGAAGTGATGACGCCGATGTTTAGCACTCGTCAGGTCCTCTCGGGTGGGTGGATAAGTGGCGAAACCAAACACTCTTCCTGCCGCTGAGACTGAAATAGCCGTCATGGATGACTATCAGGTGAGCCTGGCTGTAGAGGGTCATCCTGGGAGCAATGGTGAGGGAAGTTTGTACTTGGCACTCTGCAACAAAGAAAGTCATTGAAGAACCTCAGGCTACAGAAGAAACTCCAGGTCCCAGGAGCAGCTAGAGGCCATGGAGTAACCCTAGGCCACAGGAAGAGAGATTCTCTCCTCCTTATCTCCTAAGCCCACAGAATCCATGGAGCAGGCACTGAGAGGCGTTGAGAGTTATGACTGTGAGGGACTTCCTTCCAAAATATTTCATCCTTCAGATGATTTATGCATCAACTCCTCCATCCAGCATTATGTAACGGACCCACAGGTAGGTACTGTAGCTTCTCTCCCCATCGCCTGGTACCACGTCCACGGTTGTAGGAGAAACCAGGAGGCGGCAACATTAAGTCAATTTATTTCGAAGTGTGGAAATGAAACGGCACGTTTGGTCGCATCCAGCTCCAGTCAGCCCCTAAATGAATTCCAGTTTCAATCTGGCCATCATGAAGGAGGACCTCATTTGAATTCCTTGACAGTGTTTGAGGAGCAGACGTTAGAGCGTAGCTGTGGAAACGTGCTCAGTGCCTCATTACGTGGGGGAAGTTGCACCCCTGGTTTGCAGTCTGGCACTGGCTAACGCCTTCAGAATTAGTTTCTGATATTCCCCCCATCTTTTTTTCACCCCAACAGCTGTAATCATCAAGTATGCGCAGAAAACGCATCCCCCAGTCCAAGCTGGCTATCGGATCCAGAAGCGGTCCAGCCGTAGGGAGTCCGCAGGTCTTAAAAACCAGGGGCTGCGCTCCCTCAGATTTTCCCTGTTACTGCAGAAATTTTAAATATTGGGTCGGTCCAACCCATGCAGGCAAAGTTTGCAGGCAAAGTTTCTTAGGCATGAAAGTCTCACGGAGCAGTAGGTGCTGTATGAAACAGCATCACAGAGTGTCTAGAAAGCAAGTGTGCATAAAATGAAAACTGTGCACTGGTCACATGTGGCCTACAGTGCACTATTCTCTCACTCGAACCACTGCAAAACTGCGCTGTGTTGTGGGCACTGACATACGTATTGAACAGTACTTGTATATGGCCTATCAGACCGCAACATCAGTGGGCCCAGAAGCTACCCAAATTAGCATAGTAATGATGTCTGTTTGATATTGGCACCTCGTTCCCATGATGTCTCCCACAGTGTCATGTGCAGAGGGCAGGGTTCCCTGACATCACACCATGGCAGCTATGACTGTCCCCACCTTAGCAAGTGCAAGGCGACCTTTTGCCTGACGTGACTTGTAGGCTATGCCCGACCCCCCTCCCGACTGATTGGCTGAGACTGTTGATTGACGCGGTGTAAATAGCCCAGAAGCGCGGCAGCAAAGATGGCTGCATAATGGGCCGATAATCATCTTCTACAGCATCAGTCCATGGGGCAGGGGGAGATCTGTGAGGGTGGAAACCTGAGAATCACAGGCCAGTGGAATCACAGAGCCTGATCCTTGACCTCAGGGGTTCGTTGTGTGAATAGGACCCCTTACCTCTCAGGAATACTTCGCGAGAGTGAAGATGTCAGACCAAAACACAGGCACAATCCTGAAGCACTCTCCACTGAATGACATGCAACATGTGCATTCCTTTGGGATCAAGATGGACGTCATGTAAGAATTTTACAGTTACCGAGTACATTAAAGACAAGGCGGGGAACTTAATTGCTTGGCATTTTAATAATGCTTATTAAATCCATGATAACTTAAAATCTCTCGACAGAAATTCAAAGGTCACGCACTCCTAAATAAACTGCTTGTCAGGACTTATACTTGTCAAGCTAATTACATATCTGATGCGTTTTCCTTCAGGTGGATCTCCTCGTTCTACTCCATGATCTGCATTAAGGTCTCTTCAAGACCCTCTTTTCCCTTTAGGGCCCCCTTAAGATCTCCATCTCTGTAAAGCTTAGGGGTTCCGAGTCTTTCCCCCGGCTGTCTGTGCACGCCGGTTCATAACACTGCACTGAGAAGCCCCAACCTGACCCCATTAGCTGCAGGAGCGGGTACAGTACAAAACACAGTCCCCAGTACATCACTAACAACACTGAGAATGCCCGACTCCCAGCTTGTGAATATTTGTAGGCTAACTTGGGTTATGGGAGAAATTAATGAGTATACAAGGTGAAAAAAAACCACCCAAGTAAAATTAGACGTGCTTGCTGGTCAGCTTCTACTGACCCAGACAGCTGAGCATTTGGGTCCTTTGGAAGCAGTTACCATGGCTTCTCAATGAGTCCCGTTAGCATAATGTGATCACCGACATAGGGTGGAGATCAGAGAGGTAACCAATCAGACTGTATAGGAGGTGGGTCTAAGGAACTAGGGGAGGCAGGACCAAGACATTTGATTGACTAACTGGAGGAGGCAGGACCAAGACATTTGATTGACTAACTATAGGAGGCAGGACCAAGACATTTGATTGACTAACTGGAGGAGGCAGGACTAACCAAAAATTTTTCATTCAGCCCTCAGAACATTTTTGTGTAAATAAATCCCCTATGAGTCATTAGGTTAGGCAGACACATTTTAGGTCGGTGCAAGAATTCAGAAAACCACGAGAAGATAAAATTAGTGTCGTACGTCAGACAAAATTATGATTCACCAAGACTTTTTGTAAGACATCTATGAGAAGCATTCCTGACACAATGGTTCACAGAATCATATGATAGAAGATATAGGAAGGACAGGATAGATTTATCGTGTGTTGAGATTTTGTTTTTCCATAGAAGCAACAGGGTTAGGGCTAAGAAGATTAATCGTTTTGGTAGATGGAAAGAGAAGAAAATACACTTGGGCAGGTTTACAGTGGACAAATTAAACCAGAAAGCACAGCTAAAGCTCAGACATGCCTTAACTGCCCTCCAACTTCCAGTTACCTTTGGTCACACCTCCCATTGGCTTGTTCCAATTTTATAAAGCTTTAATGGACCAAGTCATGTGATTCTGCACAGGGATGAAGTGCCACAAGCAAGCTTCAGTCTGAGAAATGCAGCAGAGCACCTACTAGAGAGGCACCGGTCGATCGGCCAAGGACCGGAATCGGACGATTTTCAGGCTGCTTGGCCTGGACCGGAGACCGGCTGATTAGTATCATGTATTTCCGATACCGAACCGGTCCGTTTTATGGACGCTTCACACATCACATGACCAGCGGTGCAGACAATAGCCTCACGGCCGTGTTCACACTCGCAGCCAGATGCTAACATGTCGTTATCATGGAAGTTCTTCACTGTGAGTGAAGACGACTCAAAGCTTGCAATTTATAATGCATACATGTAAAGCCAAAGTAAACAGTGGGGGAACCACCATGAAAACACGGTGAAACATCGCAGGTAAACTGATTATTAAACAAATACTAGATAATCTTGAAAAGGAGTAATCATTAAAATTGCAGAGCTAGCTAAGATTTTTTCCTGTGACAGAGTAAAAATGTTATAGCGAAGTTTTAACTCCAGTTAAGGTCAAGTCCGCCGTACAGTATGTAAAAGCCTGATCTTAATCGAGCTTAATAGCCATGTAAGAATTGCATGTGGATAACATGCGATGTTGGTATTAATAATATTGCGCTGCACCTATTATCATTTGGAAGAGTGTAGTATACTTCAGTTTTATTTGGAAGTTTCTAACCTACAGACTTTATTTTAAGACGAGTAAAAACATAGAGAAAGGTCAATTTTGTGTTTTCTGGTGAATTTTATACATACTGGAAAATGATATTTTTTTGTTATTTAAATTTGTTGCACCTGCTCTTGTTTGGTAACGTAATATATGTCAGATAAAGCTGGGTGTACAGCAGCTCAGTTTAAGGTAATCGTTATTTGTATCTCTTTCCAGTCACAGAGCACTTTATTTTAAGACTTTTTTAAGTGAGAGAAGATCCTGTAACTTAATGCAGTTTGGGGGAAATTGTAAAGTTCAACAATCTCTTTTATTATGAAAAATAAAATTTTGCATTGAAGAAAACCTGATTTTTGTTTGTAGATGCCGTCAATGATAGTTTTTAGGAAAAAAAATCGGAATCTGCAAAATTCACACTTGCACAATTGGCCAGTCACACTTGCAAAAACAAAATCGGAAATCGGAATCGGCCAAGAAAATTGCAATCGGTGCATCTCTAGCATTTACCACGCCGCAGACAAAGATTCAACCTTCCAATTCAGACAGATGTGGATCAGTTAACGACTAACGAACGCTTGTCACATTAAAGCAGAACTCAAGCACTCGTTTAAGTATGAATAAGACATTAAAGTTGGATAAAACGCTTTGGCATTGCCTAGTGTTGGTGAGTCACCATTTTGCCGATTTAAAAATCATAAACGAGCGAAACGCAAAATAACTCTGTCCAATTACACCTACGTCATTCATTCATTTCGCAAATAAAGGAGAGAACACCGGTTTAAATGACCACCCAGTTGACAGGGGCCTCTGGCAAATCGGGCGGACGTCCAAGTCTCGGGCCACCCGGGGTGATGTAATGCAGGGGGAAGGGCTGTTTTTCAGCGCTGTTGATTTGAGGATCAGACCACTCAGAGGGTCAATTTGGTCTTGTTAAAGCTCCAGGCACATTGATTGGTGCGGACAAGGTAAATCACACAGCTGAAACACGCTGTCGAGGTGAGGAGCGTGGAGAGAACCGCTTACGGCTATGAGAGAGCGATGGAAATGAATAACGCGAGGTCATCACAAACTGGAGATCGGGTGCAAACAACTGACCATAACTCTGAATTTCATCTGAGTAGGTTTCATAGAAAAGTAACTTACTATATTTACCCATTTATACAGATGATTTTGGGGGGGGGGGGAAAACTTCAGGTCAAAGACTTTACAAATGTACTAAATCTGTCCTAACATTGTATCAAAAACATTATAAGGGGAAGATGAGTTTAACGGTAACAGCTTCCCTTATTCTAGAATAAGTGAAACCCGCTAATCCCTACGGCAGCCGCTAGAATGAGATGAAACGCACGTTACTGAAAACAACAAAGCTCAGGCCTAAATTGGCGCAGGCAGGAAGCGTCCAGCTGTGACTGCGGAGGCACTAAGAGCCACACGCGTCGCTCAAGCCGCACGCCCTGCTCCTCGCTGCCTACGCTAAATCACGGGAGCCATTAGGAGATGCGGCAGCCTGCGATCTGGGCTGCTCTCCATCTCGGAGACGCTGAAAGGCCAGCTCTTAACCCAAAAGTTACTCACAGGGCAGCGAGTGGAAGGTAATGAAAAGAAGGGGCAGCTTGACGATGCCTCAGGCTCGGGCCTGCTTTACTTCTTCGAGGTCAGGGTTTCTCAACCCAGTCCTCGGGGACCACCAGACGGTCCACGTTTTTGCTCTCTCCCAATTGCCAGGGAA
>JAODLC010000065.1:22434275-22459816 GCA_026781145.1 Hippopotamyrus pictus
CCAATTGCCAGGGAATTGGGAGATAGCAAAAACATGGACCGGCTGGTGGTCCCCGAGGACTGGGTTGAGAAACCCTGTTCTAGGTCACTGTTTGGTTACGCTTTACTACTTCTAGGTCAACGTCTTGTGCTCTTGGTGTCACCAGTGCTGACGCGATGCTGTATCACTGACGACATCCTCGCCCTCCGTCTGTCCTCCAGGAACTCAACAAAATAATCCTGGATAAAAGGAGAGACAGCAGGGCCTATTTCATGAAAAACACGTCAACTACCATCCCGGCGAAATCACTGATCCGAGCGCGACGCCCATCTTCCTAAAACTTCATTGAATACAAATTAAGCTTTATTGTCAAAATCTATCACATTTAATTAGATACAGCACATTTTTATACAGTTATGATAAACGGCAGTCGGCGTCACCGTCATTTATGCCGCGAGCCTTAGGGAGTATTTCCCACGTCAGAACACAGGATCGTGCAAAGACACGGCACAGGAATCAGCAGGCAGCCAATCCGAGGGAAGCCACAGGTCACAGATACAGGAACGCAAACTCATCGGGGGTGAGAAAGGTGACAAGGATGCAAGTGCCAGTATGAAGCCCGGAGCTTCTTTGTTTTGGTTTTTCCAGACGGCGAGGGTCGTCATTTCTTTACTCAAGACCCTACCCTGGCAGACCCTGATCCCTCCCCCCCATCTTAAAAACTACACGAATCACACGATGACCAATCTTGGGCTCAAGGGTTTGGACGTTGTTCTTGCTCCACCCTAAATATCAAGGATACATCAGCGACAAAGTGAGACCAATCCCATGATTTAGTGCATCCCAAGCTCGTTCTTGGGAGGGAAGTTAGCAAGACTGCTTTTGCCAAGACCACAAGTATGATCTTCACATTCCTGGTACTGAGAAAGACCCCTTGAGCTTATTCCAGGCATCGCAGGACACGAGGCACATGCAAAAATACATCCACACACCATGAACAATTCAGAGAGATCAACTCAACTCACTGCCTCTCTTTGGAAATCAGAGTTCTCAGAGGTAACCCATGCAAACCCTGGACATACGAAGGGAGTCATTCTACCCCCCATGACAAAAATATCAGGAATGAAACCACAAGAGTCCAGGCATTCAAGGAGTAATACCTATAAAATGCTCTTAAGCAACAAATGCACAAAGCAAGCTGTACGGTGAGAAAGAGCAGGGGATTGTGGGAACCATCCGATCACCCAACCATCCATCCATCTTCTATACTCACTTGTCCTACGCAGGATCATGGGAATCCGGAGCCTATTGTAGAAGCTACAGGCATAAGACGCGAAATAACCCAGGATGGGGCTCCAACCCGTTGCAGACCCCACAGCTATTCTTACGGTAATATAAAATAACTTATTTTCTTATAGGGAGCCGGCCGTAATGTGTCCTCTGAGCATAAGTCAGTAAAACTACATAAATTTGTCGAATATGAAACTTCATGCCCTTAGTTAAAAGCATCATAAAGCTAGTATGAGTCTCCTTATACTGGATTGTGTTTTATGGGTATGTATATATATACTGTGTGTGTATATATATATATATATATATATATATATATACACACACACACACACACACACACACACACACACACACACACACACACACACACAATGGCAGAAAATTCTCTTCAATGAAACCCAATGGTTTTTCCCAGTCAGGACATGGGTGACTGGAAGGAGGAAGAGGGCAGCATGGGACAGCTGGTAGAGCAAAACATTGCAGACAGGGGACAGAGTAGTCTCAACTGGACTGTATCAATCAGGGAGTGCGTAGGGGTATTTGCTGCCCTTCTCAGCTAGTCTGTACAAACAGGGGAGTACATATGGTATCCGCTGCTGTCTCAGCTGGACTGTACCAACTGGGGAGTGTGTAGGGGGACTTGCTGCTGTCTCAGCTGGATAATGCCAACAAGAGACATGAAGAAGAGGGAGGGTTCTCCTGGTGTCTCAGCTGCCTAATAAATACAAGCACCCCTGTCGGCACGCTGGCGAGCCAAACAACCGGGACAGCAAATGCAGGCGGGGGCTGTGGCTGCTTCTCCTTAGCGTGGAAAGCAAAGCAGAACGATCAGCTATGAAGGAATCCAGACCCATAAACGCACAAGGAACCATGAAATTTCATTCCTCTAGGGCAGGGGTGAGGAACCTGATCCGTGGAGAGCCGGTGCGGGTTTTTGGGATGACTTCTCAATCAGCCAATCACAGTGGGTCCCCAGGACTGGAGTTGAGAACCGCTGCTTTATTATTGGCTGATTGGGAGACCATCCCAAAAACCCGCACCGGCTCTCCATGGATCAGGTTCCCCATCTCCGCTCTAGGGCCACCATGCAATTTTTTTCACAATAAGTGGAAAAAAATTAACAAAACTAGAAAAGGCATCTAACGCATCTTTCATACCTCCGACAATGACGATTTCCAAGATGAACAGCCCCTCCCCCTCGTCTATGAAACGTGACGACATTCGGCATCACTCACGAAACGCAGGACAACTAAGAAATTGCACTATATTGCTCT
This sequence comes from Hippopotamyrus pictus, assembly GCA_026781145.1. Lineage (NCBI taxonomy): Eukaryota > Metazoa > Chordata > Actinopteri > Osteoglossiformes > Mormyridae > Hippopotamyrus > Hippopotamyrus pictus. The sequence goes on from JAODLC010000065.1 coordinate 22,436,822, forward strand.
TGAAAATGTCCATTATTACTGCTTATGTTGAAACATTTAAACAGTTTGCTCAGTTGCGTGGAGACTCTCATTATTCTTGACCTTGATGATGAACTCTAGATGTTCGGCGAACTCACTGGAAAATTATCTGAGCAAACGGCATTTTTGGTGCAATGTTCTGTGATAATGGAAGGGGCCCCACGGTCAGGAACGCTAAATGTCAAACAGAGAGGGGAAAACAGATATCCACTCACTCACTGAAACACCAGTCATGATTTTTCAAAGGAGAAAATAATCTTTAATTAGGTTCCAACCAGTTACGGACCATTTTCACGAACACCCCCACTGAGTAATCTAGTCTCCTTAATTAGCCATCACAATATACCTTGTCGCAATTAAAATGTCAGCAATGACGAGCTACTTGGGGTCAAAGGTCAGAGTGTTGATGTCAGAGTAGACCGTGGTAGAACTGCAGATATATACACTGGACTGTAATTGCCTGTCCCTGTAGTGGAGGGGGGGGGGGGACTCAGGACATCTGTTCAGACAATAAGCTCCATGATTGGCGCAATGATATATTTATCCTTACAAAAGCAGAAAATGGAGAATAAGATATATTAATGGGGGGGGGGGGCAGCTGGCAAAGAAACACACATAAATCTCAGGCGGCGTGTCAGACTACCTCCACAAAACGTGCGAATCACACCAGCCACAGTCCTTCAAGTGCCATGAATTAATTGTATATTTAAAGGACGTTTACCTAACCGATTCTGACAGGCATCTGATGGATATGATGCAATTTTTTTTATTTTTGGGGGGGGGGGGACCAGCACGTACCAATGTGTATTTCGGTTGGCCTGTTCAGAGCCGTCAAATGCTAAAAAATTAATAAATAAATAAATAACCGAGGATGAATATTCAGCCCCTCAAGTTCTTTCATGTTACACTTCACAGCCGCTGCATGGTTGCCGGTTATCTGTTGATCTGAGCCGTCCAATTAGCAAGGTGTGAATCACTAATGAGCACAGACATGCAATGTTTCCATTTATGCATTTATCTATTATAATAATTTTAAATACGTGTTTTCTGTAACTTTCATTTGTATGCTTATTTGCATCCAGATGCGTGCACTTTCTGTATTTTTAAAAATACTTACAAATACAACCATGTTCTGGAAAGAATTCCGGAATGTTCCATTTCTGAAGCAAAAGGTGTAACCGGAGGCTTTCTTTTTAATGGTCTTCCTATTTAGTCTACTCCGCTTTCGGTCTCAGCGTGGTCCTTGCGTGTCTCTACCCAATGGCTGTAAAAATAAACAGATACGGACGGCAGAGCAGCTCAGCGGGTTGCCTGACGACCTCACATTCCCAGCGACGGTGTTTGACTCCCACCTCCTCTCTGCTTGCGTGGCGTTTGTATGCACTGCCTGTGTTGCGTGGGGATCCTCCCACAGTCTAAAGATGTGCAGGTAGGTTAATTGGCAACTCTAAAATTACCACTGGGGTGTATATGTTCCCCGCAATGGGCTGGCTTTGGGCACACAGGCTCCAGGAACTGAGCCCAAGATAAGCAGTCAGAAGATGGATAAAGGTCGGTGAGAAAACCCAACCGAGAGCAGATATAAGGTGAGGAAGCTAAAGTGAGAGGCTCACGCTTGACTTGTCACTATATGTGATTACACTTTTGAATTACAGAGTTCATTTTTCATGTTGCTTTTGAACGACAAACTACAAGATTGCACAGAAAGGACTGAGAAAAATATATCAGCTCACACCTGGTTGACAGACAGGGAATTGCTGTCTAAGGCATTTTTCACAGAGCATAAGATCCGTGGAAGAGCTCAGGTGACTGGTGAAGACTGTATCACATTCTGAAAATACCTGCCGTGGCAGGAAAAAATGAGGTGAAGATGATATTTCAAAACCGTTATACGGCAGGTTAATAGTTTATTTCACTTCACTCTGCCATATTTCCTATTTCAGCTATTCGTTACTTCATACATTTATAATTGTCGTATCTTCAGTTTCAGCCATTTCATATTTATTCCATAAAACATCCCTCTACAGTACCTAGTCATATGCCTACTTTGATGTTTCGTGAGTGCCTTGTTTTGTGCCATCTAGCTCTGTTAGATGTCATATGTTACTGACTGGATAATACAAGAAAGAATTGCTATGTACTGATGTTCAGAAGGAAAACGAAGAATCTTGTATCATTAGTAGCTAATTAATGAAATAATCAGATTCCAAGATACACCAAAAAAAAAATGCATATCACAACAATGCACATTGTGCCATCAAAACGGCTCTCTGCAGGAATCGTGTGGGGTTCAGCTCTACAGTCTTTGTTGCCACTCGTCTGTCTGTCAAGAACAATGTGAAGTACGATACAATACAAGCACATTATCTTTCTGCTCAGAAATCCATAGCTCCCGGAGATTGATGAGCTGTGCACTACAGCAAGAAGAGTATGGAATACTGATCTTTGGGGTTCAATTTAAATAAACCAGCAGCTCAGGTGTCAGGAACCTGATGTGAGATTGCTGGTCTGTTTTGACTTGCACTTTGGATTAACCCTTTCATGCAGGATGCCCCCCCCCCCCCCCCCCACACACACACAGATGATTTAAGACGATTTCAGGTAAAACGTTAATGAACCAAACATACACATAGACACACTGTACGTCTTCCACAGATGAGGATAGTTCCATAACCTTTTAATAAAATATATTCAGAAAAACAAACTTTTTTTTTTTTTCTTGCACACTTCCTAAACATTCTTAGGTCTCAATTTTAATCGCTCACTAATAAAGGGTTAATATAGACCCCCCCCCCAGGAGAATCTTGCACTGTTTGTGCACTGTTGCTTCTTGCTGATGTCATTCTGTTGGAGTTTGGTTGCTCAGGAAACAGACAGGCTGAGGTGCCGTTAACCATTCAGGCTTCTGCCAAAACAGGCTAACAACCCTGCCAGTCACATTCACTGCAGTTCCCACCCAAAGCCATGTTAGCTGTAATTACAGGCAGGCAGCCCCAGCTGAAAGTCTTCAGTACATGACCCCTAAGGATGCTGGGATGTGTATGCCAGGAATCGGCTACAATTACTGAACTGGCGTGACCCTCCTCCAGGTCATTAGGGCATGAATATTGATTGCTGGTGGCATGCAGACCTTTAAGGGACCAGTAAGGGACACACAGCTCCTGGCCTCAAACTTAACCCCAACTGGTGCTTTTAATAAGCATACAGCTGATCCGCAGCTCTTGCTGGATCTCAGATGTTTGCTAAATTTCCCCGGGCAGGTGGATGACGACGCCGTTGAAGGGATATAGGAATATGAAAGAGATGGAGGGCATACACACACACACACACACACACACACACACGTTTGTAATTATATCATTCACAGATCTTTGTGGGGACCTGAAAAATGGCCCCTACAACATCAAAATAACAGGTTATTAAATTGTGGGGAACATTTGGTCACCATAATATAATATAAACATAATACACACACACTCACATACACATGCGCACACAACAAGTGAATGGGTTTAGCTTGAACAGGAAGTTCATCATGTTGAATTAGCCGGAACTTATCTTCACCTTCACTGATGTGCTACTCATTTGAGGTAATAACAATGTTCAATTTTGGGGGGGGGGAGTTTAGTTAATAAAACGTGTAAATTGTTTTGCCATTTCCCTCCCAACACCACCCAGCCGGGCATAATCGTAGTCACTGGCAGTCTGCTAGCCAGTCACTGGGAGTCTGCTAGCCAGTCACTGGGAGTCTGCTAGCCAGTCACTGGGCAGCTGTAAATGACTCCAATACAAAGCAGCAGGAAAATACCTGTGACAGTCAAAACAAAGGCGCTCAAATACCACATGCTAGGACACCGCGGTGGGCCGGAGCCATAAGAAAACCTGGTTTAGCAAGGCAAAACCATCTCCCTGCTTAAAGCTTTGCTGGCTAGCATAGCCTCTCGAGCTAGCATATCATTTGTCCACAAGAGGCACCAGAGAGCACTGAGCTATCTGCCAAAAAATGTAGAATGAGACAAAGGAATAAAAACCTTCCCTCATTGACTGTCAGTGTTCTGACGGCTGATCACCACAGTGCCCCTCCGAATTTATCTGGGAGTAAAACAGCTTTGATATCGCCATCTTACATGAGGCCTCGACACACTAGGGTGCAGCTCATCGATCCCCATTTCTGTAAATACATCATGCCGATGTTTCGCATGGCACAAATTGTCAGAATAAAAGAAAAAGAAAATCAGCTGTGTTCTGAATCTCTGCAGTCTGATGTTAAATCGTATAAGTGAAGATACCCATCTGGCCTCCATATTTAGCCTATATGGTAATTTACTTTAATTACTTCCAATGGCTTTACCTGGTCAGGGTCGCATATAATATCACAAATAAAATTAAATAGCATAAATAAATGAATTTCAAGTAATCCCAACTGACAAGTATATATAGATGTGTCAGCTAACCACTCTGTAAAATTCATTAGTTGTCAACATGATCTTGTCACTTGAGGAAATTTGTAACATTAGTATTACTAATATGAATATATCAATTGTATTTTTTCGTATTCCTCCCTAGGAATGGATCATTACATTTCTCATCTAAGTCCTTGAAATCACTTGTGACCTTAATGGGCTTCATCGGTCTGTTCAGGTGAAGGGTCATCACTAGGGACCTGTGTCACATGGCTAGATTTGTTTGTTAGCTAAATAACTTGTCGGACTTGAGGAATTCCAGCTGAAATGAACATTATCTTCCGGGATATGCATCTCCATCACTGAGGCCGATGTGATGCATGTCTTACATACATACAAAGTAACTACTCATACGATACGATGTGATTCACCCCTATTACAATGCAGTGCAATTCCACACAATCGAATTCAACACAATACAATGCCATGCAAAATAATTTGGTGTTATACAATTAAATATGGTACAAATAGCTCATTTCCTTGGCTCTTATGCATACAGCAAATTATAAATTATAATATTATTATAAACTTATTATAAAGTGCCATGTATACTTGATATATTTGTGCTGCTAGTACTGCAAGTGGTACCGAAGCAAAGGAAGTTAGATACAGTGCATCCCAAGTTCTCAAACTGTATCCAGTGCTGACATTTTTTTTCTACTGGGCAATCAGACCATGAACTTTCATGCTGGTCCACCAATGTGAATTAGTGAATCTTAAAATGCCTATTATTTTATTCCACTTTCATTTAGCACCTAAAATCTGATAAGTTCTCACGCTAACATGAATATCCAGTCTGGTTCAGACATTTCAGGTTGCAACTCTAACAGGCCGAGGGAGAGCTAAAACCGGTCCCCGGCTAACCCCCCCCCCCCCCCCGTGCTACACACCTACAAGGGGGTCTGCGGCCGTTGTGTTTGAGTTTGGTTGACACGCAGTTAGCCTGACACCCTGGCCACCAAGATCACCCATCCCCAAAGAAGCAAGAAGGGGATGGTCTTTAGGGTGTTTGGGGTTTGTATGTGTCATAGCTTTTCAGTCTGTGCTGTAAGGGTTTATAAAATCAACCCGTCACCCTCCGTCAGGATGATTTAACAGTTGCCACTTCACATGTCACTGGACCCCAGTCTCTCCAGAAAATGTGACCGCCATGCGGTACAAAGAACTGACAGACTGACTGGGGGGGGGGGCAAAGCACTGCAAGCGTGAAATGACAACTAAAAAGGACGCGGGTCAAAGACTCAAGCCCAGCGTGGCTTGCGATTGAAACACGTGTTCTAGAATCTAACCAATGACCTCGTTTTATCTGGCTCATGTAGCACGAACATTTACAGAATGTTCATCACATAGCACTGACATATCACTGCGATATCACTGCGATATCACTGCAGGACAACCTGTATGCTGAAAGTAATGTTAACCCAGAGGAGCTAACTAACCAACAGGTCAACGGAGAACACCTGACTATCCAGCAGCTGGTTACCAATCAACTGAATAGAACCCAGATGAACGCACCCCTCCGGTGGATCGAAAGCAAGACACAGAAAACTGGCCCAATCAATCTGTTGGTCCTAGATGTATCGGGAATGCACTAAAACATATTTCATTACCTTGCTCATGGGCCTTTAACGTCTCGACATGTTTGATTAACCACTGTGCCACCTGCTGGCCCAAAGGTGTCAGCTTCTGATTAAAGTCAATTCCAGTCAAAGGGGACAAGGAAAAGAAAGGCAGAAGGGAAAAAAAAAAACACTGGACACAGGGGAAATGCTAACAGGGGCAACATCAAATAAGCAATTGAAAGATAAAAGAGTCTATAAGAAAAGGTTGAATTGGCTTTAGGACAGGAATGACCCAGAGACCAGCCAATCAAATCAAATAACAGAACCTAGGCTCATTCCGTCCCATTCAGGCTGCCCTATTACGGTTTGCGAAGGCAAAAGACCTCACATACCTCTTACTCATTCAGCTGGAATGCACAGAAAATACACTGCAGCATGCATTATTGTTTTTGAACTATAATGACTAAAGTTCAAAACTGAATGCAGTACAGTTCCCAACAAGTCATCTGCAGTGCAACCGCCCCCCCGCCCGCAGTGCCATTAAGTCAAAGAAAAATGGGAAGCGTACAGAGAGAATAGCAAGTAATACAAACAAAACCCCACGCTGCTGTCCCGTAACTTTCCAGCCCTCAGACCTTCACCCAGCAGGAACCCGTGTGCAGTGTAGGGTGGATGATTGGTCTGGGTGCAACCCATACCCTGCTGACAGCCGTACACTGCAAGAAGTGAGGTACAGAAGGTATATAACAGAAACTCCAGACGAACGCCAGCTGTTGGATATGCATGACATGCAATTACTTCTAGGTAAAGGACTTTTAACATGAAGAGCAAACGGTTCCCAGGGTACGGACTTCAAAGGTACACGCAAACCAGCCACAATACAGTGTCAGAGTTCGCTTTGGTATACCAGTGACGCCAGGGGAACTTCCCCGCAATTCTCCATGGGTGACAGCTTTCTGTCTACCGAAAACTGTCAACATGGCAATAGGGGGACAAAAATAAACAGCAGGCAGCAAAGTGGCCTGGGGGGAGTTAACACTCACCGACTCACATCTCCGGGGGGGGTGGAGTCTGAAATACACCCTGAACTCAGTGAGTGTGGAGCTTTCATATTTGTTCCCTGTGGCGTGTATGTTTTTCCTGGGCACTCTGGCATCCTTTGGCAGTCCAAAAACCTGCAGTTAGGTTACTTGGCACTGGGAGTGTGGGTGCCCTGTGATGGGCAAGCACCCATTTCAGGGCGTCCCCTAGCCTTCCAGCCAGGGCCGCCTGGGGTTGACTCCAGGCCCCACTGCAACCCAGCACTAGGCAGACATTAGGAAGGTATATGCACCATTTCTGAAACTAAAGCTCTCCATCTAGTGGTATATTTAAGTACCACAACCGAATTCAAATAGCACAAGTTCTACGTACCACCAGCATAATAAGGAATATCACTGTGAGTTTCGAGGAACTGATCCAAGATCAGTAGTACAGCGCATCTGGGACTGGCAGAATGAGTGTCCTTCCTAGCTGCATCACCCTTGAAAAGAGATTGTGATCAGTCGACAACAGAGACCCAAGGTAAGGAAAAGGGCAGCCTGACATAAAGAGCTGGATGCTTCTCTGACTAGAGGTAACCATAAGAGGTTATTGTCAACCGCAATCCACTAACAGCATCTCTAAAAATACCGGTCCAGCTCTTTTGGTGGGGATATGAGGGTTTGACTATGTCCCTCCTGAACCAGGGCTCCCCCTGCCAACTATTGCCACTTCAATCGTGCCATTTCCTTCTTAAAGATGGTCAGTTTAAAGTTAAGAGTTTGAGTTCATGTTCACCCCTCGTGTTGGGCATGGTATGGCCGTCGCTGTTCCTGTGACCCTCTTAATGCAGCCTATCCAAGGCCTGTACCATTCTGAGTACGGGGGAGGGGGGTGGTGCGCCGACCCTGACAGTGACACAGCCGGTCAGCTCGGGGCGTTATCATGCTGGGGGAAATGCTTAGTCGGCAGCGTGGTGGAAAAGCAATTTCCTCACTTTTAATAGATGGAATAATAACCACCACCACCATGACAGCTCCCCCTCCCCAACCCTCAGCCAGCACCCAGTTATCAAAACTCTTACGTTGTTCTTTGGGGCTGCAAATGCTGCATGTTCTCTTTGAGTTTTTCCAAGGAAGAATTTTTCTCGTATATATATATAATCACAGATCACTCCTCCCCTGTCCCCAAATAACCTAAAGATCTGACAAATATGCATCAGTAGAAAACGTTACATCACCACCACATTCAGCAGGTACAGATATTACTGCACGTGAACAATGGCCCAGCCTAGGTCCATAGCTGTAGGTTCTATACAGGATGACTACAGCATTCAATCTTCAGGTGCATGGATTCTGGAAGTGCAAGCATGACCGGTGGGAAGCAGCTCCGTATCGATTATACGGGAGGTAGGAGTCATCAGTGGGGGCAAAGCAGCTGCACAGCGAGATTTAACGAGCTGAAGAAGGCTTATACAGCAGCTGCGGACGTAAAGGCGAGCATTCCCTCCTAGGGCAGCCCGCCCACAAATAAAAGCTTTTAATAACTGAAGTAGTTGCATAAATTTTGCTATTATTTCCAGCGAAAGGATCTTCAGAGCAAGTCCCGATATTTCGTACCCTGCAGCATTCCCCACAACAGCTATGGCGCCCATGTGCACTGAAAATCACTGGAACATTCCTTCCTAGCAAATCACCTACCTGCCAGGTGGAACATCCCTTCCTAGCAAATCTACCTGGGCACCATAGCTTTCTAGAAAGTTCATACACATTTTGTCAAGGGAAATATTTTTTTTATTTTTTTTTTGCCAGGTTTCATTTGAAAATCAAGAGCTGCAAGACTTAAAACGCGAGCGGGGGGGGGGGGGGAAAGGGCGCCGCCCTGCTGGCTGATCCTGCCAGTCACTTCCCACTAAGCAGGGACCACAGGTTAGCCGAACGATCTAGACAACATATCTGAGTCAGCAACTGGCTTGACAAAAACGCTGAGTCCGGTCAGGCTGTATTAATGGAAGGCAGAACGATAGCCAGAAGCTGAGGCAGCCGCATCCACCCCTGTCATTGCATTAAGATAATAATGTCAGAACAAGTATATAAAAAATTGCTAGTCTTGCTGCCCCTCCCACATTAACAGCCTGAATCCTGTTTCTACCCCATCAAACAATTTCTCTATTGGGATCCACCGGTATTTCGGACAAGGACCGGGCCCCTGTAGCTCAAATCGCCCAACTTACATGCTCAGGGTAGGACAGGCATAAAATTGGGATTCTCATTTACACTCAAAAGGGGAAAATAAAATGGCGGCCCACTGCGTAACGCAACATGTGACATTGGTGGCCACACCTTTAGCCTTCAAAGGAGGGCGGGGACAGAGGCCACTTCGGAGGCGGGACGGGTTAAGGTCACTAAGAGTGGGCAGTGATCCAACCAGCTAAACACATCCTGCTCATTTTGTCAACCGTACTGGCCCTTGTCCAAGAATCCTGGAGCGAGACCACACACACTGAACCCAAGGGTTGTGGGGCTTCATTCTTTTTTTTTTTTACGTTTGTTTTCTCAAGTATTAAAATGATCCTCCAGGTGACATGAGTGCAAAAGGAAACATGCAAATGCTCCCAGCCGACAGTCTGGGTCCCTTCCGCAGGCACAGTCAGCACCACGAGCAAACCCGATCCTTGGTAGCACCTGAAATGAAGCCCTTTAAGGAATCTGGGCTCAATCTTAGTAGAGTTTAAAAAAGTTCTGTACTACTGGGAAATATCTTGAAAAATGCCACCAATCGCATCACGCAGGTCCCAACCAGCATGAGTTTTCTGGAGTGTGAAGTACCCCACAGTGGAAACCTTAAATGTTTCCTCCTCTGCTACAATGTAGAGAGGGGCCCTGCTTTCATCGCGCCTTCCGTTGATTAGCGGAGGCTCTGGCCGCCATCTAAAGGTCCAGGATGGCCATCGCATCTGCCCCCCAGCGCTGGCACTCCACGCCGCGGCCTCTTGACTTTGCGAATGACGTGTGGAGGCGCTCTTCAGCCAGCCCGCTGCAGCCAATCAAATGTCAGCAGATTTAAAAGCCTCCAGAAGAGAGAGTACTTGAGATGTGCGAGGAAAGCCACAGCCAGAGGTCTCCATCTCGCACAAGGAAAGGCAGATCCGACAAATGAGCGACGCTTCATATCTGCCACAAGTTTGACTCTGTGGAAATAGGCGATCCTGCCGCAGTGAAGGCCGCAGAGCAAGGTTCCATCTCCTTATCTTCTGGAGCCAGCACTTATACCCATGTCCCTCCGCCAAGGAGCATCTCCCTACATTTGCTTCAAAGATCACAGACATTTCTGGTGTGGGAAAAAATCAGGGGTGCATTCCGGCGGCATGGCAACCTGACTCCGCCCACAAACCATGGCCCCAGGCACCTTGCGATGCAACCCCACGATGCCCTGACATTACCATGGCAACCAACACAGCTAGCACGGCGCTAGGTCACTGTCTTATATAGGCAGTGTTCAAAGAAGCCATGTAGTAAAAAGAAAAAAACAGATATACAGTATAATGCATCCTGACCACATCTGTAACCTTAAACATCTCTCTACGCACATTCATGAATATAGATTTCTCAAAGAGGACAAATATCCTTCACAAACTGAACGCCGCATAGCAAAAAAACCAAAACAAAAAAGAATCCATAAACACTGTAGGAACAAGAGCAGCTCAGCCTTGAGAAGGAACAACGCAAACTTGGAAGAACCACAGAACACTGACTTACACTGACTCTTAAAAGGAGAGACAGCCATCATTCAAATTAGAATGAGAATCTCTGAGATCTCCTTGCAAGTTGGTACAGAAGTGACAAACAGGTTTTGTTTCAGCTTTAGAAAAGATTTTAATACGTGAAACACCGGGTGAATAGGTTTACTATCAAAAGAATCATTTCGTGAAAAGAAATCCCTCAGCATGCATTTCATCCCAGATCTGTAATCTCTCTCCTCAAGGAGCCAGAGAAGTTCTGTAGGTAGTTCAACACCCGTCTCTCCTTCCAATCACTTTATTCTACGTTAACACATTTGTAACACATTGTTTTGACTGCCGGATACAAAAGGAACAGTGGATATAGCACTCGACTGTTTGCTCTGGTGACCCCTGCCCTAAGAAAACAGAAAGCATACACACATTCCAGAAATAAAACCATAAGTAGCCAAATAACGAATGTTAAGCTTTTAATACTTGACTTGATGAGGACTGACAGACATGAACACGCACAAAACATGTCAGCAGACTGCTGAGCAGAGTCAATTCCTAGATGACAAAATATCATATAGTTCTTTACGAAAATGTCAGTGGGGTAGGTTTCAGGGATTTGAGCTGAGCATTTCAGCTGCACTTTAAGATCACACACTGTAAACCGCATCTTTTTGAGGAGAGTTTTCAGCTTAATGCAGGGGTGGCCAATCTTATCCGCAAAGGGCCGGTGTATATGCAGGTTTTTGGGATAACCTGTAGGTCGGCTGTTCAAACCCAGGTGTGAGGACCCTTCAGGCAATCAGTCCTCTAATTAGTAATATAATTAGGGAGTTGCAGCGAAAACCCGCATACACACAGGGCCTTTGCGGATAAGATTGGCCACCCCTGGCTTAATGTATCACTTCCCGGATTTTTAGGGTAGTCTTTTACTTCACAACTTCAAGGGCTTCAAATTAGTTAGAGTTGTAACAAAAATATGGCAGAAATGGCAATAGAATTGGTTTATTTGCTGTTGTCAAGTTACTACTTTAAGACAGCTAATTAATATATATACTACAACAAATAATGGATCAGGAGTGGAAAAAAGTAATTGCTGTTCACTCCAACTGATGAATGGCTTGACAAAACACAACCAAAGCTAGATTATATGAGTCTCAGCTGAACTCATTTTTGAATGATAGGTACCCATTATTTCACTTAGAAGGCAAGACACCCATCTGCAAGCTTAACTCAAATTCATCTAGCAAACTACTGACAAAACACAAGACCCATAACTCAAACACCTATTGATATAATGAACCAATTACTGACAGACTGTATCATGCAGACCATGTGACTGGTTCTACTCCAATCAGTTTGGTGAATTGGTATGGAAGACCTTACAGTGCTGGCTTTTCAAAGAAATCAGATATATCTACAATGGAAAATCAACTACATATTCAACAGCAGTAGTTCAACACACTGTGAAATAAAAAAATACACTGTAGGAACAAAGAAACCATCAGGAAAAGCTCAGCTGTACATCAAAGTGAGGAACAGGCTCATCATTGAGACCTATGGTTCAGTCACTTAATTATGGAGCACCAAGAGCCTCAAGTAAAATGGAAGGCAACTAACTCACATGCTAAGCTAAATGGGGGCTCCCTCCCAGCCTAAGCATCACCGATACGCTAAGCTAAATGAGGGGTCTCCCCCGGCTTCAGCGTCACAGATGTGCCAAGCTAAATGGGGGCTCCCTCCCTGCCAGAACGTCACAGACATGCTAAGCTTAATAGGGGCTCCCTCCCAGTCTGAGTGTCACCGACACACCAAGCTAAATGGGGGTTCTCTCCTAGGCTGAGCCTTACTGACACGCTAAGCTACAGGGGGTCTCTCTCTCCCTACCCGACCATCACAGACACGCTAAGCTAAATGGGGGCTTTCATCCGGCCTGAGCATCATTGATACCCTAAGCTAAATAGGGGCTCTCTCCCTGCTACAACATCACTGACATGCTAAACTAAAGGGCGACTCTCTCCTGGGCCGTGCGTCACCAACATGCTAAGCTAAATAGGGGCTCTCTCCTTGTCTGAGCGTCACTGACATGCTAAACTAAAGGGCAACTCTCTCCCAGGCCGAGCGTCACCGACATGCTAAGCTAAATAAAGGCTCTCTCCCAACCTGAATATCATCGACACGCTAAGCTAAATGGGGCTCTCTCCCTGTCTGAGCGTCACCGACACGCTAAGCTACATGAGGGCTTTCTTCTGGCTAAGCTAAATGGGGGCTTTCTCCCAGCTAAAATGTGACCGACATGCTAGCTAAATGGGGGCTCTCTCTCAGCCTGAGCGTCACCGACAACGCTAAGATAAATGAGAGCTTTCTCCCTGCCTTGAGCATCACAGAAACGCTACTTGGTGCTCATAGCTGTGAGTATCTCGCACACGCTATGCTAAATCTTTTTTTTTGCTCTAAACATCACCGACACGCTAAGCTAAAATCAGGGGTCTCTCCCACCCTGAGCATCACCGACACGCTAAGTTAAATGGGGCTGTCTCGGCTGCAGGCATCACCCAACTGACATTGAACTGTGAGAATCACCGACATGCTAAGCTAAATCTGGGCTTGTCGCAGCGAGCATGACCGACATGCTAAGCTAGATCTGCGCCCTCTCATGGATCTTCGCAAAATTAGCGTCGCTAGGCTACTTCAGCATTCCTTGCTACATGGAGACTAAATCCCAGTGACACTCCCATTTTTGTACATGGGCTGATCCCCGATGGGGAAGGGGAGGGATACAATACGATACAGCCTCTTACGGGGATTGGGAAAGGGCTGTTATGTCCTCAAGGAGAATTCCCCCCCACCGATCTCCCTCAAAACGGCCACAGATAGCACTACCTCACCATGACAACCTGAGAGGCTTCAGGTTTTTCCCCCTGAGGGATCGGAATAAGACTAGATAACAGAAGAGATTCAGGTCAAAAATCTGAAACCTTAAACCCTTTTTCTGCTTATAAGATTCGATCCGGGTATGAAAACCTGATTGAATAAGTGAAATAGGTTGGTGAAACTGTCATAATGCATGTATACATTGGTAATTTAGTGTTTTTAGAGAAGGGCATTTTTTTCTCTGAGATTTGGATTTAAGGAAAGAAAATCTACAACGAAAAAAATTCTACAGGCAATGCTCAAGCAAAAGCAGCATTCATATCCAAGGAATGTCACATGCTATTAAGACATACAGTATAAAATTCAAGAAGCCTGTTCCTTTGACTTCCACCTCTCCGCACTACCCTGGGGAGAAGTTGCTTGAAACACATCCATTTATTCAGCCTATTGGACTGCCAGCTCACTCTGCTAACGTCAAATGGGACCCCTGATACTCCAAGGATTGTTTTTTTAAGGGGAACACATCGGGTGATAAAGATGACGGAGACAGATGATGAACGTGGCACCGCTGGATGAGCTGCGGGCTGAGAAAGGACCTACAGCCCACCCTTCAGCAGGCCACGAGGTGAACCCAAATTAATGTCTCCATGGGAGCACTCGGCATGCTGGGAGAAGGCTTGCCGTTGGGCACTGGTTACGCCCACGGTTTAGACTCTCATGTTCAGGATTTCAGGAGCCTGCGTATGATTTAGGGACGCCGTCCTGTGCCGTGCGGCCACAAGCTCAACCGGGATCTGTAACACGCAGAGACTGTCATCCACATGGGACCCAGGGGAAGGAGGACAAGCAATGACACCCACTCCCCGCACGAAGAGCGTAGCTAACCAGGAAGAGAACTCCAAATTGGTGCTAAAAGCGCATGAAATAAATCCAATTAACACTGATGCTTGAAAAGAAAATGGGGCCAAGCAGTTTAAATAAGAAGAGGAAAGCAGTGGCCATCAAATAAGCAGCTTGGGGAGCGAGCATCGCCGAGAGGATCGGCGATAAGGTGCTGGAAAGTCTTACGTGGTAAAACCAAGAGACACTGAATGGCACTTGCATGCTAGTGCTCACTGCAAGGGTTATATTCTCTCCCTCCCAAGCACCAATGCAGACCCTCATGTCTCTCGTGCTATAATCACAGCCGAAATGTCACGCCAAGCCAATTCCCGCCCTGCGGAAGGATTTTACCCATCAGCCCCTGCTCCGCCCGCTACCGACGCCTCGCAGCAGGGGTAGATGTAGATGTGCTCATTTGCATATTTCCAGAATTCTATGACACTGCTAATCTGCCACTCAGGCTGTGACTAATCAGGAAACCGAGCATTTTTCACATCGTTTGCAGGTGAAGCAGCGCTAGGCTGCATTGGTATGGTACTGGAGCACTTCATAACTCTTTGTTTTTTCCTGGAAGGTTTATTTACCTATTCACAATCCTCTCAAGTCTCTTAATACCTGACATTTCAAAAAAAAAAAATTAAAAAATCAATCATTCCTGTAACCATCAAAAGACATTAAGTACTTCCTGTAGCTCTGAAAAAAACATTTAGGCATTTAGTGTTGGGTTTTATGCAAGGTTTTCAGACATATCAGGCGCAAGCTTTTAGACGACTTGGCAACCGTACAAAAAACCTTAAATTCTCACCCGCGATCCATAGTTAAACGCCTTTAACTCCCAGAGACACATCGATCCCTAAGCGGAGGGGAGGACTTCTGCACGACCGTGAAGGAGATCGCGGTTTCCTGTTCGCTCCTTAAGAGGGCTTAGGCCTAATCGCCGCTCGACACCCCCAGTCATTCAGGATATGTTTTGAGGAAAAGGAAACTGATTTTGAAGCCTTCTTTTTGAACGGAATGCCGGCATCACTTGCATCGCTTGGCGGTGAGTCAACAAGACCAAGGCTATATGACCAAGACTTACAATATAAACCCAAAAAATACAATTCACCAGAATAACACCTGATAGACATAAAAGACTAAGCTTAGCAAGAGACACATTATTGCATTAGTAGGGTTGCAAAGGGGTGGTAAATTTCCAGAAACATTCCATTTCATGGGAAGTTAAGCGGGGAAAGTTGGAAACTTTCCATGGGAATTACCAGGAATATACACAATAGTCATTAAATTTCCTCCCCACAAACTATCCAGGTCCATTTCTGTGGTAGCAGATCTAGTACTCATCAGAAGAGACATTGAACTGACAGCTGTTCCAACTCCACATTCTGCCAGTCATGCTCGACGTACAAGTGCCACCTACCCACCACCCAGCTGCACTCACTCCAAACTCCAATTAGAAGGAGCCACTAATTAATCTCAATGGAAATTAGCAGCCATTGTGCTCAACAGCAACATAAGCTTCCATTTTTAATGATTTCCGTCATCACCCAAGCAAAGAATGAAGAGACGGTTTTCAAAAAAAAATTAGTGTCTTTAAGGCACTGAGTCACGATGAGGCAATTAGTCACGTGGGACCTTACTCCAGATGTGCCATCTGACACCGTTTGCACTTTGTGGTATCATTAGCATAGCTGTGCCTTTCATCACCATCACGATGAAGGACTCAAAAACGTGTCCAGAAGCAATCACGTTTCTAAAGATAAATGCCACCGTGGCTGCTGCGGGCCGGATCCCCAGGCTCGGTCCGTTTGTGGATCCGTCCACGAGAACCGTCACATTAAAAATCAGTGGATCAGCATCATGAAACACATTAATTCCGGCCTCTGTAGGCAGGCAGGCACACACACACATACATACACATACATACACACACACACACACACACACAAATGATTTACGCTCCTGAAAGCAGGAGATGATTAGCAACCCTGGTGACATATTCATTTGACCACAAAGCTGACTACCCCCCCTATCTGGAGATTTCGCATTTTTAACCATATCGATTCACCCCGGCCAGCCAGTCGCTCCCGGTTCAATGCAGAATCTCACCGCAAGGTGACAATAACATAGCACGGCAGAACATTCCGGATCGCGTATAATCGGCCACGGCCAAATCTCAAAGAAGGTTTTACACCTGAGCCGGAGTCTAACAGCGGTGCCGATTTACGAGAAAGGCCTTCGTCTCAAACCAAAGTCACGGGAAGATGCCTCTGTGGGTGTGAAGCCTGTCAAGGATGACTGCGGTGCATCGGAATGAGCACGCAATCTAAATGAACCAAACAAAAGTACAGAGACAGGTGCAGGACGGGAATTAATTAACATTTTGCTTAGAATTTTTTACTTGAAAACTGTACATTTATATTAGTGAGTCTTACCCATTGTACTGTCTTTGGCCCAAGTCTGGTGATGCCTGTAAAGTGTCTCACCCCTAATTTTCAGTTAGAGGTTAGTGAAAAAATGTTTTTTTTCTCCTCCATCCAAGTTCATGAACCTCAGGTTAAGAAGCCCAGATTTACATGGATATAGAAGAACACTGGGGAACGCTGAAAGGGTTTTCTTTCTTGAAGGAAATGCGGTCTCAAAATGTGATCTTTGAAGCTATTTGAAAAGAAAAGGGGACGAAGTTGCTTTGCTGGGTTAAATTTACCCATCTAACAAAATCCAAGACGTATCCTCCATTTGAATTCATTTAAAATTCCACAACAGCGACTCACACAGTGTTTTAAAGTCATTTAAGACATACAAGTGACATCCTTACCTGCTGCTTAAGACGCCAGAAAATGACACGTTTTCCCAGAATTCAGCAGGCAAGCAGGGCTGATGTAACAAACCGGGCACCGAGATCTATTAAAAATATTCAGCCGTCTCGAAAGTAGCTTTACGCAAAAAGCAGCAGCGTAAGCATACAGGCCACACCCAATCAGAGTCGTACCAAAGCTTAAAGTGAAGAAGGAGATCAGACAGTAACGCACACAGATTGATAAGGCAGACACAGGAAATGCGTCAATGGATGGGCAACCGGCACCAAGTTCAAACGTTGGCTTCTGGAGGCAGGTAAGAATGGTCAAAAATCACACGGGGTGGGGGACACTTAAAGGTCAATGGCGGCAACCCCCCCCCACACACACACACCAAGCTGGATAGTGCTGACATCGCTATGTGCGCAACAGGAAAATCAGACTGACGCATAACCCAACAAAAACAACCCGCGAGATATTTCTCGAGATTAGGGGGATGCGGGAAAGCGCTACGAAGCTCTGAAGGATGTTGTCAAAGAGCAGGAGGAAGGAGCGAAAAAGAGGAGGAGAGGGGACCCATCGGAGCGAGCGGCACGTCACTCTGCACGGAGTCGGGGATGACGAACACAGCACTGCGGTTGCAAGAGAAGAAAAACCTGTCAAAACTGTGTCAGGCAGAGAAGAAAGGAGACCACGTAATTTCCTAGTCAAAGATTTTTACACTTAAGTTTACAGCATCCTTTGTCTAATATTCTTGGTGAATATGTACATACTGCATATTTACAGGTATGAAGAAGATTTTATGCATCAGAGTTGAAGTTTAAGTGAAAAACAAAATACTGTGGTCATGATTGTAGTGAGAGAATGACATGTGGATCATGGGCCTGAAAGAAAGTCATGTGACAGACCATGTGATCTAAGCATACGCAACCATTAGCATATCAGTGGCTCTTCAAATGCAAATGCTAACGATTACTGCCTTTCATTCCACAGGAGGCGGAAGTCTTTGGATCATAAGAATAAGCCTTCTTCATGGTGCTTGAAGCTGGAAAAAAAAATCTAAGCAGCAGCAATACAGCAGTGAATTGATAGAAATTAAACTCGGTTCGGCACAGATGCAGAAACTTTGCTCAGCACACTTGAAGTTCTTACTGGTACTGGTACTTCAAAAGATATTTAGCTTAAAATGCGCAGAAAAACATTACAGAGTACTAAGTGGACAACAAACTCGAGTGGCTGAGATAAAATTTTACTCATCTGCCTCCAGGGGGAATTTCTGTTGCCCAGTAGCATTACAAGAGTAAACAACTCCCTGCACCATACTCTGCACCCACCTCAAAGAAATCAAAAGAAAGTGCAGGGTACAAGTGAGCCGGAAACATGGAATATGCATAATTTAGTGGAGATGGAACAATAGACCATGGGGTTGGTGTCCTTCAGGTTGGGTGGAGCAAGGAACAGAGAGACCAGAAGCGATGCGCAAATAAACGTCAGCGGAAACAAAGGAGCCTCTGAACGGCTCAGTCATGCATTTCCGAGATACAGGACAGTGGATGACGGTGTTCCAGAGCTGAACCAGCAGAGAGGATAGCCCTCATTCGGCAGGGAGCTGCTCCCATGAACCAGCAGAGAGGATAGGCCTCGTTCAGCAGGGAGCTGTTCCCATGAACCAGCAGAGAGGATAGGCCTCGTTCAGCAGGGAGCTGTTCCCATGAACCAGCAGAAAGGATAGGCCTCGTTCAGCAGGGAGCTGTTCTCACCACCCTTTCCAAGAAGTACTGGTGCTGTCCCATGACGACATTAACTTTCCTCAAAATTTTGTTCAACCTGTTACGCCGCCTGACACCTTCGCTGTGATGTTACCTCCCCAGTGAACCGTAGTGAAAAAAACATGACACTAGTTACAGCAGAATCATACAACATTCAAAACAAAATCTTATTTAGCATGATGGAAAAACAGACACATTAGCAACTTGAATGCACGACACCTTAGAGGAAGAAAGGGATTACATTACAAAAAGGCGGGGAAAACGTTGACAAACCCAAAAACAATGTGTGCATCAAAATCATCAAACGTGCGAAGACCATGATAATGTATTAACTGTTCAGCATGAGACGTTAAGCAGGAATCCCTTTCTCAGGAGCTAATCCAGCACAAAGCAGAGGGCCAAGGCGTCATCCTCATGTGGTCTTATAATTAGCAGTTTTTATGTACCAGCATAAAAACAATATTTATAATTGTTATTATTGATTTATGTTGCCCAACCATGTACTGAGGTCCATTGGTGGCACAGTTTTTCCCCACGTTTTCAAAGAGCTGGCTCAAGTTGGTAGAGATAGTTTTGCCAGCCATGTGCTGGTTTACTGAGAGTGAACGCAGTAGCTAGTTTTCCATTAAAAACTCTCACGCGCGGAGATAGCGGTCCTCGCGAAACTTCTGCTCTTCTCACGGCTGTCGCGTGCGATGACTGCGCTGGCTGCAGCAGCTCCACAACCTTTTCTGTGTTTTTCACTGCGAGTTAAAACTTCCACTATGTCACTTCTACACATTTCCAACAACTCTGCATCTGTCACCGTTTCTCTCCATGTTCTTTCTTGCGGTCCTCGCGGGTGTTTCACAAAGCAGGATTTCTCAGTTGGCGGAGATTGTCCAATAAGAATGCTCCTTACCTAAACTGTAACTGGACTGTAACTGACTTCAGGCTTAAGTTAACCCGGCTCTCTCTGCTTCGTGGAACACGCCCCTCGTCTTACGGGTGATAACAGGATAATGATTGTACGCAGTGATCAGGTTCACAACCTTTACTTTGCAGCTCTCTGACTTTGCAGTGTAACTGTGGCTGCTTCATATCAGCTGCTATCCGGCTACAGTCTAAGCTCATAGCAAACAAGTTGGTTTAACACTGATGTGGTTCAGTAAAAAAAAAAAAGAACACAAAAACGGTCCACTCAGTCAGAATTAAATTGTCTATTCTCCTTATTGATTTTACGCATTTTAGCACTGGCTAAGGCTTTCATGCAAGGAAGATTTACATTCGCTCTGTTGGTTTGCTTTCAACTGACCCCGTTACCACGGTGAATTAACAGTAGGCTACCTCTTCTGCACTGATTTTGCCATTATCTAGATATGCTTAGCCAAGGTGTACGTCCTTAATCGCTGGCAGCGGGCCTCAGCTTTGACTCTCACGGGCTGTCTTTGGCTCAGGGTGTGCCTACCGGGAAACCCCGCTTTACAGCAAAGAAACCAGAAATGTTACCAAGGACATCCCTAACAAACCTCACTCGTTTTTTTTAGGCACCTTTTGACGCTTGGAAACAGTCAGCAGAATCAGCGTGAGACCTACCATCCTACCTGCCAGCATCCTCAAAAAAAATTGCTAAATCTAAAGTGCCTTATTTTTATTCATTACAATCAAAAGACACAGAAAAAGACACTTCATTAGGTTTATTAATTTATCTCAACCATATAGCCTCAAAAATATATACAGTAAATATCAGTTGGAAAATGAAATGCTTTTCGTATTAAAAGGTATGCAATTTAAACATCAAAGCACACCCAGGCGCACACACATATACAAAAAAAAAAAAATCAATTTATTCTTGGATAATCTCCAAGTTCCTATTTATATGCAGTAGTGTTTCAAGTACGCAGCTCTTAAAGGTATTAAAAAGTTTTCGGCATTTATTTTTGGCTGAGAGTTTAAACTAATAATAATGGTAGCAAAGCATAACAGTTCCATGTCAGAAGCATTATCACGAAATGCGACGTGCTATTCGACAGCTAAAACTCAGAGGAGCACAGAGGAGAACGCGGAGGATGACGTGTCAGGCACAGGGGCTGTGTCCATCCATCAGGATCATTCAGAATTTCTCTTTGAGCACCCAAACAGAATGGAAGAATGTGCAGGTAACTAGAAACGGCAGCCAGACAAATGACATTAACATTTCAGGCAAAAGTAATTTTACTTCCATTTCCACCACATTAGACCTATGATGCCAAGAAACAGACAGCAGCTAAAGCTGGATCTGAGCACCATCTATATTAATGACACGTGCTACACTGCAATATTACGGCAGCACCTAGTCCTGCAATGTAAAGTGACCATATGTCACCATGTCATCCTATCCTGGTTACGCAGTTGACACAAGGAGCGGGTTTCGACCTTTCCCCTCTGACTCCGGCATTCGGTAACCTCCCCATGGCTGCTTTGGGCCTAAACGCTCCCCTTACCGCCTCTCAGAGAGCCCTCAACACACAAATGAGAAGCAGGTACCACCAGTGATCAAAAGCAAACTGCTTTGAAGAAAGTCAGTAATTCAGCAAACAGAGAGGATGGTAGCATTAGGCTTTAAAAATAAAAAAATTTTAATTTTCATGCAGATAATACTTCAGTGACGGCGCAACCATTAAAGTAACAGAAAGCCCCTTGAGCCAGTAGTAGGCAGAAGACCACGATCATTGGAGGAGAGTTGAAGAAAATGCCTTTGAAAAGCATTGCCTTTGAATCATAAACCTTACAAAGCACAGCGAGTACACTGTCACTGGATTGGACTTTGTTTTGCGTTCATCCACTCGAGAGCACTTACGACAAGACAAACGTTCATTCTTTGCTGTTCAGCCAGCTTCCGCAACCAGCCTCTGGTGGTGGGAAGGATGACAAGAGAAAGACAACAAACAAACACGGCATGAAGGCAGATGCATGCTCACACACGGGTCCCTGCCCACACACAGTCACACACCTACCCTCCTAAAGAGGTTATGGTTGAGGCTCTGACGCTGCACTACAGAACCCATACAACCAGAAACGATGCTAGTCCTACTTTAGCTTAGCTTTAGCATGGTTTAATGGTCACCAGGGGCTAAATTCTGGGCGTCGTAACTTCAGACTAGACATCCTTTCCTTGAGGGGAAACATGAAAGTGTAATAAGGAACGATGCATTGCTTTTGGCTGACCCCAATAAGACAATGTGGCTTACAATCTGATAGATGGGTCATGAGGAGTGGGGAGGGGGGAATCCGGGGGGGTGTCAATCTAGTCCCAACACTCAATGGATTCATTATAGCAATCATTTGGAAAGAAAGAGTGACACCTGGCTTTTGCAAGTATAAAAGATTTACCGACTGGGCTGCTTTCCCATTATTGGCTGATGTTTACGTGCAGTTCAGCAGAAGACTTTAATAGACCCAGTGCAGAAAAGCTACTTTTGGATACAAATCAGTTCCACGACTGCTCAATACACCACGACACCTGACACCTTGGGTCTGCTCTGTGGTAGCCAGGTGCAGACTAGACAGGAGGTGTCAAATCCAACTGTTAAGCCTCTCGGAATGCGATGAAAATGCAAGAGACAGCGGTGACAAGAATGAAACAGCTCTTGTCGTGACGAATGTAGTATTAGCACAGGCAGAATGAGGGACCTTTCCAAATGAAAGCATAGCATTAGCACAACAGTGTGAGGAGTATAGCTTTGGCATGAATAGACTGTGTGACCTCTCCCAATAATGAGGGTAGCATAAGTACAGGCTGAATGAGTGACCTCTCCCAGTGACGAGTGTAGCATTAGCACAGGCAGAATGAGTGACCTCTCCCAGTGACGAGTGTAGCATTAGCACAGGCAGAATGAGTGACCTCTCCCAGTGACGAGTGTA
>JAODLC010000065.1:22473213-22509144 GCA_026781145.1 Hippopotamyrus pictus
ACACACACACACACACACACACACACACACACACACACACACACACACACACACACACACACACACACACACTCTGCCCAGCTAGCTCAGTTCATTAGAGCAGGAGACGGTTTACCTATCTCAGGGTTGTGGGTTAATCAAACGATTGCTGGCTTGAATCCCTGACCAGTAAATCCCCCCGCTGTAGAACCCTGAGCAATATACTGCCCCCCTAGGTGTTGCATTAGCCACCCCCTGCTATGTCACATATGACTCAAATGCAAAGGACACATATTGTTGTTATGCACTGTGTGTCAACAATGACAACTAATCACTATATATAATGTATGTATATGTAAACATATATGCAAACACTATGAATATAATGACACTTCATTGATCAGCATGGGGAAATTCCCTTTTCGCAATATCCCATCTTGCTCTGTATGAGACAAATATAGGTGAGAGCAAGCTTGGCAGCAGAGGGCCGCTGTGGAGCTGGAGGCCAAGGGCCGTGCCCAAGGGCCCAGAGACGTAACCACCCTGCTGGAACTGGGCTGGAATCAGCAACCTTCTCATCACGGGGACAGAGGCTTAGCCTGCTCAGCCAAATGTTCTGTGAGTCAATATTAAAAATACATGTAAGAAATATGCATTTTATATATCGTTCCAAATGTACTATTCGCTGTTAATTATTCTTGTTTGTTATACAAGTAATTAGTTTCTAAGAATTTGAAAAAGTTTTACTTTCTACTACGCTTGCAGTGACCTGTGTCTTATCTAATTGCTGCCGGTCCCCAGTCACGTTGTGAGAAAGGCATTAAAATGCAAATGCGGCTGAGGATGCGGGCCTTCGCTGCATTTCATGCTCGCCGAAATCGCTTACAGTATCGGGACCACGGCGAAAGATGCGGCAGTCTACGGTGAGTCAGAGCATAGCTACTGCCACTTAATTAACTGTGAATTAACTAATGTCGCTTAATTAAACGCATTCCAAAAATAAAGTAAGTGGGGCAGCAGCGAGGTGTCTGTGGAAAGCGGCCAAAAACGCTTCGTTGGGGAGGGGCAGGAGGGGATGACCGAGTACGTGGCAGGGGGTTACAGCGTGTTCCCGTACACACGTGACAAAGCACAGCATTAGACCCTATTAGTGACAACGCAGTGGGCAGTTCCCAGACAGAATTTAATCGCCAGTTAAGGACTTGCTCTCGGTCCTTATTGGCAACCTGAGATATATAACCGTCTCAAGGCAGTAAAACCTGCGGTCATTTCCCTGATCCTAATTCAAACACAAATAGTGGCTATTAGACATCAGAATGAAGCCAATCCATCGATCACCGGCTGATAAGCTCTCTGGATCCAGCGAAGGGCCCGTTCAGATGGGATGGTGCTCCTGCTGCATCAGTGCAGATGGTGAATTCTTCTGACTCTCGCTGTGCTCCTCACACGCCACTACTGGCAGGTAAAGACGTAAAGATGCAGCAGAAAAAGCACCGGGGACACTGTGCCTCTGCAGTTATGTCACACAAACATGGGCTTAACGTGTAACCGGCCAATATAACCTCCTGGTCTCTCTTAAAGGGGCGGAGACCTCAACCCCCTCAATGCTCAACCCAAAGCTATGCCCTTACACACACACACACACACACACACACACACACACGCATGTGTGTGTGGGTATACCTATCCTTATGGGGACACAATGTCCCCATAACGTGATAAATATCTGTTTTTTTTCCTTATAGGAACTGGTTTCCTGGTCCCTATAAGGGAAAACTCTATTTTATAAAAACTGGTGACTGCTATGAAAAAACTAAAAATGCAAAAACTCTTGTATTTTGTTTGGTTACTTATGGTTACGGTTAGGGCTGGGTAGGGGTTAAGGTTGTCATAGTTAGCGTTAGCATTCTTCCCATAGAAATGAATGAGCGGCCCCCGTAAGGATAGGTATACCCACACAGAAACACATTATAACATTATATCCACACACACACACACACACACACACACACACACACACACACACATTATATCTATATGCATATAGTGCGATGTATTCATTGCTGTTGTGATCGACTGGAGCAAATACATGCTGCCTTTTTCAAAAATTACGTCATTACTTGAGGAGCACAAGTAATTTAGTAACTGAGTTACTACTCAAGTACAAATCATGAGTCACCACATGACATACATGAACCATATGATTTATTAATGATGAATGAACATGGGAGTTTCTGGTTAATTAATACATTAAGTAAGTGTGTGCTGCTACATTATTTGTGTCCCCTCAAGTAAAATGTTACCAAAAAAACTAAGCAAGATAATTTGTGGCAGGTCCCAAAGGGCTTGTATTGAAACAGAAATTATCGGGTTTGTGTAAATAGTTGATTTTACAATAATTAGCATAACATGTTGTTTTGATAAGAAATTAGAAACCGTACAACAAAATCTCCCTGCAATCCTGACTAGGATAACTTTTTAGAGTATGGATGGATGGATGGATGGATGGATGGACAACAAAATCTATGAGACTCTGTGTAACAACACAAAGTTTAAACATGTAATACAATATGAACACTGCCTGGCTGAAAGTTGTCTCTGGCCCTGAGGGCTGTGGTTTTCAAGCCAGAGCCACAAGCTTAATGGACTGTCCTCCATTTTATCATGCAAATGAAGGTAATGAAAAAATAAAAGGCTGCAGTACCTCCCAGTCAGAAAAGGACAGATTAAGTGATGATAAATGGGGTGTAGCTTTCCCCCTTTCACGTAATCCAGTGCCCAAAAAGGACGTCAACCACCCTTCTGGAAAAAGGACACAATGTATTTAGATACACTAAGGGAAGCACTTCATACGTATCAGAGGTATTTTCCATATCTGCTGGGTACATCACAGCAGGATTATGTGCAAATAGAGACCATCTTCCAGCGAATACATCCCTCCATCATCAAGGCTGCGAACACCATGTGCGCGACTGCCTAAAAAAAGATAAAATAATTACATATCTTAAATATTTTACGTGATTTTCATCACTCTTTCTGCCTAACTGGAGAACAAAGATGCCACGAGGTTCTCTTCACTGACATCTGCTGGTAGATTGTGGTAACGCACGAATGTCAAACCGTTCTCTTCTATAATGAAGCTTTTCAATAGTGAACAGTCAGCCACATGGAAAGGTGAGTTTCATTTCTTCAACATCAAACTGGATCCTACCCAAAATGTTAATAACAATTATCCATTAATTAGAATATGACTGCAGTGTTTTTATGAGCAGACTGACATAAAATGGGCTGCTTCTCACTGTTCGGTTATTTTAGGCATATAAACTGCATTTAATACTCCATAGGCAACCCTGCTGGCCTGTGTCACACAGTACAATCCATTGCATCCAGCAGAGCTGTATTTGATCTCAAAGTCACCCAGACACAACCATTGAAATGAACGAGCCAATCAGGAGCACATAACATCATGAACGCACAGCAAGGCTAAGCTTGCTCCCAGGTTTACATTTACATATTTAGCATTATGCTTTGGACAAAAATGATGTGAAAGTGTGGCAAGTAATGCCTTACAAACACAGGTCAAAGAGTCAACTAGGCATAAGTGCAGCTAGGCGGAGCTTCCAATGAATGCCCAGGTACATCCATCCATCCATCCATCCATCCATCATCTGATTATCCCAGTCAGTGTTGTGGGCTCAAAAGTTTTATGCCATTAAATTGGCAGAATGCAGCCCTTTCTGTTGCATGCTTGGCTGACCACTGACTCGTCTCCCCAGACGCACCATGTCCCAGAGTGTTTGTATCTGCTGTTGCAGGATCGCCATGGTGAAAGTCAACGGCAATGGCACCATTTTCTGCATGGGGAAGAGGGACGCTTTAAGGTCTGATGCAATGCAATGTATGTTACAGTGGAACTAACCAAGATTACGGCAATCAGCCAAAGTAGTATCAATAAAAGATTAAGAGGATAGCTTGAAGAAAGGTGCCAGGTGAGATAAGCAAGACAGCCCACACGTTTATAGATGTTCCTGAGAATTCTCTGTCCCTAAATCAAATGTGATGGTCGTGCATCATTAATCAGATATTATTAAATTATTGAATTCACCTGAATTACATGTTCAATTATGAAAATGATGTATGAAATTACTGAGTTAAACATGGATGGGCAAAGAAACTTAAAATCGATGTCAACAAAACATAAATATTGCAAATCCACAGACATCTGACAATCGCCCAGAAAATGTAGGCTCTATAAATCAATATTTGATCTTCAGATTTTAATCTACATCGTGATATAAAAGTGTATGCCACAAAATCAGGAACAAAATTACCATTGTTCACCCCTCGGAAAATCTCATCTTTCTCCCAACTGAATTTTTCTCTTAGATGCCACGTGAATTTAATTAGCATGTCCGCACGTATCTTTTTTTAGCATCCATTCCAGTCTCATACGTGAAAAAGTGATTAATGGAGTTTCCTCTGCATAAGGGCGGATAAGTATTTATCATCTGATATCCCAGCCCTTCAAAAGCTTCTTTGCTGTTACCTCAGGTTTTCCACAGAAGGTCTGCAGCACTGATGTGATGGAGGAACGAAGCAACAAGCTCACTGGTTCACAACTCCTCAGTCGACTAATTACTGATGCCTTTGATAAAGCAAGCGCGGGGGCAATTAAGATGAGCAAGATTATTCATTGCAATCTCCGAAACCCAGTTCAGTTTTCTTATCTTAATTCAGACAATCTCCCCCCAATCTTTTTTCTTGGATGTTCAGCAGTAGTCTATTGGAGTTATGCCTTACAAACTTCGGCTTTTATGGATAAGAGGTGAAACATGGAGGATATTGATGCCGAATTGGACAGATCATGACTAGCCTCACGGTAGTTAAAAGAACACGTGACATAATCTAGCTCAGTGTTTCCCAACCCGGCCCTCAGGGGGGCCCAAAACAGTCCACATTTTTGTAGTGGGAGCTGGGAGGGAGCAAAATTGTGCACTGCCTGGGGTTTGGGAGGGTGCAAAAATGTGGACTGTATTAGGGTTCCCTGGGTACCGGGTTTGGAAACCCTGACCTAGCTCAGTGGTCTAGCTCCCTAACATACCTTAAAAAAATCACACAATAACAAAAAACAGGTTTCAATAGACAAGTAAAAAATTAAATTAGAACTCAAAAAACAAGCCTTGAATGTCTGAGGTCACACAGTTGTGCAACTACATTAATTTTCTTCCCACGCCGATTGGAATAGGCTCCAAGCCCCTCCTGTGAGCCTGTGCTGGGTAAATGGTTAGAAGTTAAATGGATGGATGGATTTCCCATGCACACTCACAGGGTGCAGTTAAAAAAGGCACAAGCTCAAAGAAAACCTACATCAGCATTCTAAGAGGTCATTCACAATTTCAGACCTCACTTCCATATACAGCAATCCCCTTGATTTACAAATGCGACACATTTATGAAAAACCTGAGTAAGCTGAAAATGTATAAAGCGAAAACACAGATCCCGCTAATTTCAACGGTAATTATTTTTAAGGCTCCTTAGACCCCAGTAGTAACTCTCAAAATGATATAAAAATATCAGCAAACATAGCAAGTTAGAAAAACACAATGGGAGGGAGAGAAAGCAGTGTACACTGGCAAAATGAAGTCAGGAGGAAGCATTAAAGCAGTGTACACTGGCAAAATGAAGTCAGGAGGAAGCATTAAAGCAGTGTACACCGGCAAAATGAAGTCAGGAGGAAGCATTAAAGCAGTGTACACTGGCAAGATGATGCCAGGAGGAAGCATTAAAGCAGTGTACACCAGCAAAATGATGCCAGGAGGAAGCATTAAAGCAGTGTACACTGGCAAGACGATGCCAGGAGAAAGCATTAAAGCAGTGGTTCTCAATCCTGTTCCTACCACCCCCCCTGCCGGAATATTTTCATTTCAACCCTACCTAAATCAGACTCATATGGTTGTTAATAGAATAATAAAGATTGTGGCAGGTTGAAAGCAGTGTGGGTTGGAATGAAATCACTAGGAACAGAATCACTGCAGATAAAGGCAGCATATTACAGATGGTGGGTTTGTGAAGTTCCTCCATTGACTGGAGTCAAAAGCAGTACTGAATGCAAATGACACTGGGCACACAGGAGTGTCTGAAGCACTCAGAATTTCCACCCTGGGGAGAAGGACCCTACAGCTGAACATGCTTCTCATCTCCGTGAGTCCTCCATCAAGAAGATGGCCTTCATTCTTCAGAAGAGACACTACCCTTCTCTGCCTTGTGTCCAGCCTGGAGCAGAGTGTCTTCAGCCTCTCTCCTCTTGGTGTTACTCTTTCAGTAAACAGCAGTGAAGACCGGGATACAGGCAGGAACAGACTGGCAGTACATAGGAAGCAGAGCAGTCTAATCCAGTGTTTCCCAAACCAGTCCACAGGGCACACTGGGTAGATCCATGTTTTATTTGAGTCCCCAGAACCCCTGACCCAAGCAGTCGGGAGCTCTAAATGATTTACAGGTGTGCTGAGATTAAAAAAAAATGTGGATCTGTCCAGTGTGCCCTGAGGACTGGTTTGGGAAGCACTGGTCTACCCCTGTCGTTGTTCCAGTTAAGTGTGTCACTGAGGACTGGTTTGGGAAGCATTGGTCTACCCCTGTTGTTGTTCCAGTTAAGTGTGTCACCGAGACCTTCTCTCAAACAAAACATTTTACCATATGAATCTTTTAATTCAAACTTTGATACAAAACTTTCTCAGTTTTAGAAGCCATGATTACATTGATAAATGAGGCACCAATGGTTACAGAGAAGTTGATCATCGACCACTGAAAAAAAACAAACCCTTACAAGCTGGATGTATAAATCAGAGAAAAAAAAAACGTTGTATAAACCCAATTACTAAAGCAAATGAACTGGGTGCCCCCCCGCCCCCCAGGCCATGGGCAACTCTGGTTTGGACTTCAAGAAAATTCTACTTACAAATCTTGGGAATTTTACGGAACATAAAAAACCACTGGAGTTGATGTAGGTCGTTGGAACGAATTGTAAAAATGCATGAAGTTTACCCTGAGTGTAATGGAAATGGTCCTACATAATACATAATCTTTAATTAATGTCCATAATTTATAGTTAA
Organism: Hippopotamyrus pictus; assembly: GCA_026781145.1. Lineage (NCBI taxonomy): Eukaryota > Metazoa > Chordata > Actinopteri > Osteoglossiformes > Mormyridae > Hippopotamyrus > Hippopotamyrus pictus. Next base: position 22,480,305 of record JAODLC010000065.1, read on the forward strand.
ATTCAAATAAATAACTTATAAATATATAGCAGTCATACAAACATAATTACAAAAGTTAAAGAAAGGGGACGCACTTAACAGAGGTCACAAAAAGCTTTCTGTCATTCAGTCCTGTCAGTATTCCGAGCCAGCACTCACTGGGCATGCAGTTACTCATAGACATTATACACATAGACGCCACCCTGGTCACTGCCTTGGTCACTGATGTTCACTGGAGCGATGCGTCACTGCAGCCACCATCTTGGCGCAAGGCAGCCACTTCAACAGCTCTGTTAGGAAAGTATTTCAGGTAAGCGTATACTGATTTTGTTACCATTTTCACGACTATAACAGGTAATAGTGGCAGGTCAAAATGTGTGTGACCACTACAAAACAATAAACGCTACACATGCATCTGTTATAGGGAAGGAGATTGGCCAGGTCAACCAACCAGAGTAGTAATTCAGCTTCTGCTGCAGTTCTTCTGTTAAGATGTCTTTGTCTTTTAAATCCTGTAACAGGGTTTTCACTCTCTTATGATGTCTTTTTTCCCGGTCTTTGGCATTTCTTAATTCCCGTTGTAATTTCTCCAACTGCTCCTGGGCCTCAGCTATGTTATGTTTCGCTTTAGCAGGGTCGAAGGCATAATGGTGATCCTGAAAAATATACATTTAAGAGTAATTTAAATCGAGTCTCCTCATTTTTTATAAATGTCACTGCTGTAGAAGCCCAGCATCCAGCAAAGGTGTTTAAAACAAAATCATTTCACTCACTGAGATTGACTCCTTGCTGAGTCCGCCATGTCCTCTGGCAGGCGGATGTGACTGTGGACATTCTGCAGCTGCTGACTCCTTGCTGAGGTCGAGTCCTCCATGTCCACTGGCAGGCGGATGTGACTGTGGACATTCTGCAGCTGCTGACTCCTTGCTGAGGTCGAGTCCTCCGTGTCCACTGGCAGGCGGATGTGACTGTGCACGTGGACATTCTGCAGCTGCCTTTTTGTATGTCCTGCATGACCTGGACGTACTGGGCAGCTAGAGAAAATATAAGCAGTTTAAGTCAATAGGAGCAAAAATGTAGTTTTATTGCTATATTTAGCGGGCATTACACATGACTAGTAAACTAAAAGAGAAAAATGACACTAACTTTGGAAAGACGGTCGGGAAATTTAAAAACGGATGGGATCGCTCCTTCCTTTAAACGGGTCGTCTGTCCAGTCTTGTCGAAATCTTCAGGTTTAAAATGACAGCTACAGATGACTGTACGGGATTGCGGCTCGAACCCCTTTCTCCTCAGTGCTGCTGTCCATGCCTGTCGCCTCACTTTGTCATTTGGGAATCTACACACGAAACAGTCTGTCTATGCTTAACACAGTAACATACAGCGATATAACGATTTGACAAATATAACTTACGCATCTTACAGATATATTACTTTAATAAACATATTCATCCTTTGTTTCCTTTACTTCACAAAAGTTAGCTTACTTTAGCTTAATATAGGTCAATTCAGTAACTTAGTCATCGATCAGAAATCCAATATTGTAAAAACCCTTTTCACCTGTGAAATGTTATTCCCTGTTGTTTAGTTTTATCATTTCTTTGATTAGAACATCCATAAGCAGCACAAAAGTCCGGCATCTTCCATTTGTGGTACTGGTCGGGACCCCGTCACAAGATGGCGGCGGAGTTTACGCACACTAACAAGCCCAATGATATTTATGGTAGTCACTAACGTGACGCACTTCCGGTATCCGGAGGTTATTTTTAAGTTCCGAAAAAGTATTTTTTTTATGTCCCCGCTGACCACACGAAAACTGCTACTCTGAGACATGTTTTACGTGTATGGAAACTATGACCCCTCTTTTTAGACTGACCGGCCTTCACACGTTCCTGCTGCTTTCCGGGTCTGCTAATTTTGGTCCGATCACAATTACATTCCCCTAAGAAACCGCTCCCACCAACCAAGGTTCTACTTTTTAGGAACGGGTTTGTTAATCTTAATAGGCGGGCTAGGTACACTGGCAATATTCTTTATTGCCACAGTGAACACACATTTTATTATTTAATATGCAATGCCCTTTTGAGAAAATCTATAATCGAAGAGACACCATGATGATACAATATGTTTGTATAAAGAGGTACTAAAAGGTTTCCTGTTAGAATAATACAACTATCCCAGCACAGCATTAAATGAACCCATGGTCTAGCTAGGTGAAGTAATAACTGTTGCGAGCTAATCATTGCTCCTGCAAAAATGCTTGTGAACGTTTCCTCTAGCTCACTCAGCAGGAGGTAGTACTGCCATTATCTCACGCTGAGCTCTGGTTAGACTGATGACCAAGAACTTGGATAGCCTAGGATAAAAGGGAATAGTTAAAAAAACTCTCAAAACTTTCTGCATCAAAATAAAATTTTATTTGTTAACATATGAAATTGGTATAACTTAAGTTAAAAATAACATTTGACTTATTATTCCCGTTATTGGTAAGGTGACCAATGTCTTCTTTTATGCAAAACAAAATCGCCTCATATATTAAATATGAATCTTTCAGAGGCTCGTTTAGACTCCATGGATATTACAGGGCTCTATGATCCGAAGTTTCCACCAACTCCATTTTCAGTTTTGAGTTACAGTGTTATTACTTGTACTGTTTCAAATATGATGTAGTTAATTATATACTTTAGAATCTGTATTAATTTAATTGTTCTAGATGTAGCTGCAACATTTGTTTAAAATGCTTTTTATTTTCAATCAAAATATTAGATATTTTATGCTGCATATTGTGATTTTTTTTTAAAAAGGTGATTAGTTGTATAGTGATTACATTTTATTCTAAATATAGTTATCAGAAGAATTGATTTCTTGCCGAGTAAAAACAAACCAAAACGTCCAGGTCAACATCATTTAATCGTAATTGCAGTTTTAATTGCTAATATATTTCAAAATACGTTTTAAAGTGTAAAAGGTCTGTTATTTAAATGAACAATAAGGAATGCAGTTATTTCTTCCTAAACGCAGCACCCTTTCGTAAACCTAGTTAAAGCTTCCCAGCCAACCGCGCACAGACTCTATGTGACGTCACAGTATAAGTATACACTGCTTCGGTAAACCTATTCGTTCCAGCCCCGGCTCTTCTCATCAGGTAGGGCCTCTTTGTTTTTGGCAATGGTATGGTGGAGAGAAACTTTTAGAGTTCCTTGCGCAGTTTAATATTTTATTGATATCGTGAAACTGAATAATTATAAAAGAAGTCAGGTGGGCTTTGCAGTAAAATGAAAGATTAATCATTTGTATCCAGAGGCAAAATATCCATACATTTGCAAAGCATCCATGATATTAATGATGATGTAGTGACAATGATGATTTATTTATTAATGATGATATATCATATTTGCATGATGGGGTTTAACATGGAAATTTAATTGGCTGGCTTGTTGGAGAGGAGGATATCTACCAAAATAGTACACATGGAGAGGAGGCGTAGTGGGGGTCTCGTAGGTGAGAGCTAACCAGGTGAGATGTGGATTTATGGGGTCCATCAGAATGTTGAGATGATTGGAGGTTGTCCTCTATTTCAGAGGGAGAGATGAAACAGCCCCCCCCCCCATATTCCATGTGAAACCTGCAATCATGCTTTAATTAGTTCTTGGTGCAAAACCAACATTCATCATGCATGGTTGATGTACCTTGACTGCCAAACAACCACTCTTTAGGATGAAGCTGCTTGGTCATAGGCACCAGCCCAAAACTCAACATGTTCTGGACCAGCACCGGAGAAAGCAGAGGGTCCACTCTGCCCAGAGGGACATCTCCCCAGTGCCCTCTTCCTACTCAGAACCCGTCTCCCTGAGGCAGCGGAAGGTACTGAAGAAGAATCACTTTAAGATATAGACCGTGACCCATGACTGCAGTTTGTCCTCATGCAGTGATGGTAATGCTGTAATAATTAATAGGACTTTAATCCTCTGAGTCTCGATTTATTTTACAGGGATGTTTTAAGCAGCAAAAGGTTACCAGGATATGCTGTATAAAGTGTGTCTTTTAGCTGATTTTTCCCTGATTTTAAAACCATGTATGATAACCCAGGCTTCATATGGGAGCTATTTTCAACAAAAAAATTTAATATTTCTGTGGGTTGGTCAGCAAGTAACATACATTTTGAGTCTTTTGAGATTCCTTGCAAGTAGAGCTTTAAGATATGGAACATGACTGTCACTTAACAAAGGAATGTGGAATAGGTGCCGTTTTTGTCCTTCACTTCCGGTTTGTCTCGCGGCTGTGACCTTAACTCTGCCCATGTGCTGCCCAGGGTGTGACTGGTGAGTTGCCATGGCTACGTGGGTGTGGCGTCTGGGAGGATGAGGATGAGACGCAGAGTGTGAAGAGCGTGCAGTGCGGAAGAAGGGTCAAGCGGCCATGGGGATTTGCCAAAGCCACGGACCTTAAACTACCGCCGGTCTCCATCGATGGCCCTAAAGTCCGGTAAGTCATCAGAACTGGTATTTTATGTGTTATGTCTGCTGTCTTATTCATCTGCCCGTACAATCATGGCTACTCTGTATACTCTCCATAATGTATCACGTGTTGGTGGCGCAGTGGTTAGCATAGCTGCCAGCTAAGCAAAGGAGCAGCGTTCAATTCCCAGCAGCGGTGGACCTTTCTAGTGCACAAAATACAAATCTAGACAGTGGTTTTGTTTCAGCTTAGTGGTTGAGAATAAAGAGTTACCGTTACAGAGTACTCAGCTGTTTGGTTGGAATAAAATCTTAGTCTGGATTTTTACTTTATGGACCTGAAATTGTCCACCTCTGCTTGCCAGGCAGTACAACCTGTCCCGTAAACATTTCTGTGCCAGCCGGTACATATTTTACGCTCCTGTAGTTCGACAAGTAGCGCTAACAATGCAGGGATCTTCTGTATCCCAGCTGTGTGCTAACAAGGCGAGAATTGTGGGAATTGTGAGAATTGTTGTCAAATCACAGAGAGCACAAATAAATTGTAACCCTTCATTCTAGTGTATTCAACTTGGTTTGGATTAAAGTGTCAGATGTAAATGAGTAAAAATGTCAGTGGTTTTGCCTGTGGACGTCAGCTCTACTGTCTCTCTTGTTTTTCTGGGCTATCTGTGGTCTCTCCAGCTGCATTTCGCATCCTGTGTCTTTCAGGTGCAGTCTGATGGTACGGGGATCCAGCTACCCCCGTGGGTGTGCATTCCCTCCTATATGCCAACCCAGGACCGCTAGGACCCGGGGCCTGGAGAGACCACCATCTTGGGCTGGGAAGAGGTACAGCAGTGGCCTGCCTCTAATAAGAAAGCATCGGCCTGCCTCTCACAGTAAAGCAGCGGCCTGCCTCTCACAGGAAAGCAACGGCCTGCCTCTCACAGGAAAGCATCGGCCTGCCTCTCACAGTAAAGCAGCGGCCTGCCTCTCACAGGAAAGCAGCGGCTTTCCTCTCATAAGAAAGCAGCGGCCTGCCTCTCATAAGAAAGCAACGGCCTCCTTCCTCCTTCTCATCTCAGTTAATGCTGAGGAGATGGTCCATTTAATGCCAGGAAATATAAGTGCCGATATCCCAGCTCAGACGCGGGCGGCCTCCTTCAGCACTCGTTATTGATTTAAAGGCCGGTGAGTCTCACTGAAACACACAGAGCAGTACAGCGCTAGCTAGCCATGCAACGTAGCGCTAACAGCAGTACCTGGACCTTCATGGGCCAGTTTTACTGCAGTAAGTACAGCCTGTAAATGTCACAGTTTTTTCTATATTGATTGGATTACAAGAAGATAATTGGTTAGGTTGATTAGTTTTCATTCCAAATCATGTCTGTCATGTCCTGATAACCATAACATTTATCTATTCATTGTATTTGGGGGAGTCACACGTTCGGTCATCTGATCGACTCAGGAGCCGCACTCAGTAGTTATCACTTTACTCTGTTGTCTCTCTGGTCTTATTTTACACTTCTGGCAAAAATGTCAGTGCCATCTACAGAGTATTTCAAAACCACACTCATTTTACGACAAATGCAAAACAGTATCTGTATACTCCTTTTAGTCAGGCTGATATGTTTAATTGCGTAACAGTGTTGCAGATTTATTAGTATTTATTCATAACAAAAGTCCGTTGACAAGCAGTGTTTATCATATCTACACATATCTTCTGCACACATTTTCTTTTTATTAAGTGTCATCATTTTTTGACAGACTCATTCAGTTCTGCAGTTGGCTCCCAAAGGGATACTAAACACAAATGTTAGGTGTTTTATGTTATAGCAAAGATGTTACCTATTAAAAAGCACCCAATGAGTGTACTTGTCAATGAACTTTTTAACTTTAGAACTATTTGGGTTTCAATTTATTACTACTTGAAATGAAATTGATGACTGCCGTCATCTTGCCTTCTGTGATGAGCTTCTGCTCTTGGTTGTTGTGTCCTACAGAGGGCTGGGGAGGCTTTGTGAGGTGGAGGACTGTAGCAGAGATGCTGACCCCAGTCACATGACTACAGAGAGCCTCCACATCCATCCACCCTCCTCCAGCGGTGTCCCGGCCGAAGAGCAGGGCAGGATGGAGGACGGCACCCCGGCGACGGGTGAAGTATCCTTGGTGCTGGGGATTCCCAGAGGCCCTGGTGGAGGGAGAGACCTTCCCCCCCGGAAGCCCCAAGGCTGGAAGGAGCTCTGGCGAGTAATGGTGCCCCAGAAGGAAGGTATGAGCTTTCCTTCCAGGCTGCAGCAGCATGGCGCCCGGGCGTTCGCTCTCCAGCCGCGTGGCGGGGGGGAGCCACGGGATAGCAGCCTGACCCCAAACCTTGGGCACGGGCCCCACGTGTGGAGACCACCCTGTCGCTGTAACAGCCCTGCCACCTCTCACCTCCTTCAGCTGCCTGGCTCGTCGTTCCCTCCGATGCCAGCTCGCTGCCGCACTGTGGAGCTGGCCAGCTCCAATGGGGGGTCGCTGCCCAAAATCACCATGACCTGCCCCACCCCTAAAATTCTCCCCTAAACTCCACCACTTAAGTACTCCCTTGAACCTCTCCTGAATTATTCTTTATCTCTTTGCAGGCCTGTACCTCCAAATCTCTCCTTTAATCCCCTAACCCTATTCTCCAGTCCATTACAATATTTATTAAACCTAACTCTTAAACATTTCTAAATCCCAACTGCTAAACCTCACTCATAAATCCCCTGGCTGAGATCTACCCAGAACTAAAGTTTTCACTAAGGCTCCGTGATTAATGTTTCAGATCAGACTCGTTATACTTTCATAGACAACTGCATACTTTTGCGGCACTCTGGACATTTTGTTAAATGATCTTAATCAAGCTATGAAAAATGCCTGACGTTTATACACAATGTAACATTATCTGACGTGTGAGGATGTTCATTCTCGCAAAAACTGACACTTTCCAATGTTTACATTTCAGCGAAGACAGAGGTTCATTAACCTGCCCGATGAATTTTTTTTTGCATACCATGTGTCATTAAAGAGCTACATTTATCCACTGCTCCATGCATCTCTGCTCATTACTGCATCTTGTGAAAAGCTTTGGGCGAAACGCTACACGGTGATGAATAAGTCTTACACTAGGTCATGTGACCAACATTAACTGGAAGCAGACACTGCTTACATTGTGGCAGATGGTTCCTAGGGCGGGTTTCAGGCGCACTGTTTGAGGGCAATGGGCTTTTGCGGACTCCAGATTGTGTTTTGCTGGCTTTCTCCTCAACAAAACCCAATAGCAGGACCTGAGGGCAGGTGTTCTGCTCCGGTGGTTCAGCCAGTCAATGGCTCTTGGTCCCCTACTGTGAGACTGCATTCCTCACATTCTTGGGACGGTGATGGTCGAACATTAGGACCTTGTAATTGCACCTCTGTGCCCTCCCTAAACTGGCCCTTGCTGCTATTTCAGTAAACACCCTACATAAGGTGGTTATGGATTATATTTTAACTTGAATCTCTTTATAGATGACATATAAAGTATTCTGCTGTCATTGTCGCAGACAGTTAGGTTAATGAATGTTTCAGGAGTGCCTCAGGCTGTGGATATTGGGTCTGCAGAATTACTGCTCAGATATTTACAGTTCACAGGATAATGTGAACTTAATTCTGTTGAAGGTATTTCTGTGAAGGTATTTCTGTGTAGGTATTTCTGTAACCATCCATCTATCTTCTGCTTATCCAGGCTTGGGTCACGGGGGGGCCTGGTGGCACAAGGCTGGTGTCTAGAAATTTCAGGTCCAGATAGTTGAAATCCAGACCAAGATTTTGTTTCAAGAAACAGCTGAGTATAAATAATCACAGTCACAGAGTACTCAACTAGGTGCCTTACATGCGAGTACTCAACTACATGCCTTTTGCATGCATTTGCATTTCCATTTCTTTTATGCTTGTTAGGTGTGGGTCTGTCAGACCTCCATTAGAGGGAGCTCTTGGCCTTAGTTAGGGGGTGATCAAACCTATTTCTGTATCAGTATTTGGTTACTGATAAGCATTCGTACAAGAACTCTTGGGAGCTGAGTGCCAATTATGTATGACAGCTAAGGCACAAACAGCGGGTGACTTTTATTTCAATAGATAGATAGATGGGCAGACGGACAGAGAGATTAGATAGATAGATAGATAGATAGATAGATAGATAGATAGATAGATAGATAGATAGATAGATAGATAGATAGATAGATGATGGATGGATGGATGGATGGATGGATGATGTGATTTATTGATTCCAAGCAGGAAGTTCTGGTGCCACAGAAACACATAGAAATGCAAGAACAATAGAGACATAATAGAAATACAGGCACTGACTCAGAATGCGGTCCAGTTACAGTTGGCGGGGCTGAGCGGGCCTCCTGAGAAGAGGCATTATACAGTCTTATGACTGCTGGCAGAAAGGAGCACCAGCAGGCCGTCTGTGCACATCAGGGTGGGATGAGTCAACGGCTAAACTGCTTATTAGCTTCCGTAGAACATGTCACCTTTGACCCTTGAACCCGTGACCTTTTCCTGCCTCCATTAAACACGGGGAATCTCCACATCCATTCCCCCCAAAGCTTGCTTTCACTTGGTTTTTCTCTCTGATTTAATCTGGCATATTTCTTATTTAAAGATTCTATTTAAAGCTACATCTTTTTCACACCCAGTAGATTTGCAGTGCACTATCTGCAGTGGTCTTCCCTGATTGTTATTGTGGGGCTCACTGCCATATCTATGTATGTCTATTGTGTACTTGGGTTGCAGTAATTATCCTTTTTGCATGCTTGATTAGTTTTCCTAAATCTTCAAAACACACTCATAGGTATGAAATATATTTTTATTGAGGCAGCAAACAAGTGAAACATATCTTCTCCCAAGCCTGACTAGCTGTCTGGGACAGGAAGCTATTTTGGTTGGATCCGAGAATGCAGGTATTTTTTTCTTTTTCTTTTCAGAGGGTTTAAGCTCCTAATAACCTGTGTGGGTGATGTCATGCCCGGTGGCTTCCCTGTCTGCCCACACATCCTACAGGCACGCTCGCTTCTCCACACGGGGGGGCCTTTTATTTGTCTCTCTGAGAGTCAGGCCGTTCATGCACTGCATGCCGGTGCAATGTCTTCTGTCACTGCGCCCCGGGCAGCTATGCAGCCAGGCTTTCAGGAAACCATTCTGCTGACTGACACCGCAGCTGGTGTTACGTCACATGACACCTAACGGGTGCTGCTGAGGACACCTGGGCCTTCAGCTCCCCTACCAGCAAGTCCTTTGGTTCCTCAGACTTCCCCTTCACCTGTCAGCTGGCCCATCTGTCGATAGAGATAAGCAGCACGCTAAGGGAAAGATGGACCAAATCGGGTTGTCGGTTCTGGGCTCGGATGACCCCATGATGGGGTCTTGGACCGCAAGCTGGTGCTTTTAGAAGGTCTAGTAACAATAGGATATTTGGCCTTGTAAAATCTTATATAAGGATTTGCATTGGTGCAAATTAATGTTTAATCTGCTAAATGCTATGTGATTCTTCAAGACTTTTGAGTGTTATTTTGAGGTGATTCTTTGTCAGCTCCCCTGGCGGCAGAGACGGGGCATATGCTCGTGTGTGAAGGCTACGTGGGTTAGCAGGACTCGAAGCTTCAGTGTCTCCCCTGGCTTTCTGCATGTGCGTCACACAATCCGTTGCCATACTCATCCAGACAGTCTAGAATGCCTGATCATCTGTTCGTCTGCGTTTTTTTCCAGCTCCCTGTCTGTCTCCTGACTTCTCTCATCTTCCCAGGACATAGGCGGTACAGTTGGCCCACAACTCAATGAGGAAAAGCAAAAAAAGAGGAGTTAATGAAGAAGTCGTCCTTGATGCAGCTGGACTGGACTCTGGATCAAGCCTGGAGAGCCCAGTGAAGTCAGCATAGAAGACCTCCAAGATCTGAGGTCCCTAGGGATTTATCAGAACACCCCCTTGAGGGAGAAGTCCAGAGCTGGGCACTGACATACACCATTCAGCACTGACCTCACAGACTCACACACCCCCACTGCAGTAGAGCACGAACCCCTTAAACAGATTATCAGAGGGAATGTAGCTATTCGTCTCATTGGGTATATCACTAACTCATATCCTCCCAATGACGTAGTGCAACATCAGCTCATAACCCTAAATTTCTTTCGAATAATCACATCTGTGCACAGTCCAAGACCCAAACTACCTCCTTTCATATTTATCTGCTGCTGGCGGCTGAAATGAGGCTAAGCAGTCCATGGGATTACTGTCTCCTCTTGCCAACTGGTGCAACGTCCTGCATGTCCTTCATAATCCACTCTTGGGGACGTCTTTTCTCATGCAAAGGCCAAGCTGGAACACTGCCTGGTGCGCTGGCTCCGGAGTGAGCCACAGGCTCCCCGTGAACTGCATGCCGGATAAACGGTTACGGTTGGATGGATGGAGATATTGGCAAGAGGTCAAGAATAAGAATAAAACCTTAAAGGCCGGGGGGGGGGGAGGGTGTAGCAAAACAGACGTGGACGGGATATGAATGATAAACGATAAATCCTTTATTTGTCAAGTATGAGTACGGGTACATTGGAATTCTTCTCTTCACCATCCCCATCTTGCTCTCCGTAGTTTGGGGGTCACGCCGCAGGGACAGCCAACGTGCAGCCCCCCTGCAGCTAGGAGTTAAGGGTAAAAGTAAATTTATTTAGAGAGAAAATGTTCCATTTGACTTTCACAAACAAAAGTAAAAGACAAACGCTTGATTATCAGTACGCAGAATTATTAGGCATTCAAATACTAGTGGACTTTCTCACTTCACCATCAACAGAAATAATAATAAGAAACTATTTTTGTTATTCAGTATATATATGGAATAACCAGCTATCAGCCATTCTATACAACCCATTTCACCCAGTTTAATGCCCAGTATAGCCAACTTTCTTCTCAATGACCATCACGAGCCTGTTGCCCACTGGACCAATCAGGTTTTTGATTTGATCCTGTCCTACAGTATATTAGCTGAGCCAGCTAGGACCACCTCCTAGAGGTCAGAAAGGCATGACAAGTTCATCACTGATCATTTCCATGTCATCTCTCCTCCACCACCTTGTTGATGCTTGAAGAGGATCTCCATCCACCGGCCCATCCATCTGCTCCAACAAGAGTCACTTTCATCTCATCTGTCCCCAAAACCTTTGTACCATCGGTCTTGAGACGTGTCTGTGCCCATTCTTAATGTTATACCTTGCATGCCTTATTGAGTGGAGGCCTTGTTTCAGCGTTTATGACCTTAGCAATGTCACGCAGCACTCTGCACCTCGAACGTCTGGAGATTCTGTTCCAACTGCAGTTTTGAAAAATCATGGCATTTGATGCTCAAGGGTTTCTGGAAGTCTCCCCTTTAATTTGACACAGAATTATGTGTGTTATCTTCTCTCTAAAAGCCTCTTCAGTCCTCTGTTGGCAACAAAAGACTTGATTGTACAGTGATCACATTTCAAAAGTCTGGCAGTTTCGATCATTTTGCATCCCTCTGACTGGCATTTTACTCTTTAATTTTTTTCCTGCTCTCTGTAAGGTCCTCTTTGGCCCATTTTAATAGTAATAATAATTTGCTTAATAATTCTGCACAGGAAAGCAGCATCTATGTTTTCCTGTTTTTATCCAAACAGAAAGTATTCAGACCAAATACTGAACATTTTGCTGTTTATAAACAGTTAATTCTTAATTAGAGATTCATCCGGACTCAAAGTATTGGTCGGTTGAGCAGATACAAGTGAGATACACACTTGCCTAATAATTCTGCACACAGTGTAGTTTGCAGTGATATTGTACAAATCACATCACGGACAGACAGTGCACTCTATGGAATACCTTCGCCTAACGTGCAGAGAGATGCCGTCTGAGAAGCAGGTCGATTTCCCTCAGCATCGATCAGCTTCCAGTTATTCGTCTCTGCCATGAGCAGAACACACCGATCGCAGTCAGGACTACTTCTCATTGTGTGAATTCCTCACAGCTTAAAAATGAAATGAGTGCCTTAAATTGCTTCCCCTTCAATCTTTTGACGATAAAAATTCGTAGCTGGAGATCAGACTGTGGACATGGTTCTTGCTGTTCACCAAGATCCAGAACGACATGTCAGTGCTTACAAGAACCCACAGGCATTTCTTCAGCACCATTCTTGAGAAGTTTTGCCCATTATTCTATAATTTCCTCCGATCTTTCGCAATCACTCTAAGGTACACACTTTACTTGCAGAAATCTTTCTGGACATGGTGTTCCAGAAAATAGCGAGACATCGCTGAAATGGAAGACACCTTCGGAACCTGATGAATAAAGACCCATATCCCATCTGGCATTGCTGTCCCTGTGTTTTATTTCAGGTAGGATCTGGTGTCTTGGGGTCTAAAGACTGAAATGCATGGATTATGTTAGACTGCTAACAATTAAAACTGCTGATCCAAAGGTGAAGATCACATGTGGATCTGGCAGCGGCATCCCGCCGGTGGGCTACAGGGTTTCCCTGCAGGGGTTGTTTCCATGCGTCGGCACCGAATATGAGAAACCGATTCAATGCACAGGTGATGTCTCATCAGCCGTGTGGGCGTTTGGATGGAGATACACACACAGCAGTCTGTCCCATGGATCCAAAACGGGCCAGGTGTTCAGATAAAAGGGTCTGTCATCATGAGATAATGCATTAATGATGAGCTTTCCCGCAAACAAATTCCTGTTCGAGCTCTGCGAACAAATGCTGTCTGAATTTCTGACCTATGAGCAAAACCTTCAGTGTTTTGATGTGACTTACAACAATATAAATAACAGGTTACATAATAAGCGTCTGTAGGGTGCTCGGGCCCCTCTATTGATGGCGTCGCGTTTCATTGGCACCCAGACCGGAGAGCTCTCGTCTGCACAGGCAACCCAAAGGCTGAGGAAACGACTCATTTATGGATTTATGACCAGTGCTAAAAATAGCAGCCGGCAATGGCATCAGATTTTCAGAATCTTCCAAACACCCACGCTGCGAGCACTAAAATAAACACCACTAAATATGTGCGCCGTGGACGAGTTCATGACAGGATGGCTGACGGGAGTGGTCTTCCTCTATATTTACTGTCTCTGTGTGGAGGTTATGAGCAGAGGATGTGCGCAAAGAGTGGACAGAGACAGATTTATGGGGGAATCTAAGTCCCGTAAAAAGCTGAAGCAGTATGTTTTGAATTCTCTACAAAATCCCATCGTTATTGAATGATCACATACATAACTGGTGTGATATGCAGATTGTGTTGGGCACATGTAGCAGACACTGAAATGTGCATGACTGTCACCTGTGTTTACATGTGAGCGAGTCAGTGGTTGCATGCGCACATCTACGACGTACTATCGCAGACCTCCTCTCCAGCATGTGCACATCTACGACGTACTATCGCAGACCTCCTCTCCAGCATGCGCACATCTACGACGTACTATCGCAGACCTCCACTCCAGCAAGTGCACATCTACGACCCCTGATTGCAGACCTCCACTACAGCATGGGCACATCTACGACGCATGATCGCAGACCTCCACTCCAGCATGTGCACATCTGTGACGCATGATTATAGACCTCCACTCCAGCATATGAACATATATGATGCCTGATTGCAGACCTCCACTACAGCGTGTGCACATCTACGACGCAAGATCACAGACCTCCAGTCCAGCCACTGTTATACATATATTGTTGAGAGGTTCATGTACCTTCAGAGAATATGGTCTGATCTAGGAATGAGACATTTGTTCCATTGCCATTCTATACAGAATGCTAATCCGCTATATATGAGAGTCAGCCATCCAGTGAGACAAGGACATCTCCCTGCTTCCCATACCTTTGGGAACACTAGAGGGTATTTCTGGAGCAGAATACAAATAAACCCAGCCAAGTGCTCTGTCCCACCTCTGCAGCCTGTGCTAATTATGCTTATGATCATTAAACCACCTTGCAGTGATACCAAATTACAAGCTACTCAGATTTAATTAGGAACTAAACACTCTAATCTTGCTTTGAGTGTGATTTGAGTGTGTTGACTCATTCCCCTAACAGGAGGAATACTGTCCACATTTGAAACACAGGCGGGGAATAAGAGGGTAACTGTGAAGCGATTGTCTTTCCTTCTGACTCTCAGAGAGATTGTGTATTTTCAGTATCACAGCTGATGCTGGGCCCACCTGTACATCAGCATAATCTCTCAACAAGGAGCAACTTGAGATCACTTAGATCTTTAGACACCCAAGGGTGCATAGGAGGGTGTAAATACCCACGGCTGGAAAACAGTTGCAAATTACCATTATGCATTTTGGTTATTTATTAAAATGTTTTGTAAAGCACTCAGTGGTATAGCAGCATGCTGTAAGGATTAAAAGATGTTGGAGTTAATCTGTGATGAAAAGAGCAGGGCGGCCTCAGTACTTGGAAGCCAGCAGGACCTAGTGTATCAGCATAGGTCTGGGTCTGGCTAATCTCTTATGTATGTTACCATGACAATTAATCATATCATTATTCCTTTGCACGCATTCAAGTAACGGAATCAAATTGACTTGCCTAAGAAAGGTTTATTTGTACTATTCTCTACATTTTAGAATAGCTCTAGAGACACTGATATACATATATAAATAACATACATGGAATTATGCACTGACCAAAAAAATATTAAACAAAAGAAAAATTGTTTGGGGTGGGCAGCGCCGTGGGTTGAGATTCAGAAGGCTGCCGGTTCAAATCCCTGGGTCAGCAGAGTGACTTCACTATCAAGCCCTGGAGCGAGGCCCTTAACCCCAATTGCCCCATGGACCTGCTGACCCTACTGTCCCCTCTACACCAGCTTCATGAAGTGGCCTCCTTTGATGCTTTTCCAGCTGCCCTGAAGGAAGTCCCACATAAATGCTGAGCACTCATTGGCTGATTTTATTTCACTCTCTGGTCAAACTCCTCCTGTGTTTAGGTCACATGAATGACACGTATGATCGTACATGTCGTAGGCCTGTCTGGGCAAAAGTCAAGGCCAATTAATCTCAGCCCAGCTCTGAATAGTATTAGTAGTTCTGTTGTGTTCTGTGGTTTGACTTGGCTATGTTTCTGTCCTGCGGTTTTTGTATCTGTCCTTTACGTAGGTATGACCCGATTTAGCGTTATATTTTCGTAATAAAGTCCATTGCTGGGTTGGACACTACTGTCTTGTCCTGCTGTCCTGTCCTTATGATAGAAGACCACCTTCCTACCTGCTTCACCTGCGAATGTTGCTTCTTTCCGTGCCTCTGAGCATTTCTCCCCGTCATGCCTACCCTGTGTGCCACCGTGGGATTGCAGACCGTGGCTGTGGGCGGCGGTAGAACCTGCCGTCCTGAGGGGTTCTTGTCGCTCAGGGGGAGACGAGTAGGGCAGAGCTCAGATGGGACCGGTAGCTCGTCTGAAGCACGTGTGGGTTCGGTGAGCAGTCTGCTGAGGGCAACATGTGAGGCAAAGAGCCCAGTGCTGACTGATTTATCCTCTTCTGTGAGGTCACAAACACCTGGCCCTCAGTGTGAGTGTGGTAGGTGTTTGTATTTAACACCAGTGCTGATGTCCCTATCACTACCTAACTGGCCTCTGTAGATCTTTAAACGAAGCAACAGTCATATTTTTTGACACATTCCTGATTAAGAACTGGATGTCATTTATGCTTGATACCCTGTAATCAGACGGCATTAAATGAGCCATGAGTCATGGCTTCACCTCTTACTCATCCCATCTAAACATCCATGTCACAGACGTAGTTTGTCCCATGGAGGCTTCAGAGAGCTTCCAGAAGGTGCTGCAAAAATGGTCCTGTTATGATCTCCTTCCCCCCCATCAGCTGTGGTGTGGAAAGATATTGCAGAACTTTGTGGGGGGAAAAAAGATCACAGTTTTAAGCAGAAAACAACCAAATTAAATGTGCTGGGGAAAAGGTACGATAAACCTCGAAGATTTTCTAGTTGTATAGTTGGATGTGACTGACTGATTACCATAAAGATTGCAGCAAGCACCATTTCAGCATCTAACAAACATTTTAGAGTGTTGTGGTTCTGTAATGCGGTTTTATCAAATGACCTGTCGCGTGGGTGATCAAACTTCTCCTCCGAGGTATATATAGCTCTCTGGGAGAGAGAGAGAGAGAGAGAGAGAGGACTTGCAGCTGCGCAAAGTCTCGCAAACCTGCCACTGAATGCATTATCTGTGTATGTAGAGTCTGGCTGCATTCCATTTACAGAACCACACAACTGCCAATACTATTGTGTTATGCAATATTCTACTCACCAGTGCTGTGGAAAACTGTGGTCTCACGACAGGAAGTCACGATCTGCTATTTGGTACTTGATTTCCTCCAGGTTAGGAGCTGCAGGCACTGAGGAACCCTGGCTGAGAAGTTAAATGAATGCTAATTTGAGCTCAGTTCAATTTCTATCTATCATGACAAGCAGAAAACAAGTGTCATTACAGAACACATGGTGATAGCGTCTAAATAGTCAGAATATCTATTTACAGCAGTGTTTTCCAGCCAGGTCCTCGGGGATCCCCGCCGGTCCATATTTTTGCTTAATCCCAGCTCCTTGCCAGACAGTACACATTTTTGCTCCCAAGCTAGGAGGGAGCAAAAATGTGGACTGTCTGTGGGTTCCCCGAGGACCAGATTGGGAAACAATGATTTACAATATGTATAATTATTGTAGCTTCTGGCTTAGGTATCTGTGTCTGTAGGTATCTGTGACTGTGATCAGATGGTTGTTGATTCAAATCCCCTGGCTAATACCTATACCACTGTTGGACCCTTGAGCAAAAGCCATTAACTGCAATTATTCCAGAGACACCTGTCTGACTCTGTTTTGGTAATTTTATGTTGCTTCAGATAAAATGTAAATAAAAATAATGGTGTGGCCGTTCATAGTTCACGTTATACTGAAGGGTGTTTTGATGTGCATGGAAACAGTGCTGGGGTTCGATGCACTGGAACACTGTTGGAGACACAATTTTATGTACTATGATTACAAGATAAGAGGTCATTTTTAGTGGGTGATTGATGCTGTTCCTGGCAAACTGGACGGCCAAGAGCTGATTCAGGGTGGTCTTCAAAGCACGTCATGACGTTAACCCATATCATTCTAAATAGCAATGGAGTGTGTCTCATGTAACCCAAAACTGAGGAATCTCTTATTTCCTACCATACAGTCTGGGAGATCTGAAAGGCATGCAGGAGAATCGGTATTCGGCATCAGTGCTGGGGGCTCCAGTCTGCCGCATGCAAATGACAGATGGTGCAGTGCGGCGCCCTCTAGTGGGAACAGTGTACACGCACAACAAGGCCTTCCTGTTTTACCATTACAGCGACTGTCTTAATAAGCTATAAACACCAGCAAGGAACAGGCGGAGCACTTGTCAGTATCCGTATAACACGATACACCGGGCCGAATATTAACAAATACCTAGCAAGGATACTACCTGACTAACTACGTCATAGCCTTAGTATTAATATTAATAACGATGATGATGATGATGATGATGATGATGATGATGATAGTATTCCATCACATTGTCCATGAGAAGCAAGTGAAATCTAGATAGATTTATAATAATAATAATAATAATAATAAGCACGATCCAAAGGTACCGGGAAACAGACACGATGAGTTATTGGATGTTCGCGATTTAATTTCCCACTTGAAGCGTTACCAGCACCCTCGGAACTCCCCGTGTATCGCCGGTTCTGTCAGTGATCTGCGCTCCCTTCACATCACAGGGAGGATGGAGAGGTTCCGGCTGCGTTCATAAACAGGGCTAACAAACGTCACGTCTGACAGCGAGTGCGGGGTGTGTGTGAGCGACAGCGGCCAGCTAAGCGCACTATTGTCGCGGCTGCTGAAAGTCCGGGCAACTTCTGCTCTGGCCGATTTCTTCTAAACCAACATTTAAACCTTTAAAGCGATGGTGGTATTGTGCCGGGCAACCTTCGCGGAGGCTACACTTACGGCTGGGATTGAGAATTCGAGTCTGGATGTAGCTGATTGGAGTAAAAGAGTTGGTGATCAACGAGTGGAGGAGGAGGGGAGAATCTGAAGTGGGTTTTTATGTGTGACTCTCAGGCGGCCATGTTAACCAAGAAACCGTGCGCTGCCATCTATCCTTCTGGTAAGGAGCCGCAAGCCAAGAACTGAATGGGGAAAGAAAACATGTTTAATTTATTTTTTTTTTCGTGTGTCAGCTGAGAGTGTTTTATATTCTCTGATCGTTTTGCTCTGACCGGTGTTGATGCGATGCACACAGGGGTCTGTCATTTAACTGAGCGTCCCTTAACTAACGTACGATTTTAGGTTTTGTATTCTAGCTAAATGTCCGGGGCGTTGTTTTTCTTCCCCAAAAGCAAAGCTGTGTGTCGAAAAAAGGCGGTGGCTTTTTGGTGTTTTCCGTACAGTAATAACCAGTGCCAATTATTATACATGCACAATAGGATAAAAAACGAATAAGTGCCTTGCAATATCTTTGTATAAATCTTACGTGTGAATTTAATATCGACCATAAAGGCATGTAATAACTTTTATTTTTGCGCACAGATTGACTGTGCAGTGCAAATTAAGATAAATGCATTGTGCAATTTCAGGATGGATTATTTCTGTTTCAGTGGGATTCCCCTGTTAAACGACATCAGTACTTTCAAGGACATGTTTATGGCTAACCCATTACAAACGATAGATCGCAATTTGTATACGTTGCTCTGACGTGGGAGATTAATTATGAGCGTTAGGCATGAATGACAGTGCTCCCGTTAATTCTCTCTCTCTCCGTGTTGTAGGTAAGGGCGGTGAGGCTGGTTGCCAGACACAGTCTTCCCCCGGAATCGGCGCTGGGGGTCACCGGGCCGGAGACGAATCCGACACACCGTCTCCCGTCACGCTGCCACCGCTCAAAAACCCCAACTCGATCTCGGTATGATGGATTAGCGAGCATCCGGCAACTGCACGCATGTTTTCGCCGTTAAGGGGGGGCTCCTTACTCCTGGTTTTTTTTTTTTTTTTTTTACCGGTCCAAGATCGTTCATCAAAATGCTGATCACCGAAACTCCGCGTCTAAAAGCACGCTGACGTCACGGCCGTCGCCCAGAGTACGTGTTTAATTTCGGTTTCGGTATGCAAGGCAACAATGTCTCAGGATGCCGCCTTAAATTTCCGCCAGATTAAGTTACAGAGTAACGAGCTGTCAACGCCGGGATCCGCTCCGTTTAATCTTTTATTGGTCTTTTGTGTTGGACCGTGATTGGATGGAGCACCGCTGTTCGTATTCGGTCAGTTCACCTCCACGAGGCTTTATGGGAACGTGTACGTGTGTGTGTGAGAGAGAGAGAGCGAGAGAGAGAGAGATAGTCGCTCTTAATACGATGTGGCCCAACTTAAGGTAATGGACTTAAAGTCGCGGCAGACTTTTCAATATCATCTAGTCTGGATAAAATCGTTTCGATGGGACTCCGTAAAGGGGGAGGGCGGTTAGGACGATTCCAAGGGCCCCTGAGCGACAGGATCCCTAAAAATTTTGGAACATAATCAGATTGGTCTGGGTTGAGGGCCCAATACTAATGTGCGGGGCTCCTGCCCTTCAGGACTGGAGTTTGACAAAATACAAAATGCAAAATACTAATGGCCAGCGCCCATGTTAAGAGCGCTAGTGTTCCTGCTTTCATTTTTAACGTGTCATATCAGTTCACTGTTTTCTCAGTAAAGCAGTGTTCCACCCAGTCATCCATGACCCTTAAACTTCATTTATATTGCTAAAAAGAAGTGCTCTTCAGGATTGAGTTCATCTGCTTCATATTACATTAATAATTCTGCGTTCGGGATCTATAAACCTGATGTCCTGGCAGGAAACTGAGCTTTTCGAATGAGTAGTTCTGTGGGGAGATTTTGATTTATTTAACAGTAGAATGTTTAAAGCTGCTCTTATTGGACTTTGGCTCCACGCGCTTGGGCTGTGTGAGGCTGATGGCCATGTTGACAAATACTTGCACGTCCTCACCTGTGACCTGAAATTCCACAGATAAATGTTCAAGTGATTGACCCCGTTTGGCTATCGATAGTCCTGAGCGCTAAAAAGCTAAAAATACAGACGTCGGTTAACTGTGGCTGTAAGAGGAGCACCGCTGATGTCTGGGCTCCTGTCTGTATTCCCATTGTGCTTTGAGCATATATATATAACGTAAATTATATATAAAAAAGTTTTCTAGGGCTACAGTCATCTGAAGCTTCTCGCCCTTACTTCACCCCTACTGCCTAAGGCCTTGTTCTTAGCTAGCATCCAGAAGGCTGTGAAGCAGTCTATTTTTAATATTTTAAGATGCTGAAAATGTTTGCCATGATATGAACGGGAGTCATGTGAGGCTGGAGGGTATTATCAGAGCTGAAGTGTGTTTTGCGGTCAGACGTTCACGAGGCCAGTGGCCACTGCTCTGCTGGGGTCCACGGTTACCCCATTTCTCACATTCCCGCTATGGGGAGAACAGGCTTCTGTGTGGCATGATGTTCATAAGGCGTCGTTTTGGACGTGGGTGCAGCTCGATTCTCCGAATGCAGCCATTGAGCGCTTTTAATATGCAGCATGTGTCTTTGGTGTCGCCATCTGCCCTCCACCTGTCCGTGCAGAATGCATGTGGTACCGTGTCAGCTGACAGATCCTCTTGTTCGCTCATTAGGGTTTCGGTTACGAGTAGCAGCACATACAGTAGATGCCACCTAAGCTTTGGGGACGCACTGATTGGGAAATGGTATGCTTAGGGTAATAGTCAGGGCTTGCATTTGAAACATACTACAGTACACGCAAAATGGACTCTCTTCCTTAACCACCTCTGGGACTAGCTATTTAGCCAAAGAACGGAGACCAAATTTGAAAGACCTTAGAGCTGGGGTGGGCAATCTTATCCGCCAAGGGCCGGTGTGTATGCAGGTTTTGGGGTAACCTTTAGGTCAGCAGTTCAAACCCAGGTGTGAGGACTCTTCAGCCAATCAGTCCTCTAATTAGTGACCTAATTAGGGAGTTGCAGAAAACCTGCATACACAGTGGCCCTTTGCGGATAAGATCACCCACCTCTGCCTTTGAGGCTTTTTTTTTACCATAGTAGTTGGTGTTACAATGTTGCAGGCAGGTGATTCAGTGATACTGTTCCGTCTTTTTGCCAAAGGCAGAGGGACTGGATGGATTACATTTTGATGTACTCTGATATGTTAAGTCGGGAGTTTTATAGTGCTCTAGATTTACTTCCAGGACATCGGGTTCTGCTACTTGGCAGTGCATAAGAGACGGCCTGACCTATAGAGAGCGACTGCAGCCAGGAGAAGATTTAAATTTTAATCTGAATTAAACTGTCTGAAGTGGCTCAGACGGTGTGAAAATCCTCTGCTGATATTGTGGTCGTTGAGGCGCTCTAACTGAGTGTCTTTTCTAGCTCCGTTGAGGAAAAGGTTATCTAATGACAGAGACTAAGGGATATGTGTTTCTATCAAGATATCGAGGTAATAGATTGTTTGTGGAAGCTTTTGTCAAAAAGGAACTGGGGCATTTTCTGGAAAGTGTGTGTTATGAGTCGCAGTGGGCTTTGTTAAACTTTGGGGAATGCTCACAGATGGAAGAACTGAAGTACAATAAGGGAACTGGAGTTGGAATTTAAATCTCCCTGAAATTTGAATTCAATTCCAATTCTATTCCCCAGAGTTTTTTCCCCCAATCCTAACTGCAGTTCCATTTTTAGATTTGGATTGGAATTGATGAATGCATTCCGGAATGACCCCAACCCTGATTCTTGTAAAGGCCACCTTGATGATGAGAATATTTTAAATTGCGAAGGACTAGTTGCATAACACAGCTGAATTAAAGACTCACAGTATGGTATGCCTCAGACACCTGCATTTCTTGGAGGAAGGAGCTGGCAGAAATTCTCGTTGCTCTTGTTTTTGTTGCTGTTTTTAAATTTATGAAGTCATTATATGCTCATGGACTTAAGTATATTATTTCTGTTGTGTATATCTGAATTTTTTTGTTTTTGTCCTAATGTCTCTCTCTCTCTCTCTCTCTCGCTCTCTCTCTTTTTTTCCTCTCTCTCTTTTTGGCACCCAGGTTGGAAACTCCAGGCACACAATGAATGACCACTTGCATGTTGGGAACCACCAGCAGACGCAGGCACAACAGCTGTTCGAGGAGAACATTAACAGGCGGGCAGTATTGACGGCGCAACCGAATGGTCTGGCCCCCGTGGGTCGGAGTGGCCTCCCAGTGCAGGATAGGGTGCAAGAGGGCGTCCTCTGTCGGCAGGGCAGCTCAAACTCTCTCAAATCCTCCGACGGCAAAGCCAGACCAGCTCCCATGACCCCGGAGCAGGCCATGAAGCAGAACGTGTCCAAGTTGACAGCCTTTGAGCATCACGAGATATTCAACTACTCAGAGATCTACTTTGTCGGCCCGAATGCCAGGAAGAGGCCCGGCGTGGTTGGGAGCCCCAACAACAACGGTTACGACGATGACCAGGGCTCCTACATCCACGTGCCTCATGACCACGTCGCCTATCGCTATGAGGTGCTCAAGGTCATTGGCAAGGGAAGCTTCGGCCAAGTGGTGAAGGCTTATGACCACAGAACTCACCAGCAGGTGGCGCTCAAGATGGTACGAAATGAGAAGCGCTTCCACAGGCAGGCGGCGGAGGAGATCCGCATCCTCGAGCACCTGCGCAAGCAGGACAAAGATGCCACCATGAATGTCGTCCACATGTTGGAGCACTTCACATTCCGGAGCCACATCTGTATGACCTTTGAACTGCTCAGTATGAACCTCTATGAACTCATCAAGAAGAACAAGTTTCAGGGCTTCAGCCTGCCTCTAGTACGCAAGTTTGCGCACTCTATTCTCCAGTGCCTGGACTCCTTGCACAAGAACCGGATCATCCACTGTGACCTCAAGCCTGAGAACATCCTGCTCAAGCAGCAGGGTCGCAGTGGCATAAAAGTAATTGATTTTGGTTCCAGCTGCTACGAGCACCAGCGGGTGTACACCTACATCCAATCCCGCTTCTACCGTGCACCAGAGGTCATCCTAGGGTCACGCTATGGGATGCCAATTGACATGTGGAGCTTGGGTTGCATCTTGGCGGAATTACTGACGGGGTATCCTCTTCTGCCTGGGGAAGACGAAGGGGACCAGCTGGCTTGCGTCATTGAGCTTCTGGGAATGCCAGCCCAGAAGCTTCTGGATGCATCAAAAAGAGCCAAAAATTTCGTGAGTTCTAAGGGTTACCCACGTTACTGTGCGGTAACCACCTTGCCGGATGGTTCCGTGACGTTGAATGGGGGGCGCTCACGTCGGGGCAAAGTCCGGGGCCCCCCTGGGAGCAAGGATTGGTCAACAGCTCTCAAAGGCTGTGATGATCCCTCGTTCTTGGACTTCCTCAAGCAGTGCCTGGAGTGGGACCCATCTTTACGAATGACCCCCAGCCAGGCCTTGCGACACCCCTGGCTCAGGAGACGCTTGCCAAAGCCCCCAGCTGGGGAAAAGGTCCCTATGAAGTGTATCCCAGAAGGTTCTGGGACCATAACGTCTGTCTCGAAATTACCTCCCCCCTCAAGCTCAGCCACCAAGCTGAGGACTAACCTGGCTCAGATGACTGACGCCAATGGAAATATCCAACAGAGGACTGTGTTACCGAAATTAGTGAGCTGAGCCGGGACCAGAGCTGTCTAGTAATTTATTCTTTTTTAACAAGGAAGTAGCCTGTGTCTGATGTCAAGGTGGGGTGTGAAGAAGGAGAGGGGCCTGTCACTGGCTATTTCTGTGTGAAGTCTGTGCAAAAGTTTTAGGCTTTTTTGTAATGGTTGGCTTTGTTTTGCACCTTGGTTTTTAAAGTTTTTTTTAACTAAAGTGGAGCCATGCTTTTCGGTTCTTATCTCAGGACTGTACGTGATGTTCCATGTTGCCAACATTCATGCAAACTGACCCAATATATTACTGAAGCCCAAGTCATTTAACTGACGTGGCTGGCCGGGCCAAGCATTTACAGTGCAGGGCTGAGAGCTCCACTCCGTGGCTTGGCCGCCGTTATCACTGCCATTGCATGGATGAAGGAGGTGGCATCTACCACGGCATCCTCCTTATACCCGTGTCAACAGTTGCATACTCGTTGTTGCTGGTTTTAAATATATTTGTGCCTCCTTGATGCTAAGGTTACAAAAACAGACCTCTTCTGCTCGACGGCGATTCTTTCAAACAGTTCCCGGGATTGAAATGCAAGTTTTAAGTAAGCAAGAATATGTAAGTGACATGGAGGTGGGCAATGAAGTAAAAAAAAAAAAAATAATGAAAAACGTGCAAAAAAAAACATGCAGAAATCTTTGTTTTAATGTTAACATGTGTTCACATTATGCTTTTGGTATGTGCCTAAAATTGTCTCGACATTCCTAATTGGTTAAAAGATGGGAATTGTGGAGTAGATGCATCTGTGCAAATCACAGTTCAAGGTCATGTCTCTGCCATGACACCACATGGTTTAAGTGAAGGTAATGAAGATTGGGTGGATTTATATCTACATGATCCTTACCTTGTGGCTCAGGTCTCTTTCTGGTCCTGCTCATTCGCTGAGCAACAGCAAACTACGATGTTTTACAGTTGGGTATTTAAAATGACATATTCTGGTGCTCTACCTTTTTATTAAGGTACTTTTTTAAATGTAATAAAACCATGTTAATTGACTTATGTAGTGGGTTGGAAAATATTTTCTGTGTTGCCACTGGCAAGGAATTGTGTGACGCGGATCATTTAAAGGAAACCTGTGCGTGTGACAAATTACATTGAACTGGCATGATTGCTATAGGTGTTCCGGGCAAATTAGAGCACAGGTCTTTGTACGGCTGTCTGTTTTTAAAGATTGAATTCATGACTGTAGGGAAAACATTCTGCAGAGGGCACTTGGGGTCGGAGTTTTGCCGCAGTATTATGAATCCCTCAACAGAGCAATATTTGGGGTGATGGATGTTTGTGCCCACGTATTTGCAAAAAGTCGTAATTCTTCAAACAAGGTCCCTTCTAATTCCAGCAGCGTTTTTGGCGGTGTTTGAAACGACAGGTTTTAAACACCCCAAAATCTCAATTTTTAAGTCTAAAGAAACAACTTTGTACACTCTCAAAACCTACTAAATTTTTGTGTTTCGGGCAGTAGAAGAGATCAATTTTTTAATAGCAGTTTTAGCACATTTTTAAGGGTTTGTACACACTTATTTCCTAAAATTATCATATGGGGTTGGCGAGAGTACAGTAAGCACTGAAGCAAACTGAAATACAGGTGCTGTAAATGCGGAACCTGGACGTGCTCCGTCGGCATGGTAACCACGGAACGTCCTCTAACCTTTGTGTACTACCTTGTGTACTACGCTAACCTCCACAGCTAATGCTACACCCATAGGGCCTCATCTATCACGAAGCAGAAAATAGCAGCTCTCTGGGGTGGCGTAGGGGCCCTTTCCCCGGGCAGTCCCACAAGCTGCTAAGCACAGTAGCCCAACAGTCCTAGTGCCACACTTTTGTGAGTATTTACAGCAGCAGGAAGAGTCGTGCCCTTGGTTTTACACAATGTGCCTTTGGTTTTAGTGTCTGTCCACCCATTTCCTTTGCTGTAATCCCACACGACTCCTTAAGATGTTTAATTGGCTATACGTATCTGACCAGCACCCTACCATATCTGTCCATAGGTAGTACCCTGTGCTGGAGCAGTCAATATGGTTTGATTACACGGGTACCGTTTCTTCGAATAAACGCTAATTTCTGCAAGCACCTGTAAAATAATCCAGTATTAAATTTACCGCACGGCTTTCTCACAGGGTGAATGGCGATTTTGTTACTGTAATATCTTCTGTCTTAACATCAATGTTGGTAACATCAGCTGAAGGTGGGGGGGGGGGGTGTATGTCTGGATTTTACCTCAGTCTGTCGATGCACCATGTTTCAGATTCGAACCCAGGGCATTTGCTGAAAGGGCATTCCTCCCTGTGGTTTCCGTGGCTACGTCAGAAGGTAGCTACTTACTGATCCTGATTGAAGGCCTTCCCACTCACCGCGTCCATCCTGCCATACTCTGGAGTAAGGGTCCCCAATCATTTAATGTCCGCGGACTGTCTTACAGCTTACAGGACTTTTCATGAACTGGTAAAACAGTGGAGGGGAGTTAACCAGCCCCTCTGGAAAACCCCCCAAAATTCCCCGCCCGGTGGAATACTGGCTGTAGACTGGGGGAGGGGAACCCCTGTTCTAGAATACCTAGCTGCAAGATGTAAGAATCTTCTTCCGGGGCAGTGCTTACGAGCGGGGCTGCTCCGAAAACCCTGCAGTCATCTGGTGTATTCGAAAAAATGTAGCATAACTTCAGAGCTCCTTTGTTGAGCCTGGTTGGATGTATTCCTGTGGAAGCGGACGTGGTGTGACGACGTATCCACGGTGAGTCAGGATGTGGCCCATTGTGTGACTTGGGGTCAGGCTCATGCTACAGTCGGGTAGCCGGTGAGGACTTTCTGAGGCGCATTTCCTGCCACATCCTATCTGTACTAATGTTGAAACCAGAACTTGGCTACTGTAGGAGACCTCGAATGAATAACAGACTGATTACTTGTTTGTGTTATGCCTCTGTGACATTAAATGTACATATGTGGAATTTGCAGAGTTCATTCTGGATGTGTATCGTTTTATTTTGCCTCTGGATAATTGCTGCTGAAAACACACAGTGTCGTGATGGGTTTTCATCTCGGGGGCCAGTTTTATGACTGTATGCATTGTACAGCCGATGAAGTAAACATTTTTTTTTAGTGATCATTTGTTAAATTTTATCGTTGTGATCAGAAAAATAAAAAATATCCATCTTTACGAATGCTGTGCATAGTGACTCTTTCTTGCGTCGATTATTTTTTATTATCATTACTGCTCCCTGCCACGTTGAAAAGTAAGTTCTGTAATGCGTTCATTTACTAGTGTTGTAGATTACCCATAATGCACCTTGCTGGTATAAGTTGATTTAGAAGTTCAAACTCGGTGACAGTATTTGTAGTGTTTTCTCATCTGTTTTGGGGCAGGCACAGCGAGGAAAATCTCTTGGGTATGCAAGCAGCCTTTCTAAATAACTTTCATGCTTACATTTTGCCTCATTTACACAGAGACCTCATTTGACGTTTGCCAGGAATAAAACATGACACGAGTGTGAGGAACGTGTCCTGTAGCTGTGCTGTAGCCAGAACCTGACCTTCCCTCTGACCAAACAGCCATTAACACGACGTGCATCTCTGCTGCAGTCCATTCAGGGAGCTGCTGTGTGTGTCTTATGAAAATATAAAGGATACTTGCTCCGTACTGATGTCAGCATGTGCAACACGCCATTGTATGCTTGCTGACGCGCAGTTTAGCCGATTAATGCTTGAGTCGTTCTCATGTGGTCTGTACCAGAAAATGAGACTCGATTCCATCAGGGAGTTTCAAACACGCGTGCACAATGAATATGATGTCAGAGACCAGGGCAAAGTCCGGTGAACAGGTGCATAGATTGATTTTTAATCTTTAAAAAATTGTTTAAAACTCTCACTATTATTCAGAGGTAAAACTCATATGTGGCAGATGCTACACGACAAACAAAAAAACATCCATTGAAAGAATTTCTGATTTGCAGTTAGATAAACTAAAGATGCATGTTCAGCCAGGTAGCGACTGCCTGATTGTCTCCAAACTGAAGCATTTCAGATTAACGCAGAGAAAGCATCCGGTTCTGGGGTCCTGGTCTCTCCAGTGCCGAGTGGAAAGCTGGTTCTCTGCTTCACCTTTACCAAACTGAGTCAGATCCCCGTCACCTTTAAGCACCGTGACTTCCCTCCTGCGATAAATTGATGGCCCAGCTGAGGGTTAATGTTAGTGCTGGGATGGCACCCGGAATTGGCGCATTTAGCACAGGCATGAAGGATGCACCCAATGGATGCTTCACAGTCCAACATATCCCACGATTCACTGCACAGAGGTAAAGTGGGCGTGTCCCGGCTAGACAATAGGAGCGGCGCTTTCTGACTCACGGGTGAGGGCGGGAACAGCGGGTAGGAAATTATCCGTAGGCCAGACCCTCCTATTTGACAGCGCTTTCCGAACCTTTCGAAAACCGCAACCTACAAAGGCTACACCTTCGTAGACCGCGTCCTTCAAAGGATGCAGCCCCTGAATTTGGACACAGCCTATGACTGAACCATATAGTACTGGACAAACTGACCCGTGTATTACCTATATGGATCAATAGGGGATCACTCCAGAACATTCTGTGTTGAACCAAAGAAAATACACGTGTGTGTATATGAAAAA
>JAODLC010000065.1:22516877-22529439 GCA_026781145.1 Hippopotamyrus pictus
TAATAATGCCATTGCGTACTGAGCCTCTGTCTTGTTTTCAGTGGGGGTGGGGTCTTTCTGTTTCATGCACCCTCCCTTTCATAGTCTGTCTTCCTCTTGTTCTACCTATAATGGAACAAAGACAGCAGTATGGTTGGGGGGGGGGGGCATCAGCTGTGTGTCAGTTGTCCCACTGATCGCACAGATGGCCTAATGGGTGGGGCTAATCGAAGCACTGTGACACTCCTGCCAGCACAAAAATAACTCCTACCTCCATCATACCCTCCCCCACTCTTCAACCCGCCAATCAGCTGCTTGCTCATTACCAATGGTGATTAATTAGTACAAATGCTAAGGCCTAGGTCATCAACTGGGAGGCTAATCAGCGCTAATGTATCTACTTGACGGAGGGCATGTATCATCCGGACAGCTTAACCCCTCATGACAGGCTAAGCGCGCATGCTAAGTGTTAACATTGACCACATTGATCACTGCCAGGCCCCAAAACTCCGACTCTCTCCAGCTCCTGAGCCTTTGTACTGCATCCACACATTTCTGTGCATGATCTGTGAGCTATGCAGCAGCTCACAGCGACACCACTTTTTTCAAAACTATTTAAACTATTTACTGAGATAGTTTAGGATAACTAAGCAGGCTAAGAAACTTCCGAAGAATCAAAAAACCGTCCAATTGAAAGGGAAACTGCATCTCACTCATTACATTGTTAAATTTAACATTAATTTTTATACAAAAATAATATCTTCACGTGTGGAATTCGGCCGGCAGAAATCATAGAGCTTTCTAATGTGATCAAGCCAGTTGCCTGATAATATTCATATTCTCATTGCGGATCGTGTCACATCTGAGGGAAAAGAGTTCATAATAAGGTGCAGTGAGGGAATTCAGTCTGCTCCCAACTTCCTTTGTTTAGCAAATACTTTTACCTAAAGTGACATACAATTGAAAGCAGAGCCAGACATCCATGGACCAATTGGGGGTTAAGGACCTTGCTCAGGGGTTCAATGGCAAAACCAGTCTACTGACCGTGGGACTAGAACCAACAACCTTCCGATTACAGGCACAATGACCTAATCTGTTGAGCCACGCACCACCGCAGCAAGCTTTGCCGTTCATGAGGAATGATACAGCCAATCATCTGCGGGAGTGGTGAACGGTCTTTTGGGAAGGCATCCGTACATTTCTCCGCAATCAAGGTGTCGTTGTTAATTAACGGCGTGGAAATACGTGTAAGGCGTGCACTGCGCGCCTCAGCGTTTTCACGGGCAGCTCAGCTGAGTGATATATCTGCATGTGATATCTGCCACGGGGCCTCCCGCAAGCTTCCTCCTATTTAGGTCACTGGCAGAGTCTGCGGCTCCATAAATCTCCGCCTCTCCACCAGGGCAGGCGGTTGGGGCAGCTGCCACTTATCACCCCCCGTCTCCCGCAAAAATGCAGCGTGGAAAGTAGGGCCCGGTGGCCTGACAGCTGTCAAGAGCACAACCGTGTTCCGATGACCAAAAGACAGCTGCACGAGGCCTACTGATGACAGCGCCAGAGGCGAACACTGGCCATGGGTCTGTGTCATGGGTCATCATGCTGTCTGCTTCATGAGAACCTTATCTGCTGCTAGTGCAATGTGTGGCTCAGCAGGATGGGGGCGCTGTGCTGGTAACCAGAAGGTGGCTGGTTCAACTCCCAGGGTCAGCAGTGTGATGTCAGTGTTGGGCCTCTTAGTGACGCCTTTAACACCCCAATTGCTCCATCAACTGTCCGACCCTACCTTCCTAATTGTGTGTTGCTTTGCATAAAAACATCTTCTGAAAAGTGTAATGTAGTGCCCTTTTAAACACACTTTTCAAGAACCAAAATAATGAAGCCATTTAGCTGCATGGTGAGTTACTGGAGAGCAGAGCCTCTAGTGATAAAGACGTTGAGATACTGGATGGAAACACCTGCATCACACTTGTAAAAGACAGACGTATTAAATATACAGATGCACCCTGAGTTACCCTCAGACAGTCATCTTTAATGCTTACAATGGTTTCTGTCCTCTTTTCATCTGCACACGGTACATATTTTATGAATTTGTTGCATGATTAATTTAACATGGTACATAAGCCAAGGGATCACGATGGAACAATTTTTCTGGGGAGATGGAACCTGCTGATCTTTGCAAACAAAGCGTAAATAAAAACAGTCACCACACAATGGTAGCCTGACCACGCTCTAAGCTGAAGAACTTTTCTTCCATGTTTTGAAGGCTGGTAGCAGACTGCAAGGTAGTGGATTTTATCTCATTGGGTAAACTTTTGGAGCACCTCAAAGCATGATGAAAACAGTCAATAAGGGTGGCTGTTTCAAAAGGCCTCGTTGACCTATTATTTGGCACATTTGTTGCCAGATGTCACGGGGTCTTGTATTGTAAGATCATTGGCTGGAGCCTTAAAAGAAATTCCCTACCCAGTTCTCATTACCCTGCCTGTGTTTCTATTCAGGATCTCGGGACTAAAGCGTATGCCGCTGATGTGAATTGTGTCTATTCCTCTCCTGTTTTACATGCATCAGATCTGCCAAATTGCCACCAGCAAGAAAATACTAATCACGGATTTTCTCTTTGATGTTAAGTTTGGTGAAGCAGACAGAAATGCCCATGCGTGCAATGCAGCAGAAGCCGCAGCAGCGAAGCCAGAAATGACACTTTGCGTGGCTCGTTTTGCTGCCTGTCCTGTTTTTTTCCTACCAGGAAGGTCTCTGTAGCTTCCCTCTGTTGCTTTGCCACTTCAGCCTCCAAGGCAATGAATCATAAAATCTATTTTTAACACCCTTTCTATTACTTTTGGATGGTTGAACCAAAACCTGTTTTTCCGGTTAGAATCCTCATGTTCGCGCGAGAAAGAATCGCCGTCTAATTGGCAAAAACGTAAAAAAAAATCCCTGTTCAGCAGGTCACGTTTGCGTTAATCTCTGGTACCTAAGAGCAGATCGTTAGACAGCTGAGTGTCTCTGAGAGGCAAACGGCAGAGGGAATAAAAATGACTGTGAATATATCACGGATCACTCATTAAGTGTAGCTGTTTCCTGCAGACTTGATTGGGTTGGATAAAAAACAACGTTACTGAATGTTTTTGGCACGGTTGTGGGGCTGCGTGCTTCCTCTGTGTGTGGTGTGAACAATATTACATGTTCTCCTCTTCCGCTGTCGGTCTGCCTTTATTTTCCATGGCCATATGCCTGTTCTTTTTCTGGCTCTACCAAAATAAAACGCTGCCCTGAGATTAGTGCACAAATAAACACTTGGAATTAAGACGGAATGCTTCAGAATCGCTTTCAGAGAGTGGAATCCCTTTTCTGACAGGCACGTCTGAATAGTCACCTGTGCTATTCAGTGCTGCTAACTGGACTCAGGGTATTTCTATACGTCTAGAAGCCTTCGGCGACATGTTCGGATGCCTCTGTTTAGAAGATGACTACAGATGCTGGAGCAGAAAGCTAAGATGGAGCAGCATTTAGATTGGCTGAATGCAGGCAGCAATTAGCCCCTCCCCTTAGCATCCTTAAGTGGTTACACCTCAAGGCTGTTAGCCCTGGATGCCCTCACCCAGCCTCTCTGTAATGTCACTGTCTGCTTCTGCACGACGTGATTTGATTGATTTTGAAAATGGCCGCTTTGGGTTAGTAATGGAGAGCACTCAGCATGCTTGGGCAGGACCATGTTACAACGAGAAGTGGCTCCGCATTGATCCAAGGCAGCTTATAGATGCGCTGACATGAAAACGGTCTGAGCTTGGCGAAATCTCACCGCTGTGGGGTGTGCACCAAATATAGGAGCTCGGAAACGTGTGACACTTAGATATGTAATCACCGGTAACGAATGATTCATCAACCCACTCTGTAATCTCACATGGCTCCCATACAGAATATTTAAAGAGGACTGTAAAGCATTGGATTCCTTAGTTGTCATTACATGAATTTCAAAGGCCAATCAGTTGAAAGCTTGCAATTAAAGACTCCAATCCATCCATCCATCCACCCACCTTCTATATCCACTTGACCTATGCAGGTTCGCGGGAGTCCGGAACCTATCCCGGAACCTATTCTGGAAACTATCCCAGAACCTATCCCAGAACCTAGGGGCGCAAAGCAGGAAATAAACCAAGACGGGGCACCAACCCATTGCAGTATATTCTCCCATTCAAATCTAAATATTAGCAAATATAATTGGTAACATTTGCTAATATGTTCTACAATTATTCAATTTTAATAAGCCTTAAACAAACTAAAGACTATATTAAATCAGTGATTATAGTAAAGGGTCAATTATTTGAATTGTTGTTCTGTATTTCCCAAAAGTGTGTGTCCTGATGCGTTCCCGTTACAGAACTCACAGGAGGAAGGTGACAGAAGCAAAAGAAACTGGTTTTTATCTTTTGTGTCAACAGTCAATCGGACCAAATGTTTGGCGTTCAGCTTGACTGGTGCCCTGGTAAGTTCCTGTTTGGCATCTAGATTTCCATCTCTGACAGGCTCATAGAGCTGTTTTGTTGTTTGCTTTTCCCTGGGAATCAAACAACAGAAGAAAGCTGGAAGCGGGGCCTTCTACAATCACACCCTCGTCCTGCCAGGCTGTTACGTGGCGTCAGGTTCCTGTACAGGGATTTCTCCTTAAATCCCCGGAAAGCTGAGGCCTGTTATATTTGGAATGGCCTGACGCATAGCCAGAATCCTGCCGTCTGCCTGCCTCTCTGAGCGGCTGCGGCACCATCTGCGCAGCTGTGAGCCATATTGCGCAGCTGTAATGTAATGGGACCCAGGAGCAGGTCCAGCGACAGGTGGCAGGTGCCTGACACATGACGTCTGGCATCTCACTGCTTGCTCTTGAGTCTCACCTCTGGTTTAACAGGGATTTTTGTTTTTTCAGATTTCCTCTTGGCTGGAGTTGTCCATATATTGTTGCCCCACAGGATTTCATCTAGATGGTCTTTAGTTAAGGCCTTCTTCACATTATGTGGGCGACTTATAATTTGGCTTTATTCAATTCAATTGAATTCAATTGATTTTTATATTCTGCCTTTCACAACACAGTTTGCCCAATGCACAGGAGTGTGTGGTGATCCATTATAAATTCATGTATACTAAATCTTTCCTGGTACAGGGATTTCCATGACTTTGTTAGGCTCCCACACAATGTGTTTTATTCTGTGACATCAGAGCGATGGCTGACATGCAGTGAGTCAGTGTGGTGTGTTTAGTTCTCCAGCGAACCACCATCTGTCCCTCAGAGTGTCTCTCATTTTACACGACCTTCCCGGCTGCCCTGTTTGCCTGTAGCTAGTCCACCGTGATATTTGCTTGAATGTTATTAGCTGATGGTCTTAGTGGGACCATCTTACAGCTTTCATCCATAGTTACTCACTTTGTGTATAATTGTCCACAGCTGAACATCTCAGTGGAGCTGATTACAGTGAGTCCTTCGTTGAGGCCTGCAGGATCGAAGGAGAATGCTTCGTTGTCTTTGATGAAGAGATCACATCCGTCAGACTCTCATAGTGTTACTAGAAAAATCCACACTTCGGTGAGCTTGTCAGTTGTCAACGAACCCAAAACCATTTTCATTCAGAGTTTTGGCGGAGAATATGGGACTTGTTGTACTCTATCTAGTTGCTGCTGATATTTTGGCCTTCCGCTTGAATTACCTCAAGCCCTGTATAGCAGGGTACAGCCCAAAAAGGCTTCTATCCAGTACAGCACACTGAGCAGGATGGTTCCAGAACAGCTCCTACAGATGGCAGGTTTTTGCAGGCAGGCTCAGTGCCTTGGGGTGGGAACAGTAGACGGAACTTCACGCAGCCCTGTGTAAGAACAAACTGACCGAGGTTGGCTCTCTCAATTAGAGGAAAAGTTATTTCTGTTCTAGTAAAAGGCTTTGCCATGTTCCTCACATCTGGGTCTGCAGTAGGTGGGGTGGGGGACACATTTATCTATCCCCCACACACCCCTGTCAAATCATCTACTCCATCATGGAGCAAGCAGTACTACCAATTCCCAGAAAACCCCGGTGATCTTCTGGCCAGAGGTGGACATTTTGGCTCCAGGAAGTAAAAATCCAGGCAATTATTTTGTTTCAACCGACCATTTGAGCATTAAGAGTCACAATCTCAGAGTACTGAACTGGTTGGTTGATACTAAATTTCAGTCCGGATTTTTACTTTGTGGACCTGAAATGTCTACCTGTGCTCCTGGCCTTCTAAGGTAGTCCAGTAAGGTTCTCTGCCCCTTAGCCAAGCAGCTAAATCAGTGTCTCCCAATCCAGTCCTCGGGGACCCACAGACAGCCCATGTTTTCGCTCCCTCTCAGCTCCAAAAATGTGGACTGTCTGACAGGGAGCCCAGAGGGAGCAAAAACGTGGACTGGCTGCGGGTCCCTGAGGACCGGATTGGGAAACATTGATTTAGCTGCTTGGTTAAGAGGCAGAAAAGTTCTGCAAATCTCTGCCCTGAAGCATTTCCCAGCTGCCCCACCTGTTTTATCAACATCTGAAAATTTGTTTAGCTTTACTATGACACTTGTTTTCTTTTAATTTTGAATAGCCTTTACATAAAGTATTTAATCATCTTTGTGTTCTGACAGGTGCTTTAATTCTACCAATTTTCAATCCTCCACTCATAGCCTAAAACATTCAAACACATTCAAAAGCGCATTTCATTTCCTGTACAGCAAGTCTGACAGGGGATTTTTTTTTGCCGTATGTTTACTTGATGGAGATCTAGATTAAAACAATACTGTAACTATGGAAAGACTGTATGACCTTTAGTAGCCTGTTGAACTGCCTTATGGACAGCCACTGAACTGAAGTGACCTGGCTGGGAATCCTTGGGTTCGAGGGGAAGTCACAGGCTAGGTCTGAAGGGGACGAATATCCCACCTAAGGACCTTGGATGTCCTTGGATGAATTTGCACTTTAAAGAAGAGTCATGAAGCTCAGTGCCCTACAAACCTAATAACCGCACCCTGCCCTGCCTCAATGCCGTGTGTCTTCATTGTCTTTGACTTGCATCTTTGTAGGGCGGGGTTGCCACAGTCATTAACAGACAAAAATGCTGAAAGTCACTTGCAATATGGATTAACTTAATGACATGATAGGTGTCAATAATACAGCTAGAACACGATTCAGAGTGCAATGAGCTTCAAATGCATTTGCAGAATGTCGCAAAATATTCCTTCTAAGGCAGCTCTTGTAAGGAAATAACCAGATAAGCCAGTACGGGATCCCTCAGTTTGTACCAGCTGTACAGCTTACTTAACAAATGATTGCAGAAGCTGATCATAACTAATATGGCTAAACTTAGAATGGAAACAGTGAGACAAAAATGTCCCACCCACATTAAATTCCAGAGTCTTTGCTTGTTCCTGTCACCCACAAAAACAGGTGTCATATGTTTGGAAGGGTAGAAATAGCCTTTTTCTTCATACGAAGGCGAGGTGAGCCTGAGAGCGTGTCACGCTTTAGCAGGACAGTGACGGAATAAGGATGTTGGCACACCATGTTTTTTTTTTTTTTTTTGTGGGACCGTTGCCTGGCAACCACATAGCCCAGTGGATTGATGCTCCGGGGAGAATTTGAGCCGCCTTCTTATGGAGGAATCGGCCTGTAATGAAGCAGCTGCTGTCAACAGAGGGCGGGTGGGCCTGCGGAGCCTGGGAGATGTCCCGGACGGAGACGCCCTGACAGATTCCTCCCCGTTACGGAACCGCCGCTGCCGGTTCGAAGAATGTGGGTAGACTTGCTTAAAGCACGTCACCAGTCAAAGATGGCGCCAATCCTCAACCACCAGGTGACTGTAATACTGAGACCTACTGTCTAGAAATACACGTAAATAACCTGACCACACACCTGGTCGGAACCAACCTGTATATATGAGATGGTAGGACAGTTACATGAAGAGGATCAATTTCATTTTTGAAAAATATGATGTCTATGAAACATACAGGCAATAAATATATAATTAATGTATATATTGAAATATGTCTGATTTGTGAGGCCAGTCTATGTAATTTACAGTTGTGGGTGTAATCCAGAGGGGCAATAGGATGGGATTAACAATAAGAAGGAGTCTCCGCCCCCTATCAGATCTGACCTCATCAGCTTGTCATTGAGTAATAAGGACCCCTACAGGCTGACTCTGGTTGTTTGTTATTTGTTTTCTGAAGGAAAGACAGTCCGGATTCCAGGGACAATACGTCTGCAAACTGTGCTCACTGTAACTGTGTCACTGGCACAACGCTGTCACAGTTATACAGCCTGGGAAGAAGCATCTTCCACGTCCGGTTAATGCTCGTATTTTTGGGTAAATAGCCAAATGAACGGAATCCTTTTAAAATGAAAAAAATCCAGGATTAAGCAAGACCTTTCATTTCTATTTGTCAACATATACATTCCGTACTTTTGCTTCGTCTCTCTTTTAATGCACGGTTGGGCATGCAGACCCACCTAGCACCACCTAGTGACTAGAGGAAATAAGGCAACTAAAGGCTGCAGTAAATTATTTCCATCACCAGGGGCGTATTGCTGCCAAAATAGACCAGAATGAGCACATATGGAATTAATCTAAACAGATGAAGCGACACTTATCTGAAGTATCCATCGTGTGTTATCTGGTTAATTACTACATATTTTTATGACCTATAATTATTAAAGCATTTATACTTTTATTTGCTTTAAATATTTCATTTGAAATTCATATTGAGAGAACTCATGCTTTACAAGTTTATTATATAATTACAGTCTGTAATTAGCAAGTTATATGACAGAAAAGGCTTCATTTATGACAGAAAAGAGAATAAGAACGACTCCCCGTTTCCTTGTCAGACCTAACATACAACATCTGGTAACTGAGCACCTCCAGCATGAATGGAAGATGGGGGGGGGGGGGGGGTTGTCTTTGGAGTAAGTGGACGCTGGGAATCTGTCACTTCACAGGAACACCATAAACCATCCAAAACTTTACATTTGTAGCCCATAAACCATCCAAAACTTTACATTTGTAGCCCATCAATGCATTACTGCTGCTTATTTATTGGCACTGTCTAGGTTAACTAGCCTGTACAATTACACATCAACAGTTTCCCAGCTTGAATTTAAACCTACAACCTTGCTCAGTATTGACACCCAAGTCTACACTTTGCCCAGATGTTCACATACACAGAAACATGATTGGGTCAGGGAGTTAACCAATCAGATTGTAGAGGAGGTGGGGCCAAAACATCTGATTGGTTGATCCCACCTCTTTTAGTTACATGGACCCACCTTCTCTATAATTCAGTTGGTTATCTCTCTGAACTAGTCATTTTTCATTCCACATTTTTTTTTGCGTACGTAAAACTCCTATGTGCCTGTAGAAGCTTCAAAGAGGCGGAAGGGAACTTCTCCTAAAAGTGTAATGAAGTCATATTGCATGAGGCTGACTGTATTCATTTTATTATGGGCTGTAAAATGGTCAACAGGGTATTTGAGCAAATTGAACTGAGCAAATAGAAGCTGCACTCCAAGGCTTTTGTCCTATATATGCAATATGTGCTTTATGTGAAAAGCTTTGGCTGAATGCCAATTTCACTGCACATTGATGAAAATTTGTTCTAACACAAAGAGGAGATTAGAGGCAGCTCATTTTTATGTTGAGATTAAAGTCAGATGGCGTAGACGGCTCTCGTTCTGCGAGGATTGGTTTCCGCTCCGGTTTAGAGGAATACCTGAATTATTCATGTCATATTCCACACTCCATTGGCGAAAAACCAACAATAGGCTGTGATACAAATCACTAAACCAGGGAGGAGGACCATGACTTATGTTCTGTCATGTGCGGCTGACGGCCCGGACACCCTTTTGTCACACAGCCTTCCCATCAGCAACAGGTTGGACATCAGAAGTAGGGCCAACTCTAGGATCTTTTAAGGTGGGGAGCACAGGAGCCCATAATTATACAGAGGGGCCGACTTTATGTAGCAGATACGAAGATCCAAAGTCTTTTATTTTAAAGTATTTCTGTTAGTCTCTGGGCCCTGGTGGATCATGCGGTCACGCTTATCCAATGAGTAGCGTTGGTGGGCGGGTCTCACGTGGTGAGACGTGAGGCGAACGAGAGCGCGGGGTTGAGTAATGGCGGGAACAGAGTCGCGCGAAGTTTCCAAAAGGAATCACGGTAGTTATACTTTGAACCCGAGCGACCCGGTTTTGTTTTTGGCAGGACAAAAGTCTGCGTTTTTTTTTTTTTAGAGTTATTGAGGCTGAGCCATCTCAGGCAGAGAGCGTGGCGAGCAGTCCTGCGTACGTGTGCTGCAGCGGAAGACAGCGACGCAGTGGGGCTGTTGTTTGGGCGTGGTCGGCGACGGCGGTGCGTGACAAGTGGTATTTTCGGGAGTTCGAGTCGTATCCTGGCTTCGAGTGGAAGTGAAGGAGCTGAGGAATATCGTGGAGAAGGCCATTCGAGTCAGCGGTGCTGAAGTGGAGGCCGCGTGCGCCATTTTTGAGATCTAGGGCCCCGGAGCTCGGGCGAGTTCGACCTCGGATGCTGTGTGCAGGAATGACCCTGCCATACAGAGGCCTCCTTCTGCAACTCATCCTGACCCATTCCATCATCGACTGGTGAACCCGCCCCTTCTGCTTACCCTTTCGCCCGGGTAAAGGACTCGGTAAGGTTGCCGGTTTGGACAATTGTATGGATAATGTGTGTGTTGGACGTAGTTGTTAAGTGCAGTTGCACGGTAATTTAAAGTGTTTGTTTAATGTCATTTATGTACTGGACTTTGAATAAGTAAACGACGAATGGTATTGTGCTATGTTTTGCTGAAGTATTGTAACCCTGACATGTTTTCCTTTTTGAGTTAAACCTGGATTTTCTGTTATTGTTGGTGATGGGACAAATTGTGGTGAATTGGTAAAAGGGTATGTTTGAGTTATTTAATTTCTTTTGCGTTATTGTGGCCTAATTCAGCCTTATGGTCTGAAGTACAGACGCTCCTCTACTTACGAACTTTCAACTTACGAACTTCCAGACATACGAACAAAGAGGACTGCAAGTCCAAATTGCATTCCTTAGGCTCCCGTTTCCTGTCCGCAACATAAATTTTTTTTTCTGCGTGCCAATTCTGCCTAGTACGACTTCTGGCTGCTACTCCCGCCGCATAGCAGCGTAGCGTGCGTACTCCCAACATTCTAGTTTATTGTACA
This sequence comes from Hippopotamyrus pictus, assembly GCA_026781145.1. NCBI lineage: Eukaryota > Metazoa > Chordata > Actinopteri > Osteoglossiformes > Mormyridae > Hippopotamyrus > Hippopotamyrus pictus. The sequence continues at coordinate 22,528,084 of JAODLC010000065.1, forward strand.
GTACTTGCGTTCACCCTTAAAATGATGTTGAATAACGACTTACGAACATTTCAAGTAGCCTACTGTTTAAGGTTGGTGGACAACGGAAAGACTTTTCGTTTACAATAAATCACTCATTTATGTGTTTATTTTGTGTTTAGGGTGATTTATGCATTTGAACGTCGTGTAACTATCTGGGGGTAGGGACATCCCACCTGATGTGCTGGGTCTTGGGAGTGCAGGGCTGTCGGCAGGTTATATCGATACCCGGCTGAAAGCGTATATACTGCAGGGTGCCACCGTGACCATTTCGTCCCCTGAACCTGCCTTCCAACACCCTACCGCAGTAGGTCGGGTAAAACATATTTGCATATGCAAATACTGGGACTCAGGTCTACTTAGTCTTCCTGGGTAGTATAACAGCCGGTTTCCCCCCTATCAAGGCGGGGCGAAATTTCCCTGCTACATTTATCATTAGCCAGTGCTAATTTCTGCTAGCACATCTTTGAGAATCGCCACGTTTTGCAAGTATCAAACGCTAATAGAATTAGCTTTTGCTTGCGTAAAATTGCATTACGAATCCATTCCATTCAGCTGTTCTATCATACTCCTTTAAGTAGGAGGTTGAACGTTCCAAGTTAACGGGAATGGTTCAATACATCGCAATGTTCGATAATACTAATACTGAATGACATATAGAATATGCCCTTTTTCCTTCAGATAATCCATGCACAGAATACCAATATTTCTGTCTGATGCAACCAGCTGGGTTTGATCGCACTTCCGGCACTACTGATAAGCAGGGCCGTGTCAGCATGGTTACGGCTTGGGTAAGGCTCATGTGTGTTACAATGGAAAACCGCCAAGTCATGTTACGCCTCGGGTATGGTTCAGTTTTAGGTGGCAGTGGAAAAGCACCACAAATGTAAAGTCCCCCTCCGACTTCCCCTTTGCTGTGGGTGTCATATAAGCAGGGGGAGACTTACAACAGGGTAATTGGCCATTCCAGACTGCAAAAGGGAAAAAATATATATTTATAAAGGAAGAAAACTACTGTCACATTGTGCGTTTAACCATTTATAGTTTTTGTACAGTCCAGAAGCATAAGAGACTCTGAATGTTTATATAAATATTACCCAGTTTTTCTGGCCTGTCTTCTTTAGAGTGTGCTGTGTCATGGCCGCCAGTCTATAGTGCAAAGTTGCCATGGCGATGCCGGCGGGGTGTGAAGCCATCAGTAACGGGGTTGGGCGAGAACTTGTCGTTTTTGTCGAGGAGCCTCATCACGGGGAGATCAGAGGGTGGGAGAACATGGGGTGGGGGCCTCCAGTCCAGACTGACAGGGGAGTCTCTTTGCGGGCGGGGGGGGGGGGGGCG
>JAODLC010000065.1:22539063-22556095 GCA_026781145.1 Hippopotamyrus pictus
GGGGGTAAGGGGGGAGGGGGTTCGCCCAGGGCATCATACAAGCTAGAAACACCCCTGACTGGGGGCCCAAGCCCACGTCATGAGAGCATGCTTCTAAATCCAAGTCACAATTCACCGGGTAAAATGTACAAACACAGAGATAAATGTAACGTACAAAATATAAATACACTGGTTTTATTGAAATGTTTTGTACAATAAATTTAGATGTTCGTTACCACATCAGAAATGTAACGGTACAACATGGTATTTAGTACTAATCTACCACAACAACTTCTATAACTTTCAGGAGGAGGCTGTGAAGCGTGGATGTGAAGTCTGCAAGAGTGGGAATTGGCAGACACATCCAGATTCAATACTTTATTGACATTTGTTTGCCAATTCATTATGTATCACTGTTTTTTAATAGTTTTTGCTGAAGAGCAGTTTTTCAGCTCAGAATGCTCAGTGAAATGAATAAATACATTTCCTGACATGGGTGAAAAATAAACACTCTGCTAGTTGTGGCTATGAGTTGGTTACAGCTAGTGCTGAGGAGCTCGAAGGCCCTGTTTTTTTTTTGAGCTTACAAATCACAGTGTAAAAAACAAGTCATAAAGCCATCAAGTCCAAGTGCAAGTCTAAGTCATGCATGTCTAAGTCCGAGTCACAAACACGCGACTGGACTCAAGCACCACAGACTGGGCACATAGCAGCTGCTTTTGGTGGTAATTAAGCATTTCAGAAATTAAGAGAATTTGTTTCCATGGCAGAAGTTTAGAGAAAATCTGTCCACATTTCCTTCCACACAGTGTATGATTGAAGAGTACCATCCGTGGAAGATTCAGGGAGCCCTGCACTTGACAGGGGCCCTTGAATTAAGTAAAATTATACTTAAGATTGGGTGGGGGCCCAGACATTTTGTCAGGCGGCTCATAATTTCTCGGTACACCCATGGCACCATCACAATCAATTCCCTGACATGTTAAAACACAATCAGGATCTCTGTCTGCTGATACTAGTAGGGGTTTCTATGGCCCCAACCCTTTTCGGCAGAGCCACTCTGAAATGCATTTGTCAATTGCAGTGCAAATCAGGAAACGGAACTGGAGTTGGGATTGGGAAAACAACTATGGGGAACAGAATTGGAATTGAATTCGAATTTCAGGGAGATTTAAATTCCAACTCCAGTTCCATTTCCTTGGATTTGGATTGGAATTGACGAATGCATTCCGGAATGGCCCCAACACTGCACTTTCCAATGCTATGAAAAGAGATAAAGTCAGGGACTAGCAGAGTGCCTGCTCAGTGGGAGGCTTTGGTGTTGATGTGCGGCAGCCGCCTCCCTGTGGTGGGAGATTTAGCTGGAACAGAACAGACAAGCGAAAAGCGAGCTCCAGTGGCTAAGAATGAAACTGCTGAAGACGATACTTTCTCCTGCACTGGGCGGCCTTGCGTCTTCACACCAGAACAGGAATAAAAACAACACCAATGGAAGGAGAGGTTCACTGTGCCTCACATTCATATTATGCATTTTAAAAATATGCAGAAATTTGCCCAGTGGAAGCCTCTACTAGAGAAACCATGAGAAAAGAGTCCGACCTTCTGGCTGGAGATAAGGGGCTGAGTCTAGAGGCCTATTGCACGTAGAGCTGGAGATAGAGATGCTGTCGCGCTCAGGACGTGGATGCAGCTGAGGTTTGTGGTGTCAACTGTCACAGTCGGTGGGGGTTTATATGCACTGCTTACCGTAAGCAGTTCTGCATCTTTTCTCCACATCCAGTGGGTTCCTGTGGACCGTCACATGACAGCTCAGCTCGCGGCAGACGAGGGGGCCCAGAGCTGGAGATTTTAGACGTGAGAGTGTAAGGGCTACGGTCTGCAGCTGTTTGGTTACTGGAAGAAGCACAATGAACAGCCTAGTTATTGAGGTTCAGCTGTCAAAATAATAAGCTTCTGTAGATACAGAAAGATGAAACGTCATCCGAAAAGTATCTTACCCATAGTAAAAACAATTAGATATTCAAAGAAGGACATTTGACCAATTACTCCCTCAGCATGAGGGATGCAGCAGCGCTATAACAATAGGCAATGCGCTACTGGTTAGTGAAGAATGCTGAAGCTGATGGAGGTTTGTTCATGAGCCTGAAGCTGAGTATGCGTGTGAAGCTACTTTTGTAGGTGCTTATCGTTTATCTCCCCGTCGATCTGTGTTGACAACAAATTAGTCTTGGATCTCGTGGCTTCGTGCAACGCTGTGGTTTCGATGATCCCGGTAAATGCTGATTGCGGTTTCACGTGCCTCTTACTGTGTGCTTATTTTATAACATGAAGAAATTCTTGGTTTCTTAGCCTTGTAGAAGACACCCTCGGGTGGGGGGGGTGGGTGGGGGTTTAAGAGTCACTTATTGTAGCCTCATCGCCCCCACATTCACGCTGGGGCTGTTTCATGACAAGGCAAACCTCCTCTTGCAAATCTCTGACAGATAAATGATGTGTTTAGAATGTACTCAGAAAAACTATGAAGTTGAAGATGGGAAAGTGAGAGTGTGAATCTCTTCCTTACAAGCCTTGTAGCTAAAACCCTACTGAGGGCTTGTGTCTCTCTTCATGATGCAGCCTCACATGGTCACATGGGCTGAGATGGGGTTGCATTTGGCCTGAGTAGAGTCGCATTTAAAGACAACCGTTGGAAAGCACTCTGTCAAGCGTGGGAAGGAACATATGTGAGACCTGAGCAGATGAGTAACAATGTTTCTCATTTTCAAGCAAGGTGTGATATTTCCGTGCAGTCTGTCTGTTTGGTTACTGCAAGAAGCGTGAGTGTGTGTTTCTGAGTGCTTGTGTGTGTGCGTGTGTGTGTGTGTGTGTGTGGTAGTGTCTCTGCATGACCGATAGACACATTGCATTGCAGTTATGGGTCCTATCCTCTGAGGATGTGTTGACATTAAGCCTTACGAATCCGGTTTCTTACACTGTCATTAAAAGGATTGTGTGATGAGATAAATACAGCGCTTGCAGAAAGTGTTAATTCCTAATTCTGTAATAATGTTGCAAATTTATTGGTTCTATAACAAAAGTCCAATGACAAGTAATGTTTAACATATTTGCATATATCTTCCGCAGAGACATTTACATTTTATTAAGTGTCATATTTTTTGACTGACTCCTTCAGTTCTGTTCTTACCATTTTGCTATTAATTCCAATTGTGGTCATTGTTCCCAAAGGGATACTAAACACAAACTTTAGGAGTAATATTCCACTGCAGGTGTTACTAATGAAAAAGTACCCAGTGAGACTGCATGTCAGTGAACAGCTCAACTTACTGTTAGTTGGGTTTTAATTTATTACTACTTGAAATTAATGTTTTACATAAACATTACATGTTTCTACTGTGAATTATACTTTTTGTAAAAAATAATATTTTTTATTATGAAACCAATAAATCTGGAATATTTTTACGGAATTAAGCAAGCGTCCCAAGACTTTCTGTGAGCGCTGATATGAGGTTCTTTCGTTCCAGTTCTGTGTTGCTGGAATAGGGCAGAGTCTTTCATAACTCAGATCATCCACTGTTTTTCACCAAGAAAAGACAATGGGATTCAATACTAAACTGTAAGACATGCAACACAATGAGATGCATCTTTCTTTGTTTTAATCATAGTCAGAGATAGTCAATATAGTCATAGACCATACTTCAAATGATTCTGCAAACTTACAGTGAGTTTAGATTATATTTGCATAAAATTGCAAAAACTGTGACCATCACCACTGAGCACAATGGTATGGAGTTCTTCTGTCATTTTACAAACACTGCAGATAGAAAACGAATAAATAAATGTATAAATTCCTTTTGTATACAAACACTTCAAATAACAAATAAACAAATAAATTAATTAAAAAAAAAAAAAAACCTTCCCAAAATTATACATACATTTTAGGTATAAAATTAATAAATTAAATAAAAAAGTTAAATTAGGTAAAGTTAATTAAGTTAATTAAAGTTAAATGGAAGCCTGGTGAAACTGCTATATCCGGCTTGAGCGGGCTTGCCGCTTCCTGCGAGAAAGCTCCTTGCACGCTTGCAGTTTGCTGCCCAGGAGAGATGCTCTGTTGAATACTGCCAACAGTTCTTGTATTCCCCTTCTCTGGACCAGCAGGTCATCAGGCTAAATGGAAGCAACAAAAGCCCTCAGGATTTATCGCGACAGGTACTCTGTCAGTGAGTAGAATGGTTCTCCTCAATGTCATATTTTTACGTTCGAAAGCAATGATTTAAGAAATTTAACATGCACTTTTAATCTCTGAGGTTTAGGCATCCCAGAATAACATTTTTTTTTTTTTTTGCGAGTTAAAGGAAAACGTAATCTATTTCACGACTGCATGTTGATGGGAAGATCAGGTGATCAAATCGTCAAAGGAAGTCTTTATAATCCTTGACCATCACATATGAAAAAGTAGAGTTATATATTCAGTATAATGCGTTAATTCTCATAAGAAGTCACGAGTCCAAAATAGGCCAATCTTGGCAACTAGATCTTTGGTTCTATGTCTACAGCTAGTGACTGTTAGAGATTTTTCAAGCATGTCTGATCTGGGATAAAAATTCTGCACATCCCATTTTGTACATTTCAGATAACCCAGTCATCACAACATTCAGAAATCAGCCACCAACAGCAGGCAGTGTTTTTAACGAAAACTCCTCAATCAGGGATCCCTGTCAGTGGTTTTCTTTTGAGACCAACTCGAGAGGCTTCCTGTGGTATCGGGTCCACTTACCGCAATTGCCCAGAGGTCCTGAAGATGGGCCTTCAGGGTTCCAGTGTTTGGGAAATGGTTCTTCTTTAAGGTTTCCAACCTACTCCTGGTATGGCTGATGCTGACCTTCATATCTGGATCTGTGGTGTCGTTCATCATGCGTGACAGAATGTTCACGTACACCTCCAGGACCTCTCCAATGATCACTCCTTGTTCCCCATCCTGTCAGAGCCAAACACAAGTCAGGGAGCTGTCCATCATCGAGAAACACACACGCCGGCATACACACAGTCAAACTGCTGGAAGCAGTAGGAGATTACATGACCGCTTTGCTGCAAAATGCAGTAAAGGTCAGTTAGTAACGTGAATTAATATTTACTTTAAAGTTGTCCAGGTTGTTCAGGCTTCTCAGGAAAATGGGGTTGTGGAACAAAGACTTGTCGTTGGTTTTCTGCAAAGAAGAACAGAAGGGAAACATGTGTGGCTCATCTTGGTGTCTTCAGACTCCTAGCTGAGACTGGAAGCGACAACGTTCTCTGCATAGTTTAACACTTCTGAAATGATAAAGCATGGCTCAGTTTCATTTGAGCAAACCACAGACTATATACCCACTAAACTATATACTTAGTCACGACGACTGGCTCAAGCAGCACCTTAAATTTCTCCAAAAACCATTGACGATAGATGACTGGATGGTTGGACTTAGAGGCAAAAAGTTATTCTGTATCCATGATCCCAGCCAAACACATATCAGACCAGTATCATCGCATACAGTGACTATACTTACAAAGTATTCCTTCATTTTTCTGACATCATCCCTCATGTTATGTGATATATAGTCAGTTGAACTCGCCCAGCTGAAAATCATCACAAATATCCCACATAGAAGGTACAGCTTTGGTGAAGAGACCATTTGTTTCAAGGGTTGTGCCTCTGATCTGTCAAACTGCTCAAGTCGCTGTCACGATAAGGGCGTTCCGCGCCTGGCGCAGTGCTATTTATCGATAGGTGCGAAGCTGAGGTTTCCTTGGTGTGGGTTGTGTTTTACGCTCGAGTATGGATTCCCAGGAAAGTCCTTTATCTTGCTGATTTTGAGTTTTTGTTTTCTGGTAATAACCTTGTCAGGTAACTTGGTGAAAAAAAGCCTTTAATAGACAGTGTCAGTTGAGCTGCGACATCTCTGTGTGAATATGTCTGTTTCTAAGGTGAACAGAGGATGGAAATGAGTTGGACATGACTGACCATTTCAAACGTGGACACATCTGAACTGGGGGAGGGCAATTGAGGTGGGGTATGTCATGTCCACCTGTCTGTTTTCTTATGAAACATTGGTATATAATCTTTTGTTGTTTACAAAACATGCACAAGTCTGGACACACTAATAATAGGATTCATTATTCTGTCCTTGGCATTGTTTCCCAATATTCTCGTGAAGTTAGTGGGGTTGAGTACTTTGCATTAAGCGGGGACCTTTACCTGTACAGGAAAACCCTACATTAGAGGACAGGATACCGCAGAATGAAACTTTATAGGGGAATTCTCTTTTCGCCTAACTTGTTCTGCACCCCCATAAGACACACAAAGAGTGCGAGCTTGGGGCAGGCAAAGGACAGCCGCCTAAGGTGCCCATGGAGCCGGGTGTTAAGGGCCTTGCTCAAGGGCACATGGACCTGTGGCTTATCTGCTAGGGCCAAAGCTCAAACCAGTGATCTTCAACACACTGCCTCCCAGTGCCGTCATGTTTTATATCACGCTCCACTGAGTGGGCTCCCCGGATTGCCCCGATTGACACTTGCACCTGTTCCTCGCCTCTGTATCCCAGCCTGCCCTCACACTAGGTATAAGGTATTGCTTCCTTCCATGGTGCTTACTGAGCAATTGCTTTCTGTCTCTCCAGTTCCCTGCTTGCCTTCACCTCTCCTATTAATCTCCATTGCCTTCCTGCTTATCCTGTATGTTTCCTCCCTAGTCATCGTGCTTGTGTAGGGTTGATCTTCCCTGTTTTCGACCCTCCAGGAACCGTGACCTCAACAAAGATCCCAGCCTGTCAGCTTTATTTCTGGTTGCCTGTATTCCTAAATAAAACCCGCTTTCTCCACTCTCTGGTCTCCCGAGCTTCTGTCCCTACCAGGCGTGACAGAATAACTCGTTGAACAATGGATTTGGCTGAGACCCACCTCCAGCTTCAAGACTACCAGGCGAAGATCTCTCAGCTGGAATCGGTGTGAAATCAGCTCGTGGAAGGACAGTGGGCTGCGGCTCCTCTTCATGCTTCTCCTCCTTGACCAGTCACATCATATCTCGATCACCGTTTCGTAAAAGTAGAATGGAGATCCCAACCAGTGCCCTCCTGGGTGCGGTTTGCGATTTCACTACTGACTGGTCAAGGCTGAGAGTGGCTGACTGCCCTGAGGATGGAGAAGAGCCCCACTCTGGATTCCTCTGTCACCTTCCGAGGGCTTTTGGAGAAGTCTTTGACCATCCTGGAGAAGTCTTTGACCATCCCATGGTAGGTCAGGGAGGCAGGGATTCTCTCTGCAACAAGATTTTTAGTCCCTATCCTCTGGTTTGGGGTGGCTGACATCCTGTCTGCAAGTCCTGTACCAACATGCTCTGAATCCAGAGTTGCAGGTGGAGATTGTGAGCCGTGGAGAGACGTGGACTGCGCCGGACAACATCATCCGGGATTGCCGCAAATCACATGCCTGGACAGAGTCTGCCCCCATGTTACCGAGGCTCTGGCACAAGGTATCATCCATCCTTCCAAGCACCCTGTCAGCCTCTGCAACTGAACCAGAGCCCATGGAGCTGGGACATGCCCCTCTCCCCCATTCGGGTAGGGGTCTCCACTCTCGTTGGTGTCACATAGAAACAGGTGGTGGTTCCTTGTACCCTCATGTTGGATGGGACAACCGCATATGCGGTGACACTCCTGGATAGTGGGGCAGCCTCGACCCTCTCCACCGGGGGTCCAAGGGGTAGAAGGTAAATGGTTAGCCTACGGCACAGTGCCGCTTCTCCTGCGAGTAGGACTGGAGCATCAGGAGAACTTCCAGCGGCTGTGTGATATGAAGTCAGTCAAACTCGTCCAAGAGTTGCATCTCTGATCTGTCAAAATGTTCAAGTCGCTGTCAAGACTGTCTGAATGCCAATAGATTTCAGCACTGTTGGTGCACTGTTGGTTGACTGCTGCAAAGCTGAGGTTTCCTTCATGTGGGTGGTCTAGAATTCTGTGTTGTGCTTATGGTTTCCCAGGGAGCTGTCTTACTGATGTTGAGTTTTTGTTATCGCGTAACAACCTTGTCAGGTAACTTCCACCACCACCAGCTCCTTTACCTTGCTGAATTTTTAAAAAATTTTAAGTTTTTGAAAAGAGTTTACGTATAACATGAATAAATCAAATACCAGAGTTAAATTAGATAAAATTAAATGAAGTTAATTAAGGTTCCTTAATTAAGGTTCCTTGTTTTCTCACAATTCTAGAATTCTGGAATCTGCTTACAAATTCCCAGGAAAGCTGTGCCCTGGGGTACCACGAGAGCAGTGTTTCCCACCCCAGTCCTCGGGACCCCTATACATATACATTTTTGTTATCTCCCAGCTCCCCACACACCTATACCAGGCATTAGTATCCCTGACTGGCTGGGAGTTAGCAGGGAGCAAAAACGTGGGCTGTCAGGGGGACCCCAAGGACTGGGTTGGGGGATATTTCATTAAAAGACTTTCGTTCTGCAACATAGTAATTGCTGATTCCTACTGGTCTGACAAAAATTCTGCTCAGAAACGTAAGCAGCGTAAAAATTTCCTACAAATTTGTAAATTCATTGCACTTCTTGAATATTGTTCATTTATCAAATCTTGATCCCAGAGAGAAATTCTTCTGAATACAGCAGCAAATATTTGGGGCACAGATGAACATACGTGTAATGCAAACTGGACAAGGTACAAAGACAAAACACAGTGCGAACGAAATAAACATAGTCCAAACAAATTAAAAACCATGCAGTGCACAAATATAATCCTGTATTAATGAATGTTAATGAAATAAATGCTAGGGATAAAATAACAATATATTAGTGAATGGCAATGTGCAATTATAATGATTATAATGTGCAATTAAAATTAATAGACTGCATCCAGACTTTTTCTATGGCAAAGATGTAATGCTTCCTGGCGTGTTACGGCTGTCGGGGGGTGTGGGACGTCAGGAGGGGGCGCTGTGGTGTCTGGTGGTAGCGGTTGGAGGGACCCCCAGCAGCGCTTCTTAGCACATAGCGGAATGAGCCAGTGGCTAAATGTGCTCCAGGATAGCACCCCCTGGAGCGCTTGTGCAGGACTGTTCATTTGCTAATTTGCTAACACTCTCTTCTCCGCTACTGCCTCCAGTGAGCCCAGGGTCAGTGATGGAGCCGGCCTTCCTGATGGGTGTGTTTCAGGGGTTCGGCATCGCTTGCACTGACAGCACTTTCCCAGCAGACCACAGTATAGAAAATCAGGCTAGTCATCTCGGCTTGATTAAACATGCACAGCAGTTTACCACGCATGATGAAAGGCCTGAGCCGCCTTAGAAAGTAGAGTCTGCTCTGGTTTTCAATTCAGTTTTCAATTCAATTTATTTTTATATAGTGCCTTTCACAACAATCTCCCCAAGGTTCTTTACATGGATGTCTTGTGATACATTACAACATCATTAGGGAGAGTAATACAAAACAGGGAAAAAGAAAGACAAAGAAATTAAATAAAGACAGCCAGATGACAATGGAGGAGAGGCCTTTCTTGTACAGTGCTGCTGTGTCGTCCGCCCAGCTCAGTCTGCTGTTCAGATGGACCCCTGGGTGTCAGGGTTGGAGCTCAACCTACTTGTTATGTCCCTGTTCGGCCAGCAGGTGTTGCTGGCCATCGCTCCCGTCTCCTAGCCCTTTATCTCTAGTGTGTTTTCCTTGTTCCCAGGACTGCTGCATAGCGCAGTGGGTTGAGTATGTGTTGAGTAGAGACTGTTCCCTCCCTGGTCATGGGGTTGAGGCTGGCTAGAGACCAATCTCATCTGTTATTGTGTATTTATTGATTTTCTGTTCCCCAATGTTTATTTTCTATTTGTTTCTCTGTCATTGGTTTGCTCTGTTCGTATTTTTATTCCTTGTTACTTATCCCAGTGTGATATTCCCGTTTAGTGCTTGATGTTTCTTTTTATCAGTTACTCCACCTGTTGTCTGTTTCCCGGTGCCAGTGTTTAGTTGTTCCATCTACTGCTCACTGTCCACGCCCTCTATGATTGGTTGATTGTCTTATGTTCCGCACCTGCCCTTCCTTGTTAGTCCAGTTATCAGTGTATTAAAGTGTCTGCCTTTGTTTTACTCCTGAATGAGTCATTGTACTTTGTTCTGTGAGTGGGATTCTGCCTGCATTGCTAATTCTGGTCTCTGTATTAGGTCTATATTATGGTTCATTGTGTTAACCCATTTTTATTTCTGACCCCTTATGGTCTTTCTTTGTTTTTTTTTTGGTATCTGTTACCAGCATATTTGGGTAGTTAAACCCTTGTTGTCTCGGGGCTGCTAAGTGGATCGTCACCTTTTCCCTGGCTGCACCATGCTAACGTTCCCCTGAAATAGGCAACACGCCGACCCTGCTAGAAGTACTGGTGTTGCATTGGAAGCTTGTATTTTTAGGTAATTCTTGAAAGTAACATACAGAGCAGGCCAGCAGGTAATCTGCAGATGAGAAAGTCCTGTGAAATCAATTAGTAGATACAGGAACCCATGTGTTAATCCTCAGCACACGTCTGTTCAAGCTTTGGTAAATTGAATGCAATGCTTCTATAGTGTTTCGTATTAATGATTTATGCTAACAGAATCGACCTCTGGACAAACAATTGAAACCTCATCTTGGACGTATATTTAAAAAGGCTCATAATCATGTTTCTTCTTATTAGATGAATGACACCAGGGACACATATTAAACTGTGTATTTCAAGTACAAATATTATTAATCTTATTAACAGGGCTTGTCTATACGACGACTCCGTCTCGGTGTAAGATGGGAGCGACGCCTTCACGTTCCAGCACGGATTCCGCTGTGTTTCGGAAACCGCGAACTGTCAGTCTTGCGTCATGCAGGTCTTAGTCATTATCATGTCGGTTTGTGCTGCTACATCAGTCAGCATATCCAGCCCAACATCACGTCACACACCATGCCTTGTTCTTCCTAATACGAACACAACAGGTTTCCTCGTCTTGCAGCTAAAATAAGCAGAAACTCACAGCAGATTAGTCAAGATTAAATTTTTCATTATGCTCGTCCATCGAACGTACTTAATCTGGACCAGAAGGTTGCTGGCTTAGTTCTGTCCTGGGCCTATCGCTGTCATCCTTAAGAAATGCTTACAATTTCGGTTGCTTCAGTAACAATGGACCGTAACCCACTTTGGTGCATATAGTATATAGCGATACCTGCTTACTTGTCACTTTGATTAGCGAAAGAGCAGGGAATGGAGCTTGTTTGTCACTGGGGTGAGCCGTCCCACACTGTCACACCTGTCATGCCGTTCAGGTGGATCTTCCAAGCCTTTCTCCAGCACAGACATAGGGGCATTCCCCATACGGCCAATGAAAGTCATTAAGAAGCAAAACTTCGACGTCAAAACCCACACACGAGGCTGCTGTTTAAAAATTTTTTTTCTCGTAAGGGCTGCGTCAGGTAACTTAGTGAAAAAAGAAGCACAGAAAGAGACGCAGCGTCAGTTGAGATGTCGTCAGGGTGAGGATGTCAGGGTCTGTCCTTGCCTTGTCCCTCATGTCCTCAAGTCGCTGGCCGTTCTGTACTTTCCCACATTCCTTGTGACTTCTAGCCATAGTGTTTAGTTAATTAGTGAATGATTCATACCTGTCTCTCATCTGGTGTTTATTACTTGCACATACTTGTGCCTGCCCATGTCCTGTTACTGCGTTAGTCTTCGTGTGCTTGTTTCCTGCATGCTGCATATCCCCGTAGGTGTGCGCTACACTTTCCTCTGAGTTAGTTTTGGCTCTAGTTGATCCTTGTCCAACTTACCTGCCCTGGTTTTGACCCCGGTGGCCATTTTTGATTCTAGTGTCTCTGAAGTTCAGTTTACAATCAAGACTCTCTGTAGATCATTATTCATTCACCGTTGCCCCATCATGGCACAGAACTTATCCTGAAATAGCTTGTCTATGATCGATACCAAGTTTATTTAACAACAACATAATCTGGTTCCTCTGAGGTAGTGTGGGGCTTTGCGCTTCTCTGTGCCTGCGATCGACGTTTCAAATCCCGATTTCACTGTTGGGACCTAATTCAACCTTTTAGAAATTTACATTGATTCTTATCGTACCAAATGTGTAAATGTTCATTTCAAAACGTTATCATTCAGGCTGATCTACTGGGTTACGATGGGGTTACGTTCCGATAAACAGAACGGAATTGGAATACCCATTGTAATATCGTTGAAATATCGTAAAACACACCATCTTATCCTGGGGTCTGTATACGTAAGGCTATCAGAAATAACAATATTTCAGCATTAGCATACTGTGAAACAAGCAATAACCACTCTTAGCATTTAGCTTATCTTCAATTTGAATGCAGTAATGTTACGCAACTTATAACACTTGAAGTTATGAAATGTACCTTTAAGATTGTGCGCCTGTGTGCGAGAGACAGCCTAATCAGCCTAATATAATTTTTTATAAGCAATTGAGAAGCATACATGCTACACACAAATGTCCATTGTTACATTAATTTCTTTTTCGTTGCTCTCGACTTAATTGTAAGGGTTAGGTTACGTGTGGCTTCTGTTTCATTCATATATGATTGAATAGTAGCTGTAAGGCTGGACTTGGTGAGGCTGAGTTATTCACGTTAGTGATAAATGGTGAACGTTGTGGAAATCCCAACGCCGGTGTGGCTGTGAGTTTCTAGTTAAAACCATCTATGAGCTGTCTCAACCAGGAAACGCGGACCCAAGCTCTTACACCCGCGGACCATTTGAGAAAAAAGACGAACTCTCTCATCTTCAGGAGACTATTAGTATGACAGTGTCGGTCCCTCCAATTAAAAATGATTATTAATCCCTGTCCATTTGGGATAGAATAGATTAACATACTTTTACATTTAACATGCCGCTTTACAGTTTACAGACGCGTGATGAGAATAGGGTTTTTCTTTTGCCTGATGTCTGAAAAAGAAACTCAATGACCCAAGTGTTAAACCGTAGCTTCCTGGGGGGTGGGCCCCTTTGACTCAAGGGGTAACAAAACCATTAGCAGGATGAAGGGCCACAGCCGGCATGTTCACGCCTTTTACACTCATTGAGTGGTCTAGCGTTTTCTAGACATGAAATCATGTGACTCAGCATCGCGAGGTTCCAGAGGGTGACTGTGGGCTTTTGCAGATTTCCCCTCAAATAGGTTTCCTTTAAATCCTATGTCACTTAGTCTTTCAGACACTGCTTTGAGGGTTAAGCCTTTGTGTAATAGAGGATAGGGTCTGGGGCACTACGGGCTGCAGGTGATATACCTGTGGTTAGTTACTCGGGGCTTTCTAGTAAAAGTATAGTTCCTTTCTCACAAAGCGCAACACCTATGCGCTGCTTTACTATAAGAGGTGAGGCATGCATAGTAAGAAGTGGATCCTATTTATAAAAGGCCATGAAATTCTGCCAACTTTAAAACTAATTTTGACGTAACATTATTTCACCTTTATTTTTATGAGAAAAGACAAAATAATGTTGGTCTCCCACATTATTAATGGTGTTAATGGTGTCAGATTCATGAATAAACCCCAGGGGTCTTTATCTCAGTCTTTAATGTTAAATGTCCATGTTTTAAAATGGCATGTCTATATTATGTTTATATGTCTTACTATTTATATTACATTTATTACACATTTGTAATGACCAATGAGATCGATATTGGTGCTCAGAGTATGACTCATCATAAATCTGAAACTAATGATAAAAGATAGTGAGATAGTTTGATTCTGACTTTTGACTTTGACGTTTGTATTTCTGGCCTGCAGAATATATAGTGGTGATTTTCCTTGATTTAAACGCCAACGTTTCTGCCACACCTCATCGATTCCGATAAACGAGGCCGGCTCCACAGCCCGGTCACAGAAGGGGTTCTGGAGGGTCTGACGATATGGGCATCGGTGGACGGAGTCCCCGGAAGCCGTGTCTTGCCTGCCTACCCATCTCGGAGCGTCCTGGCCATCTGTGACAGGAACTGCTGACACGGAGACTGGGCCGACACCTTGGGCTACCACTGGCATCGGTGACGCAGGGCGACAGAAACCGAAGCAACAGCTCACTCGTCCCTCGCCTTCCCGCTCACTGGGGGAGGCGTACATCGGGGTGTTTCGGTGCTTGTTCCAGCCGCAACAACACACTCTTTTCCTCTAAAATCATCTGCGATTTGCATTTTTATAAAACAACAATTTCCTAAGGAATATTACGCAATTACCCAAAAGAAAATGCCAGGGATTCATTTTCATCTTTCATGATTTCTGCAGTTTACGCTTTAATGCTGAAAACCTTGGAACTCCATTACAAAGTTGGTCGCGGAATCTGCAATTAAACCTAAATAATTCATTTATTGTGCTATAATATACCATACTTTAATTTTTAAACATACATTTTAGCATTACATGAATGATCCTAATTGATCCAATGATTTTTAATTCATATCTGTTCAATTATAGTCAAACAATATAAAAGTCTAAACTGGGATTTAATTTCTAATTTCAGTCAATAAAAATGAAGGTTATTGGATTTTTATCGTGGAAGATTGATGCCTCACAGAACCACTATTGTAGAGTATAAAAGCATATCTTTTGCAATTCATATCCTATGGTAATTCTCCATTAGCAACTGAATTCTACTTAAAACCTATTATCAGTATTTCTTCTATGCCTTTTATTGCTATTATTCTCAGAAGTGATGCTTTTATTTCCTAGAAAGCAAAAGGATCCATTATTATTCAAGTATGTATTCCTGAGACCAGTAGTTGTAGTCCATTAAAAATGCATAAAATACTTTATCCGAGTATTTAAACAAGTAACATATGTGGCAGGCATTGGGTTCTATTACAGATTCCCATCTCAGTTTCATTTTATTAAAATATTAAAGTAGGTTTTTAACTTTTATGTGAACTTATAAACTCAGTGGTCAGTTTATTAGGTACAACTGCTTGCTGATGCAGACAGCCTGGTCCTCTGAACAGCAAATCATGTGGCTCCTGCTTAACGACTGAGACGTCTGTTCTAAGTACAGTAATTCTGAATGTGTTGTGATTGGTGGTGCCATATGCGTTAGTTTCAGCATCTCAGAAATAGCCACCCTCCCGGCGTTTTCACACACTGCAGTGTCTAGGATTTACAGAGAATGGTGTGATGACAAAAACACCCAGTCAATGGAATTTCTGTGGCCAAAAAACCTTGTTAAAGAGACCGGACAGGGGAGACTGGCCAGACTTGTAAAAGCTAACAGGAATGCCCAGAAGCATATTACCATGGTCACCTGTGCTATTTGGACTGTCAGAAGCCCCATTAATATATCCTACAATAATATACAGATTAGGGAGCAATTTGATGATATTAGATAATATTAAACCATTAAACGTCTCTACAATCTGCCCTTACGGACAGATCGTTAGTATCGTTCTAGACAGTGCACATTCTGTCAATTGCATTTCTATGGCTCATACCTGCATCTAAAATAATTTTGTCAGCCAACACACCAATAAACAATAATAGCAAAACAGCAGGGAATGTGCTGGATCTCTTTCTCTCTCCCTTTCTCGCCCTCGTCCCAGCATCTAATGCACAACGTACAACACGTTCGCCTATTTGCCAACGTAGTGACAGTGACATGGACATCACGGAGGATTCGGCCCCTAAAAAGAATTTGGAGTCAGTAATATGGAACTTGTTATGGATTTTACAAAAATGACATGACGCAAACAGCAGTTTGCGTAATCTGCAAAGATAAGGATCACTCGTTTTTCACCATCTCAAAAAAAAACACCTGAATGAGTCTGCTGACAGTCAAAAAGCAAGAGTTTTTTTTTTCTACGACCACGCATCAGCTGCTATAACCACACAGTCATTTGCAAGACAAAAAAAAAAAAAAAAAAACGTCTTTAAAAACGGAGATGAAAAAGAATGTTATTAAACACGGTTAGCTGAGGCCCCTCTTTAGGGAAGGCCATTGGGCTCCAGCCTGGACAAGCCTATGCATGGAAGTGCCACTGCAAAGACCTCAGATGCAAAATCAACAGCTCAGTACAACAGTGGCGATGAGAATGGCGCACAACTATCAACCCTGAGCCTTGAAATCTCCACTGTGATATTGCATAGATTTTTGAAGGTCACCTGATGTCATCCTACAATTCATGAGGATAAGTTGACGGTCATCTCTGGCATTAAAAAGTTACTTCTGCCCTCTACCTTCTGGTTTCTAATCGTTCCCAGTGTCTCCTGCAGCTTCACCTTATTCTTGTGTGCCGCTGTCTTAGAAATTTTGAAAGTATTATTTTTTTTATTATAGAGTGGTCTCAATTTTTTCCAGAGCTGTAAATGACATTGAAATACACTAGGCATTCGCACCATCAACCCCTGTTACATATTCCAAGTGTGAGCAGACTTATTTCCCTGACAATATTTTCTGATGTAAGTGATAATGGTTTGGTATTTACAAGATTACTCATCTCATTGACCGAGCGCTTTTTTTCTGAGTAGGGAGCCACCTTTTCCGTGAAGCAGGCTGGGGTTTGTCATTTTCTTAAAGCTATGCTCCTTAAAGTGGAACCTCTAGGAAGAGGTGATGTAAGGAGAGCCGTGCTTTGTGGACGGTTTCCTGCGCTGCGGTGCTCGGGGCTTCTTACACCTCGCCGTGTCGCTTTTGCAGTTATACAACGGCGTTTCCTCTCTCATCATATGCATGTGTCCTATTGCTTCTCACAAAACAGCAGCAGCCTATAGAGCAGGCAAAAAATCATCACATGGTAAATGCAGGGCCGGCTCACCCTATAGGCAACATAGACGATCGCCTAGGGCGCCATTTGATTAGAGGTAGGAAAATCAGAAGAATTACTTCGGGTTGCATTCTGCAACATTACAGTTATTAACACTAGGTTTAACATGCCACTATTTTTCCTCAGAGACAGATGTAAGGCAGCTAGTTAGCAGCCAAATGTGCTACTGATAAGTGACAGGTGACCATGTTTGGTCAGCAGGTCCATCATCACTTGGCACATGAAGCTGTGGTCATATGACAGTTAC
>JAODLC010000065.1:22570784-22591920 GCA_026781145.1 Hippopotamyrus pictus
CTGCGATGGGCTGGCCCCCTGTCCAGGGTTGTTCCCTGCCTCGTGCCCGTTGCTTCCGGGATAGGCTCCAGACCCCCGCGACCCAGTAGGATAAGCGGCTTGGACAATGGATGGATGGATGTCTGAGCCAGACCCACTTAAAATAGATGCTTTGTGTGTGTTATCGAAGGATGGATTGGTTTGCATTTCCCGCACACTCAGGCACTGAAGTTACACTTTTTTAGGCTGCGCTGTCACGCTGGGGCACCATAAAGGGAGGGATGGTAAAAGGAGAGAGGATGACTCCAAGGGCCCCAGACTGACCTGTTCAAACATAATTGGATTGGTCTGTATTGAGGGCCCAGAATCTGCAGCACTACCCCTTGCTGTCACGTGCTCATGTGTGTATTTCCAAGTGGGTTGTGTATATGAGCTCACATCGAGACGCACTCAGCCAGACAGACACACTGGCTCCATAAAATAAAACAAGCTTTACATTTTCATTACTTTGCATTTAGGAGGCCAAATTGGATTCCATAAATGAATCGCACAGCAGGGCGAATGAATGTTGTGCCCTCATTAATTGGTCCCTACCGACACAGCTGAAAAGCATGTGATCATCATTCAGCTCAAGTGTCTTTTACACAAGTCATTAAAAAGAGGGATTACAAAAACCAAAAAGCATCAGTCTGTATGACAATAGATATTCTTTTAAGATATACTATATAATAATGCAGCTATCAAGTTCATTATATTTCTGAACATATTTAATTTTCCATTTGAAATTGCTTTGTTATCCCATGTTCTGCTTGACGTCTCTGAAAAAAAATACTCCGCTCAGACACACTCCCAGTTCTCCGATGTGTTGTCCAGACACCACGAGTACTTAAGGCAGAAGAGAGAGCACGTGTTCCAAAATCCTGTTTTTCACTGTATCTGTTATTTGTCTATCCGTATGTTCTTTTTTTTTTTCCAATCCTGGACCCGTTCTGTATCTGTCCAATGTCTGTTCTGTCGCTCCTTAATCCGTGAAGGAAGGCGTCTGTTTTTACTCTTCTGTGTTTTTTTTTTTTTTTTTTTTGCTTGTCCTTCCTCTAATCAACTCTACAGCAAAACTCAAGCCACAGAGCCACACAGCGATGTACAATCAATAAAGAATATTAATAGAAAGCTTGGTGTGTGAAACATTTTAATCATTGTTAAGATTCACGAGAGTCCCGTCGATGCCACCTTCCATAAGTTGTTACCAGTGAAATACCATACGCTTCATGTTATCTGAATGGACTCTAGCAGAGCACAATGATCTGCACCACACCAGCTCAATGCCTTTGTACTGACACATCCCAGCCAGTGTGGTAAGGATGCTGACTGACTATTTCAAGGCTTATGTGCATGTGCTTTGCACTCCACGATTGTCTTACTAATCCTGTTTGTGAGGGGCACCAATGCTTCAATGTGCGCTTGAAGAAGTTGGCTGTATCTGTCAGGGATGGAGATCAGCGTCTCGCGTTGCATTTGTCCGGCGGCCATTTTTATCATGATGTACATTCTTGAAAGCAGAGTCAGGCAGTCCCTGGAGCATCTGGGATGAAACGCCCATGACGAAATCATTCTGCTGACCGTCGGACTTGAACTCTGTCAGGATTGGTAGCTGTCTGGCCTTGGCCCATGTTTCTTCTCCCTGTTTGTGTATTTTCATTACAGTCCTTTGTTTTTGCTCCCTGTTCCCTGCTTGGAGCTTGCTCAGTTTGACTTGTTTTAGTTTTCCTTGCTGTTTTTCTGCCTTTTTTCTGTATCTGACTGCCCTCACCTGTTCCTCGTAGCCCCGAGTCCCTTGTGATTGGTTAATTGGTTAGGGTTCTCGCCTGTCCTTCGTCTAGCCTTGTTATTTGTGTATTTAAGTGCTTGCTTTAGGTCTGTTCCTTACTTGGTCATTGTGACTGTTGCCCTATGTTAGCTGTGTCATTGTGAAGTGTAGTCAGAATAGATATCCCATGTTGGCTATTGTGGTTTCTTGTCTTCCTCCTTACCCTTGTTTTCTGGCATTGCTCCCTGCCTTATAGTTTCTATTTTACCAGTTTAGTGACCCCTTGTGGTCTCTTTGTTTTCCGATTCTCCCTTTGAGCTCTGCAAAACCACACCCACAGTTCAACGCACAACACAAATAAAGAAAGGGTGATGGTGGCAAAAGTGACACATTTGGAAGAGGAGATCACATCGAATGCCATGGTAACAACAAAGCTGGACTAAAGGCCAGTAACAGTTTGTACCTTCGAAGGTACAATTACTTGTCACCGGGGCTGTACCCTCAAGGGTCTGCCAATTGTACCCTAACTGTAAGTAAATGTACCTTTTAAGGTACGGAAATGGATCACTGGGGGCACTTTAATGTTGTTTGCACCTTAGGGTACAAAACTGTACCAGAGCTGTATCCATTTTTCCGACAGTGTAGGAAGTGAGTCCCAGTGACGATTGATGGTAGGTATATTAGTATCCTTGGATCACACAAACACTTCCTTATAAGTTTTACATAAACCACAACAGCAACATAATTATTTTACATAAGCAGTAGTCTCAGGGAAAATGCCCATATGAGAGGAAAATGATAGTAAGACCTTATGTGTTTGTATTCTTGTTATTCATCAGTTGTACAGTTATTTTAGCAGATGTAACACTTATATTTCATGCCTTCGCGAAGTCAGATCTTGGTATGGAAAGGCATGCGTGCCCCTGAACGGCTTTCAAATTAAATATTTAACACATTACAGAGAAGTGCTTGATTATTCCTTGTGCACATTGTGCTAGTGCCCTTAATCATCAATATTAAAGACTTTCGGGTTTTCAGATATCCCACACTCGGTGTCATGCAGTGAAATGATCCGAATACAACGTGTGGACATATGGGCGAGCCCCACTTTCAGAACACCACCACCTGGTAAAATTAACAGCGTGCTCGTCGCCAAGTGCCCCAGAGGAAATGTGAACCCTCAAGTATACAACAGTGCCGTAAAACATTAAATGCATATATGCTGTGCGTCTTGTCTTGAGGCTGCTTTTTGAGCGAGAACAAACGTGTATGAATTGCCCATTTATGTTGATCCATATTATTCTCTCAATTTAGCTTTATAACCCTCAGTAGGAGAGGAAACCTCTAAGGTTGGGGTCTCCCTGCACTACAGTCTTGCCTGTTCTAGATAGCCAATTAACCTTCTGTAACCTATGATATTACTTATTGTAGTTTTGTTTCCATTTTACATTCTGCTACAGCTGCATCTGGCAACTAGCAGTGGAATCTGTTCTACTTTACTACGCATCCTGGCTAACCCTGGCCTTGCACTTGTCTTTCATCCAAACCCATAATTATGCCATTGAGTCGATTGCCAGGATTCACTGCTCCATTGTGTCTAAGTGGCTCAGCCAGCAGTGAGTCAGACCGACACTAATCTTGCTACTGACTGCAAATCCCCTGACCCCATCAGGTACAAAGATAGCAGTGTCAGCCTCCTTAACATACAGGCAATATACAAGCAGTATCTGATTCTCTTCATAACCTAGTATCCTGGACACAATTGCACTACAACTTTTTATATGTTGTAAACTATGCTGACATATATTTCAGCTCAGAGACAGAGGAACTGTCCAGAATCCAGTGCAGATTTGGGCAATCCTGATACCCAGAATTCCTGATCCCTGAATCTGTCCCTCATGTGTAAGATTCTGGACTGTACGCATTGGAAAGGAGAGATTGTATAGTTTGTGTAAGCAGCACCAATATATACAAAATTATGGGCTGGACTTTGTCGCCCATCGTAAAAATGTATTCTGTCTTTTTCTGAAGAAAGGGAATATTACGACATAGACTTCAAGGTGTACCTGTTGGAATATGTTTACACCCTTATTATTAAACCCGCATGCAAAATGCAGGTAGTGCAGTTAAAAAGAGAATGTTTCTACTGCAAATATAGATGTTGCCATGGTGAGTTCCTACATTTCATGGAGCTCACAGTAAATGAGCAGAGTGCATGACACCTGTTTCAGTGTAGATTGCATTTGTTTATACTCTGCAACTTTGCTAATAGTGAATGTGCTTCCAAAATCAATATTGAATTATCAATAGGTAAAGTTCAAACTCCACTAAGCTGAAGATTAATGCGATACAATTTATGATTATTGTGTTTATGGGAGTGACAGGGTGACTCATGGTGGTTAGTGCTTTAGCTGCAGTTTTTGGGGTTTCAAACTTGTGTTTACTTAGATGCAGCTAAATTACACTTAGTGTTTGGAATGTGTGCCCTGAGATGAACTCGCTTCGCTTCCTGGATGTCCACTTCTGTGTGCCATGTGTTACTCTGTACTGTACACATGGCATGAAAGATAGTGTGTTAATGTGTTTTAATATATAAAATTTATTCCAGATGCATATTCTAATCCATAGTTAGGCGCTAATTCGGCAGAGCCGATGTGTATTTTCTTCTCTGGGGTGGTTTTCAGCTGTATTTTAAACATCCGCCATTGTACTGTATAACATCACAGTCACACTGTCTATATTTGATCCACGTTCTTGTTTGTGTTTAACGAACATAAATAGTGTACCTTCAATAAAATGAAATGTCCTACAACCATTTTATGTAGTGCAACTGATTATAAAATTTACGATAGATTTATTACCCTGATTGGGGTAGATAGGAACAAATTAATGGAATGTCTGCCGGTCCTCAAGGAAAACTAGTGAACCATCATTCTTCATCATACTTGCAATCAAAATCCGTTTTGCTGATGACAGGTAGCTCTGAAGCAAGAGATAAAACAACGTCCTAGAAGTCTATAACTCTATGAGAAATATCTCGAGGAAATAAAGAAACGTGTCTGTTTTGGACTAAATAAGCGAGCGACCGAACGTGTTCAACAGTGGGCTAACCGCTCGCGACGACCCGCGGCTCGAGGGGTGCCTGAAAGCGAGGCTATGACGTCATGCGGAAAGCCCAACCTCACCCAGAAGGAGAGCGAGAGGTTGAGAGAGACCGAGAGGGAGGGTGGACGGATACAGCGGCGGCGCGGACACTCTGGAAACGCCGAGGGGGGATACTGTAAGTACAGTACGCGGGCTGGCTATCTTGGCTGTTCGTTTTATTTCTTTCTCCCTCGGCTGTGTTACGTTGTGCCGAGCCTGCGCTCGGCCCGCTGCTTTATAACCGTCCGGGTTTCCGTCCAGGGGGGGCACCGCCACCGCCGCCGCCGCCGCTGCTCAGCGCCGCCGTAACACTTTCACGGGGGACCGGCGTCGACACGCGTGACGCGGCTTCGCGAGCGGCGGCGCCTCGGAAGTCTGAAATATGGCGGAGGGCGAGAGAAACCAGGCGAACGCGAGTGTTTTACCTGACGGTACGACATCCAGCCTCCGCCCTGCTCACCGCCTCGGAGACAACGCGGAAGTTACGGGTGCTGGGCTTTTAACTTGTACCCCCACCCCTTCTCTCTCCCTCCCTAAGACCGTGGAAGGGGTTTGGGAATCGGGTTGGGTTAGAAATGGTGCTGTGGCTTTTTGGAAGTTGCGGCGGAAATGGGAAAAGTTGTCCGACTCGACGGCGTTAAAGCGAGGTCCAGTTCCTAACCATCTGCCTCTATAAACCGGAGGCCCCCTGGCCCTATTCCACTCTCAGTCCACTATGTGTCGATCGAGTCTGCTTTTAATACCCTTTAAAAACTAAGGGTTTACAGGCGAAGCCCTGCGTCGGGTTTGATCTGATAACGAGCCCCACCTAGTTCTTCGCTGTAGCTGGGGAAAAAGACAAGTCGTTTCATCCGTAACAGCTGGGATTACACCTTTCATCTTGATGGGGTTAACCTACATGTCGGTGACGGTATAATCCACTGTTTTCATTTACTATTCTTAGATCTTTTTAATAAATCGGGTGATCAGATACGAAAATATGCTAATCGGTGCATATCCCCGGTCTGTGGCATGTGCAGCTTTCGGAATGTGAATCAAAGTAGCAGGAAAGAAGCCGCAGTTACATTGATTCTTGTTTTTATTACATTTTAAAGTATCGCCTCGCAGAACTAACGCGGTGTTGTAGTCGCTCAGAGGTTGTCACAAACTTTTAGCCCCGGGGTGGGTTTGTCCTTGGGGTGTAGCTGACGTTTCGATACATGCGTTTGTGTAACACTTAGGGGCAACTCAGAACCAGTGGCAGTTTACTTTCACTGCCGGCCTAACGTTAACCAGTGTCCCTACTTAAAGACGTTGTATCCGTTTAGTGGTTTATAATGCACACGTTACAATGATTTTGGTAACACGACAGATATTGTTCATTCTGTTAATATTGTTGATGATCTACCTGTCCGTCTGTTTCCTGTTCAGCGGTGTGGGGACCAGATAATGGCATTCAGAGGGGCTTCAGGAAAAAAAACCAACAGCCACACAATTTGTTAAGCTGTTCTTACAACCGCTAGTTTTTTCAGTTCCGCAACGGTGCCGTTTGGGTGATGGCCCTGGAGAGAATCTGTTAATATAGGTCGTGCTTTAGAAATGCCATCTTCGATTTCAGCTGTCTAGGCATCTGAGACGTACGGCATGCCAGCCGGAGTGATAACAGAACAAAACAGACCCCAAAACACCCCACTGTGTGGAATTTGATTGTGTGCTGTGGAGGACCAATGGACTTACTGATCAACTACTGCTGCCTGATCACAAGGCCTGTGAAGTTAAGCCAAATGATACTGATAGGTTCCATCAGAGGCCATTGCTCCCCTGCCAGTCCCTTCTGCCACCCCTAGTTCCCACCTCATCCTGCAGTGTTTAACAGTGTCTAATTTCCTGTGGAGAGTTATGTACTCATGCTGCTCTGGTGATATCGCCCTTATTCGTAGAATTGTCATTTCTATGGTTTTATCGTAATTGTGGTTATATTTATGTGTCATGTATTTTTGGAGTGTATATGTCACAATTATAATTAAATGATCCCCCATTTAATTCACCTTTTTATCATTTGTAGTATTATAAAAATATTTGCAATAGCTGTGGATTTGAGTGTTGCGTTGGTGTTTTAATAATCCAGGACGATGGGCTGTCTTTGTTTTTGTTTCTGGTGCTTTTCTGCCCCTTTGGATAGGATGCTCATTGCTCATCAAGCGTGTCCTTCTGTGTCACCGGATGGCTCTTATTGTGGCCTATACCGGTATGTTTTTGTCTAATATTACCAATTGTGATAATCGGCTAACTTCTGAACTCAATGGCTTTACTTCTCATGATCTTGTGTTGCGCCCATGTCATATTAATGCAGGCGCTGAGACATCAGCGATGCAGCGCCAACTTGGGAGACTTAGCACCGACTTAGCGAGGTTTTAAGTGGTGAACGAGCTGACTAAAATCCCTCGTCCTCCACCATGGAAAAGGGATGATCATTCAATGCAATCATCTCCATTACTTCAGTGGTTAAGTTATTGGCTCCGGTGCTGCTACCTTTGAATATTGATTCAAATCTAAATATTGGCAGGCAGTATCGACCGAGATTGATACATGGGACCGATGCTGATGTCTTGATTTTTAACAAACATCAGCCGATACTGATGTGTTGACTGATATATTGTGCATCTCTGGTGCTGATTGGTGCTCCCTCCCCCTTCATGTAAAGCTAGCAGCAAATATGAATCACTCTTGCCATAATAATCCAGGACGATGGGCTGTCTTTGTTTTTGTTTCTGGGGCTTTTCTGCCCCCTTGGATAGGATGCTCATTGCTCATCAAGCGTGTCTTTCTGTGTCACCGGATGGCTCTTATTGTGGCCTTTCAGTGCATCACCTCAGGTACTGATGAAGCTAACATTAGGTATTTGCATTCGAGTGGGTGCTTCAAACTGTGAAGGCTGGAAGGCGCAGCAGTCTGGTCGTGTTAAACTGCCATTACTTTACTGAAACCACTTGTTTACTTGCCATCCCCTGTCGGAACCCTCAGGGCCAGAGATTGGTGAAGCTTTTAGATAGATACTTTATTGATTGTGGAGGAAATTTAGGCATCCAGTAGCTGAAATACACAAAAATACACACAACAATAGAATAACACTCAAGGATTGTTGAGGTAGAGAGTGCATCTCTACATGCTGTGCAAATGGTTAGTACCTTGAGAAGGTGTGTGTGTGTGTGTGTGTGTGTGTATACATACATACAGAAGTAATTAATCATTATTATTTTGCACCCAAAATAATAATAAGTCAATCAAATCTGCATTTTGCTAAATCTTGTATGTAAAATACTTTGAGTTGAACTCCCACAATGCAGTGCTACCCTTAGCCTCAGAAGAGTGCAGCTCATTTGACTTGCCGCAGCGAGTCCTTCTGGTTGCTGGGGCTGTGCCAGGTCATTTTTATTCTGCTGTACAGCATCTCATCCTACTCTGTGTGATTCAGTGATCGTATCCTAACTGCCCGCTAACATGATTAGCCATGAAATACACTTGGAATGTGCCTGCTACTCACAAGTTTGTGTGTGAGCGTCTGTTTGATACATAAGCAGTCCAAGTTTTAAGGCAAATATGTTTATTTTTAAGCTTTTTCATGGGATCGCTTTATCCGGGAGAAACGAGGAGCCTTGAAATTAAGCTAATTTGCGGTGCTGAGACAAAAATATGTCACCATCGTTCTGATTTTAGTGGAATCATGTTGGAGGGGCCAGCGGTTTGTGGTCTCCTGTGTAGCGGAATTTTACCTTGTGGTAATTCGGCGCCGTGCTCTTGGGAATCCGCACCTGGGGTCAGTTGGCCTCACAGCTGCTCGCTCTCCTTTCGGGGCCCCTTAATGCGCCCCTAAAGAGGGCCGTGCATGTGAGTTATGAGCAGAATTTTTTTAAACTTTCGTTAGTTTTTTTTTTTTAACTTTTCTGCCTATACGAGTGATAAAGGCAGGGGAATCCCAATAAAACCACTTCACGGAATAGCAGGTGTGCCCTGATTGGTTGGTTCCTGGTGGTGGACAGGAAGGAAGCCTGATGTGTCACATGAATCTGGCGTGGACTCTGTGCCTTGGTGGCCCACTTTGCTGTTCAGGAAGTGAGGAGCCCCTCTGCATTGTGGGATGCGCTGTACAGCAGAGTGGTCATGGGCCCTTGTCTGTGGGATCTGCCCCAGTGCTCTTGGCTGGATGGTTTTACTGAAGCTCTGTGATTTAGGGTATTATCATAGGCACAACTTCCCCCCTCCCCATTCATCCTCTTCACCCATTTTGCCATGGAACCCTGCCAAGAAAATGAAATATGTTTTTGTAAATATGTATGTTTCTAAGGTGAAATGCCACTTTCTTTTGGTTAAGGACACCCTGTGCAGTACTTTGATTTATGGTTGTTTTCATCCACTTTTATTAAACGAAAGCTGTAACAGGAGGACTGTGCCCATCATGTGACACTGGGGGTTGGGCAAGCCGGGAACTTGGCTGAAGCTGGACTTTGCCATACAAGTTATACATATGCAAAGTGTAGATGATTCATACAGTTTTCTTTTTGATAGACTACATTTTATTTTCATGCATCTAATAAATGGTATATCCTATCATTCGGCCAGTCTTGCATTGCTTTGGTGTGTTTGTGCCGCAGAGTTAAAATGGGGTTTCTCTCTGATCTTTGTATCTGAGTAACACAGGTCTCTTTCTGCACTTGCTGCATGGGGCAGCTTGTAAGGCCATTATGGCCAGGTGCTATGAGACCCGATCTGCCAGTATCACCAGCAGCCTCACCAGTCTCACTGAGCTCGGGTTGTGCCCGTTCCTCTGAGTTCGTGAGTTGGAATTTCGACTTGGGGGGGAGTTCTAGTTGAACCTTCTGACCAGGAACTTGGAATTTACGAGCTACAAATTCAATTGGAATGCATCATAAGTTGCAAACAAATCATTGAGTATGATGGGAAGTGCACCTTAACACCTGCAAGTGAGTGACGTCGTGTGTGATGCGGCATGTTTTCTTTCTTGGCAGCAAAGACCTATAAGCCTTGAGCAGTCGGCACCCAGGGAAAAGGCTTTGCTTTATGTGTCCTAGGAAAGTATGAGGGAGGTTTGCAGCGGCAAACTTGTCCTTCTGAAGGACCATGTTAGATGTTAGTTTAGGCTGAGCGATATCACATCACGATATCGCAACTTGCTGATATTTCCAGGGCTAATATTGCTATATTTTTAAAACTAAAAAAATTTAATTACTTTAATTAAACTAGTAAGTTAGTGGTGTTGCCCTCAAATGTGTCAATAGATAAAGTGGTTTTGACAAATGGGATGTGATTATTGGACATTGCAATGACGATGCTGAAACGATATCTTACAGCTGTAATATTAGGTTTACGACCTGCATCGTGTCCAGGGTGTGCTCCCAGGCTTGCACTCAGTGCTTCTTGGGGTTTTTGGGTATTTACCACCCCCCCCCCCCACATTACACTGTCCAGGAAAAGCTGTTGGAGGGTTTTATGAGTCCTGAAATGTCTTTGCATTTTACGCACTGGAAGTTCGTGGTACTGGGAGTGTGTGGACAGCATTTTAACCTGCAACTGCAGTGCACTGAAAGCAGAATTGCTATGTTGCTAGGTGAGTAGAATTCACTGCTTTGAGTCTCTGTCTGTCTTTATATAGGTAGGCTGGTAATGTCTTCCTTGGGGCCGAGGTTTTTGATGCCTTGACTGACACTGAGATGGGTTCCATTTTGCCATCCTAGCCTTAGGTCTGGTGGTGCTCCCCCTTCGGAGCAGTCTTCAAGTAGGGGTATATCCATGTGTTGTTGACTGGCCAGTCTGAACTTTCTGGGTATGTAAAGCTGGTTAGAAAGGGGGAATGTACACATTTTGACATTGAATTGACTTTTTGTCAAGTAGGAGTAAGGTTTGGACTGTTACCAAGGTTACTTTTCCCATGAATTTAACCCTGTATGACCAAAGGTTCCTGTATGCTTTACGTATGGTGGTGAATTGTTCCCAAGACTGGTAGTTTAATGCAGTGACACACCATTAAACCTAGTAATGATTTCACTTTTTATTGAACATAAGAAATTTACAAACGAGAGGAGGCCATTCGGCCCATCGAGCTCATTTGGGGAGAACGTGACTATTAGCTCAGAGTTGTCAAAATCTTGCCTTGCTCTGATTTAACAGAACCCAACGTTTTAGATTACACTACACGGGAAGACAGTTCCACACTCTAAGTACACGCTGTATAAAGAAGTGCCCTCTCAAATCATCTTAGCTCTCTCAAATTTCCATGTCAGATGTAATAGGGATGCTACCTTGGTCATACAAAACAAACAAAATCCTCCCCGTCTAATGGGATGGACGTAAATAATGGTACAACCTGTGCAGCCTAGAAACATGTAAAGCATTCGCTGTAATTCCCAGCATAAAAGTGCACGCAGTGATGACACCGCTTACACCTTTATTAGGATATTTTAAAGACCTCTTTGAACCAGGATATCGACTACAGAACCATTTATGATCTCTTCCCATTTGACCCAAATGAACCAGCGTGAGATATGTTCTTCACCCCACCTGCTTTCTTGGTTTACAAACGTGCGCATGAGAGAGCAGCTCTGGTAAATCGCCAGTGACTGTTTATACATGGGTTTTAATCTCCTGGCCAATGGTCTCCTAGCAATTGTTCACCATGAAGCATGTTTTATTATACTCTTCTGCCTCTTATTCCATTAGACAGCGAGTCATTCCCAGTACCACAGCGAGTCATTTCCAGTACCACATCGCAAGGTGTTTTCACTGTGTCACCAGCAAAGGGTTGTTGAATTTTTTTTATTATTATTATTGAAGCACTATGAGATGTGCCTCATCTATATTTTTTATTTTTTAAGCATTTTCATTTTATTTTTCTTTTCAATTCGAATAGATATCTTTATTTGCCCATTTTTTTCACATTAATTTCATGCATGTGTGTATATCCAATTGTATAACTTTCTGTCACTATATGGAATGTCATCGTCTGAGCCTAGTTCTTGCGATGATAGAGCCATAGATGCTGGCATGGCGTTCGACTTTCCATTTCAAATCCCATCTAGCAATCCTTTGTCTGATTGGCCGGTGTCTGACATGCTAGATTTTAAAGGGCCAGTAGGGAAATTGTGTTGCTCTGCCATCAGGGTTTGCAATTAGTTCCTCATCAAAGGAGTTTCCTTTCCCTCTTACTTAAAAAACATAATCATATTTCAGAAATTAAATTTAGCTTTTATAGTGTATCCTGAAATTGGTTGGATTGCGTCACGCTGTCATGATCTATGGTTTTCTTCTTTTATTCCGACACGATGGCTTTTAAAGTACACGATCTGGGTTCTTTGGGATGTGGTCAGCCTTCTGTGAAACCGGGCTGGCCTGAAGAGACGAGGAAATCCGTGCCCGAGTGCAGCTTGGTGACTCAGTCTGTCCACTGGTAGTTGGTAGTTTTGCTTAGGTTTAAAGCATCTAAATCATGTATTACGAGTTGTCAATGCAGTTTGCCGGGAATGGGTCATGTGACTGCTGTAGCTCATACAACATGGCGCTGGGCGTCCCTGTGCTCTCTTAGCGGCCCCTGAGCTCCGAAAGTCTCAGCAACTGTTCATGGAGTTAACTGGGGGAGGAGGGCTTTCCTTCATATTCCCACTGCTGCCTGTCTGGCCTACTGGCCCTTTAAGGTCCATGCAGATATATAAGGAAAACCAATCATTTCAGCTTTGCTTGGAATTACCTTCCTTTTTTGAGCTTAAGAACTGTCTTAGTTAACTTTCTTCGAAAGAGGCCTTATGTGAGTGTCTTCCTATCTCTAAGTGGGAAGGTTCCAGTAAGGTACTGTCAGCCTGGCTCACAGGCCTCCGTGGGGTGACTACATTCCAGCCTCTGACACTGCACAGGCAGGCTCACGGTCACCAAAAGCCCTGGTCACATCCTGGCTTGCCTGGTCTCATTCCAGCTTGTTGTGCATGGCCAGCAATCTCTCCCTGGAACACCGTACAGCTGAAGTGTTCCCTGGGGGGGTTGGAGTACAACACCGAATGAGATCATGCTCCATGTCGGTCCGAGCAGCAGGGTATGGATCTACATTTCTACTGAGTAGTGCACTGGTACAGCCGGCCGTATGTGAAGTGTGTGTGTGTGTGTCTGTGTGCATGCGTCCTTAGCATTTCCAGGTTTTCTCCATTTCTTGTGGAGCCTAGGGACAGTGACCTCATAGATGGATGGGTAGGGGGGGGCATTTCTGCTATAAGACAGCAGCCCAGTCTCATCTGTCTGAGGCGTTTCCTCCTGCCAGCTGTGTGTATGTGTGTAGGGAGGGGAGGTGGACATGAAACCCAATGAGTGAAGTTAAAGGGGTACCTCACCCCAAAACTGTAAAGAAACACGTTTCAGATGGGCTTTAGTGCTGTCTATCCATCAAGGCTGTTCTGCTGGGAGTTGCCTAGTTTTGGAGATATCAGCCAGAGAAATGCCAGTCATCTGTCGAGTATAATGGGGATCAATGGTATTCAATTTAAAGTGCCAGAAAATACTTTTGAAAAATCCAACCAGAAATCATCATGGCCAGTATCTCTGAAACTAGGCAACTCCCAGCAGAACAAATTAGATGGATAGACAGCACTAAAAGCTTAAAGCATATCTTTTTCAGTTTTGGGGTGAACTGCCCCTTTAAAACAGATCATCATGTTCCCTCCCCTGGATCCTTCGACATTTGACCTCAGACAAACAAACAAATCTAACCGTGCCTGTGGTTACTGATCAGCCCAAACATGGGCGTAAAGTTGGAAAATCTTGTCATAGGAACTGGTGGCATAGTGACTAAGATCATATTTCGTTTGCATGAAAGCATGTTTGCCTGACTAACAGTGGCAGACAAAACAGGCCGGAAGACCCGACTTGGGTCTGAGCCCCAGTTCTGCAAGGGGTGCCATTGGTGCCCACAGTGGTGTAGAAGTCCCTGGACCACATCTCCAGAGAGAGCAGGATTAGAGCCCTCCTCATTCAGGATGCCATTCCTCGGGACTCCTTGCTGTCCCTGGTGCTGGATACTTGATTTCCATGTGCCTCCCGCTGTAAATGCTAAGTGACATTTGACTTCCTCTGCATGAACTCTTGTCTGGTGCCGTGTACGTTGCCAAAAATTTAATGAATGCCCCCATCAACAAGAGGCACCTGTAGTGCTGTGTGAACTCCCATGGTGAGTTAGTAATTAGTGCTGGTGTTGAGCACATGCTGCGTGGCTGTTTGAAGAGGTCACACTTTTATGCTCTGCCAAGCGATTCCGCCATCCTGGCTCACATGGACAGCTTTCTCCTGCGTTGGTGGCAACGGAACAGCAGTGGTTTCATAATACCAAGACCTCCACGCATTGGAGAACGATGCTTTTCTGTGTCCACTGTCCTGCTTGAAGTCTAGACATGGTTTTGTAGGCCAACATCTGCGGTTTCTGGGGCAGCTGTCTGCTCTTCCAGACACGCCTGCCTCCTCAGCCCTTAGAAGTTCAGTCCGTACAGGGAAGCATCAGAGGGGGTCTTGACTAGGTTTTCACTGGCCTGCGTTATTGTGGCATTTTGTGAGGTTGTAGCTCCCCCCGCTAGGTAACGCTGGTGGCAGTACACTGAAGAATTTGCATTATGGGGCTATAGCTGCTGGGGGGGGGGGGGGTTTTCTACCGTGGCTTCTTACTGAAGTGAAGTTTTCCCTCAGTACGTTTATAGTTGGGATGAAATTTTATTCGGTAAACCAAGGCAAAACTCCTGACTGTTAGTATTACTGTTTTAATTAACTTTAACACTGTGGTTGATTTACCGCGCTTTGAAAACTCGTGTTAAATCCTGTCCAGCATCTTCCAAAGTTAGCGACAGTTAGACGCGGGTGCGAAGGCGCAGTATTTAACATGGGTTTGTTTGACGGCACTCCAGATTCAACGCGCATTTCATGCGGTTTTCATGCGCTTACATATGACATTAGCTCCTTTATTTTTTTGGTGTTTATACAGGTGCATAGTGCTATTAATCTTATGTGTGGTTTTCAATATAAAACTTGGTGAAATTATTTAAGTTTGTGTATCAGTATTACTATTAAAATGTGCTGAAAACGTTTAAAAAAACACTGATAACACTGTGATAATTTTTGTCACTATAATCATGATAGTAAATTTTTGTTCCATTTCATCTTTAACTCACACACATGTCCTGCAGTCACAGAGAGGGGGGAATGTCTGGTTTCTGTGTATGTATATAAAATAAGTGGAGCACTGATGTGGAAATTTTGACTAATCAATTACTGATACATTGTCTAAAATTTCAATATTAATATTTTGTATATGTTAAATGTATGTGCAAGATTGTGAATTCTATGGGCTCGCTTTTTCTCATGAACATTTGCTGAGAAAGTTCATGTAAAGCTCCTGCTTTGCATCACCGTACTTTTCCACCTGGTCCTCGCAGCAGACCCCAAGAAAGTCCACATTATTATTCCCTCCCAATCAGGGAAACACTGAGTTTGGCTGAGGTACGTCTCTCAGCCAATCGACTACAGGCTATTTCGTTTGTGATTTCTGTGTGTGTGTGGGGGGGTGCATATAAGAGAGTTGCTGACATCGCTAATGTGTTTTAAATGGCATTACTGCCACTAAATGCAAATTTTAATTCGTGAAACTATTACTTGAGGCAGGCAGAGAAAATAGGAACAAGACCAGGCTTAGGGCTGGGTGTGAGTTCTGTCAAACCTCAGTGCCCTGCAGATCATACCTACATCAAGGGTGATCTGCTGTGGCCAACTGTACTCCTCAATCAAGATGGAACGCAAGGGGCGATGGACAATAATAAATATAAGTAGTATGATGAATATGGTAGGTGACAGGGCAGCCCCCAAATGGGCGTCCCTCAGCATCCACAGGGGATTGGTTCCAGGACCATATATTGATACCAAAATCTGCATATGTTTACGTCCCTTATATAAAATGGTGTAGTATTTGCGTACAACCTGCGCATATCCTACCGTATACTTTAAACCATCTCAAGATTACTTGTAATGCCGGATACAATGTAAATGCTATGTAGATAGTTGTTATACTGTATTGTTTAGGCCAGGGATCTGCAACCTGCGGCTCAGTTACCACGTGGCTGTGGCTCTTATAGCAGTAGACAGATCCACATTTTCATGTCTTAACATATTATGATAATACTTTTGTAAAAATAAATAATTTCTATATGGCTTATTATTATTTTTCGTTTAGATATTTCTTTAGCTGTATGTGAATGAGACAGTCCGCTTCTGTTACGTCTTATAATCTTCCTCAAAGTCATTTGCTAAAACGAGATTACGTCTCTGTTTAAATGGTATGCTATTCTTATGCACCTGAGATTGGGTGTACGCTTCAACCTTTACTGGGATTCTTGTTTGCGTACAAGTGCCACGACAGCAGCCGCCCTGCCCCCCCCCCCCAAAGGTTATTTGAATCACGGATGCAGAACTTGTGGGTGCAGTGAGCTGACCGCATGTAAAATTGAGAAACCAACAATGAGAGGTACCCCGATCTGCTAGTGGGCCAAAGATCTCCAGTCCACCTGTTCCTGAGTACACAGGCCTTGAGTGGAACATAGGTCAAGACACACGCGCAAAGCTGACAGCGCAGAGCAACATAATCTAACGCTCCTGTTTGAAGTATAAAATGTGATTGTTGCTTAACAAGCTTTGCGTTGTTTCCTTTTGCCCAGGCTAATACCAGAACCACTGCAGGATGCGTGAATACAAGTTGGTGGTCCTTGGATCGGGAGGCGTTGGCAAATCTGCACTAGTAAGTATCTCCTCTGTGCCCTGAACCTCCCTGTCCGTGTGTATTTAGACTTTTAGATTTTTCACAGAATGAGGCATATTTCAAGAACATCACACTTATGGTGTCATTGTAACAGGTTTTCCTCCCTTAGTCTGTTTCGGTTGATAATCTTTGAACTGTGAGTCGATCACAGCAAGGTAATTTGACTTGTGCTGGAAAAACCAACAGAGGCTTGTGCTGGGAGTGGACTTTGTACATCAGTCACAGACTCCATAGACGCACGGAATGGGCGGCTGTCTGAGGTGTGCTGGACATCTCGTGAGGCTCTGCGATATGATGTCTCTACTGTCTAAGTGTCGTGTGGAGGAGTGTATTCCCCAATCCAGTCCTCAGGGACCCACAGACAGTCCGTGTTTTTGCTCCCTCCCTGCTCCCAGGAAGCAAAAATGTTTTAGTGTCTGGCAGGGTGCTGGGAGCAAAAACGTGGGCCATCTGTGGGTCCCCAAGGACCGTGTCGGGAAACGCTGGTGTAGGGAAACGTGCCGCTTTGAGGTAATCGGTTGATCCTGACTCCGTTCTTGTGGAGTGCAAATGCGCTCAGCAGTGCATATTCTCAGTGACATGACAAAGAACATATTTTCCAACTGATCAACGGGTTATGGTGTAGGTGGGGGCTGCCGTGGGCGGCTCTGGTGTCCGTCGCAGCCCAGTAACTCTTTTCAAGCTGACGGTCGCTTCTGCCTCCACACTCCTTGCTACTTTAATTCCTTTTACGTTAAGTTACTGTCATTGAAGAGCTTTAATTAGTAACCATGTGTAGATGTATCTTTTAGTGGTATAAGGACCATGTCATAAAGCAGATTTACAGCGTTTACTGTCCATGGTGTCCTCTTGCCCCCTTCTCTCTGCAGACTGTACAGTTTGTTCAGGGGATATTTGTTGAGAAATATGACCCTACAATAGAAGATTCGTACAGAAAGGTGAGTTTCCGTCCCCTTCCTTATTGTGCACTGTCACAGCAGTCCTGCAGTGTCTCCATTCTGTGCTTTGTTTGATTTCTATGCTGTGTGCTGTAGAGGCAGTGGAGTTTCTTTTTAAAGGGGCTTCTTAGTTGGATGAAGCACAGCTGAAGCCCACAGGGTGGTTTAAATGCTCTGTATAGATTGAATTGACCTCTTCTTGGGCTTTCTTGTGTCATTTTGTTAGCGTAATGGCTAGTGATGAATGACTCCCAATGTCTTGGAGGCCGGGGTTCGGTTCCCCGTGATCGTCTGCCACTTCCTGGGCCGTGCTACCTGCTTTGAGTCGGGGGTCGCTCCCCCCCCCCACCGAGGGCCAGCAGGGGGGCGTCGTCCTTCCCGGCTAACCGCACCTTTCTCTCTGCAGCAAGTGGAGGTAGATGGACAGCAATGCATGCTGGAGATCCTGGATACAGCAGGGACGGTAAGAGAGGCGTGTTGGAGGGCCGGTGTCGCGGGCGCGAGGATGGAACGCGGCTCCTTGGCTCATCGCACTGCAGGGGGCTGCATGCCTGTTTCTGTGTTTGGTGTCGGTTATCTTTTATACACCGTATGGACAAAAGAATTATAACACCCGCAGTAAGTACCGGAATGGGCCACGTAAGCCCACACCCTTATGTTTGTCGTGCTGCCACAACACTGAACCTTCGCAGGACAAAGTTTGCATGTCCAGCTCCTCTTTGCCGTTTAAATTTTGAGAGCCAAAGTTCCTCCATACATTGGATTTAAACTGTGGAGGAGCAGCACGAAATCTCTGCCATCATCCGCCATTCCTGTTACTGCTAAACGAAGTTAGAAAATAATCGGCTGCTACTGCACTGGACGCTGTGCTGCCTGTCAATGTGGGAATAGTTTAGGGTGCCACCTATAGGACTGTAGAGTCACTGCAGCGTTTCTCCACCTCGAATCCAAACATATATAAAGTATAAATGAATAAAATTGGCCATACGTGAATCACCGCACAAAAGAATCGTGAGTTGCTTTTATTTTCCCCATCTCTAGCTGTTGTAGCAACTAAGGGATAGCAAACTTCATATAAATATTCTTTGATTTAGAGTGAGATGTTGGATATGCTGGTGTCCCAATACTTTTGTCCATATAGTGTATATTAAAGCCGGTTAGATTGAAGGAGGCAGATTGGCCGTTCAGCTGTTTCCCACAGTGCCGTCGGTTACTGTAGCTAAGCTACCTGTCGGCCCGGTTCTGCCAGGCGACCCGCCGCTCTTTCCGAGCCGGTCTGTGGCCGCAAGGTGCCAAGTGCGACCGCTTGGACTTTGCAGGATCCGGACTGGCCAGCAATTACTGCCGGATACTCTGCTCCTCAGCCGCCGCCTCTCTGCATCTCTCACCAGTCATGCGGCCGTTACCCCTGACAACGGCTTCCAGTGGACAGTGGCTAAAACGCAGTATATCTACAGTCAGTTGTATGAATTTGAATGCTAACTGTAAAGTATCTGTGGTAAAGTTAATTGTTATTTTTTTCACACCGTTACTTCTGACAGCTGTATTAGAGTTTAAGGATTGTGCTGTTTCACACATTAGCCTTCGCAGAATAGCTTTATTGAAGGGAACTTTTTTTAATTTCCTTTGTAAGAGGTTGACAGTTGGAGCTGCATGTTGCGTTTTGAGCAGCCGTTTCGTGCAGCGCTCAGAAAGGGAGCTTACGTAAGCCGTCTTGCTTTTTTCTGTGATCTCACGGCCAACGAAAGAACACCAAGCTTAACAGTGTTGCACTTCCCTGCCGGTACCCAGCATTTGACCTCCACAATCGAGTCCGGATGTTTTACACTCGACAGACTTTCTCCTGTGACCTCAGTCTTTTTTTTTTTTTTTTTGCAACAGGAGCAATTCACAGCGATGCGTGACCTGTACATGAAGAATGGGCAGGGATTCGCATTGGTCTACTCCATAACGGCACAGTCGACCTTCAATGATCTGCAGGACCTGAGGGAGCAGATCCTGCGGGTGAAGGACACGGACGACGTGAGTGGCCCCGCTCGGAGGTCGGCTGTAACTCAGCCAGTCCTCTGGTTCCTGGCTGAATGGCGGCACCACATCCAAATGGCATATTTAGTTTCTAATTTCCTTCATCGAACCATGTGTCTGTGCAGTTGTATGGCATTTTTCCCTCCAGTGTTTATTTTGCAGGATTTTATGCACAGATTCGCGCACAGTGCAGTCATGAACCAATAGCTGACTTGGAAACATTCAATTACACATTTCTACCGCAAATGTGGAGTTTGGTTGAGTTTTTACCCTTTCTGTGTGGTACAAAATTAAACCAGTGCAAATTGCACAGGCATACAATACCCACATTATCAGGACACTGTTGCATTTTCTCTGCAGCATAGTTTGGGGCTTTGTGCTGCTGGATAAAAGTCCCATCATGCCCGGCGCTTTTGCCAGGAGCAGCTCTGACACACTGCACACTGCACACTGCACACTGCACACACAGATTCCTGTCCCGAGCCGCTGCCCCCCCCACCCAGGCCGCATCAGACCGGAAAGCGCTCAGTTTCTCCTCCAACGGTCCCTAGCTCGCGTTTGTCGCTAGAACGATTAGCTTCCTGATTGCTCACAGGAAGTGTGTAAATGTCAGCCCGTCAGCACAAAACGCGATAGTCGCTGGAAGGAAATGTATTTGCACTGAAGTGGGCACCAGCGGGAAATGCACAACAGGATTTGGATTCTACGCATGCATGCGTTCTGGTAATGATGTAGGTAGTGCTTATTCACATTTATTCAACCCAGAGTCTACTGCTATTGCACATAAACATTAGGTTTACAGGTCTCCCCCGCTGTCCGAAAGTAGAGCATTCCTGTGAAACCTTTTATGAGCTGAAGTGGTGTAAAGTGAAGAAGCAATTACCTTTTATGCATATGGGAAATATATTATGGCCTTCATAGAGCAAAGAAATTACCTATCAAATCATACAAAATAAATAAAATGTAATATAACACTAAATTATAGCAATGATATGATATAGTACAAATATAGCCTATTTAAAGTGTAGTTTCACTTACGAATGTCTGTATGGTTCTCCTATAGCCCAAATAACGATACAAAGTACAGTGTAGTAATTGCATAAACCAGTAACATAGTTGTTTATTATCATTGTCAAG
Source organism: Hippopotamyrus pictus (assembly GCA_026781145.1). Taxonomy (NCBI): domain Eukaryota; kingdom Metazoa; phylum Chordata; class Actinopteri; order Osteoglossiformes; family Mormyridae; genus Hippopotamyrus; species Hippopotamyrus pictus. The sequence goes on from JAODLC010000065.1 coordinate 22,591,642, forward strand.
TATTATGTTCTGTACGTAATTGTTTGTGCTATACTTTCATATGACTGGCTGGGCAGTAGGTTTGCTTATACCTGCATCACCACAAAAACATAAGTAATGCGTTGTGATGCGTTATTACAATCATTACAATGTTGCTAGGTGATAGGAATTTATCAGCTCCATTATAATCCTATGGGACTTCCGTTGTATGTGCGATCCGTCATTACGGCGCATAACTGTGTGTGTGTGTGTGTGTGTGTGTGCACTGTAACAGTGCACAGTGTGTGTGTGTGTGTGAGT
>JAODLC010000065.1:22592020-22602771 GCA_026781145.1 Hippopotamyrus pictus
TATATATATATGTGTATATATATATATGTGTATATATATATGTGTATATATATATATATATATATGTGTATATATATATATATATATATATATGTGTATATATATATATGTATATGTGTATATATATATATGTATATGTGTATATATATATATGTATATGTGTATATATATGTGTATATGTGTATATATATATGTATATATATGTATATGTGTATATATATGTGTATATATATGTATATGTGTATATATGCATATATATATATATGTATGTGTGTGTATATATATATATATATAATTGGCTAGTTAAGTGCTATTTTTGCATTTCTCCTTTTTTCGTATGAGTGAAAATCTTCAGATTCATTTCGGTCAGCGAATACTGGTACTTACGTAGGTCTCTTGTAAAAGCGAAATGGCGTAAGGCAAACGCTCGCAAATACCTGTAATTGGTTTCATCATTCAGTATTTATTTATTTTATATTTTTACTGTTGTTCGGTGGAGCACCACTAGGGGGCTCTTCATAACGTGACTTTCACCCCCCCTTCCATTATCTCTGACAACCCCCTCTTCCAGGTGCCCATGATCCTGGTAGGAAACAAGTGTGATCTTGAAGAGGAAAGGGTGGTGGGTAAAGAGCAGGGTCAGAGCCTGGCGCGGCAGTGGAGCAGCTGCGCCTTCCTGGAATCCTCTGCTAAGTCCAAAATCAACGTGAACGAGGTGAGGAAGGCCCACAGCCCTCGCTCACCCAGACCTGGCTCCTAGTGGGGGTTTCCATCCGCGGTGCTGGGGCTCCGGCCAGACCTGGCTCCTAGTGCGGGTTTCCATCCGCGGTGCTGGGGCTCCGGCCAGACCTGGCTCCTAGTGCGGGTTTCCATCTGTGGTGCTGGGGCTCCGGCCAGACCTGGCTCCTAGTGGGGGTTTCCATCCGCGGTGCTGGGGCTCCGGCCAGACCTAGCTCCTAGTGTGGGCTTCCATCTGCGGTGCTGGGGCTCCGGCGAGCCGAGATATGATCCATCACCCAAAGCCACTCGAGTTATGTGACAAAGCACAGCAGGCAAACCTGCTTGTTCCTCTGTCAGATTAAAAGTCCTATGGATTCAGATACATGAGGAAGACATGCTGGGTTAATATAGCAAATACATGGTTTAGTACTTAGAGTTAATAGGAGAGGCTATGTAATTTTTTTATTAGTGAAGCCCACCAGCTGAGCATTCAGACCCCAGCAGATGGTCCTAAATTCAGGTGCATCATTTCAAATCCAGAAGATATTTATTCATGTGCCATTGCCCTGAAACTGTGTGGGAGGTCAGGATTTGGGGGCTGTAAAGTGTGTTTTCGCAAGGGCTGATTTGGTCCAGACTATTGTAATACATTCTAGTTTTTTTTTAATGGAATAAGAACTTCTTAAGCAGGAAGTGAGTGAATGTGTGTGTGTGTGTGTGTGTTTGCACTACTCGTATCATCCTGGATTTCAGCCAGAGCTAGTGCTGTCATTGTTTATCTTCGCTGGAAGACCTGCATGTCGCTTCCTCCCAACACTGACGTTTTTTAAACCGTTCCCAGATCTTCTATGACCTGGTTCGGCAAATCAACAGGAAAACCCCAGTTCCTGGGAAAGCCCGCAAAAAGTCGACCTGCCAGCTGCTTTAATGCGCAGCTGTGCTGATTCTCTGAGCCAGGTGAGTGCTTGGGGGGTGGGGGGTGTAATGGGAATAGTAAGGGCCACTGATAAAGCCAGTGCTGTCAGGCACAGATCAATTTCAGTCATCTCCTGTGGTATCAAAGCAGCAGTGATTGGCCGTGCAGTGTAATCCCGCCCATAGTGGGATGAACTGTCTGATTTTTCCATCAGTGCATGTTGTGATGCGGTAGAGAGACAGGAAGAAGGTGGTCTGACCTAGAAAAATATTTGCTGTGTAATAACATGCTAGTCTGTTACTTAAGTCTTCTTGTCTCTAACTGGTTGTACTTCTCTCATGGATTCATTTTTTCCTGAATAACTGTGTGGTGCCCAATAGACCTGACCAAACTCCACCCCCAAATGGCTGATGAGTATCGTTACTCCTTGTCGTGCTTGAGCAGGTCGGCTTGGAGGTCTTGGCAGTAATTACGGCCCGATCCTGGACTGTGAGCTGCCTGATAAAAAACATTAAAGTAGGACGCTAAGGAGCATTATGACAAGCGTTTTTTTTTGAGGATATCTCGTGACCTGCGAAGGGGGGAGGTGTCACTTGAACTGCTGACTAAGCATATTTTGAAATTCTGTGTGTGTGTGTGTGTGTGTGGGGGGGGGGGGGGTTCTTCCTCTTTCAGTTCCATTTGAGCCCTTTGACCACCACTGAACACACTCCTTGTTTTATGCAGCGCCTTGCTGTTCCCCATTGTCTCTCCTTCACCTGTGTCTCTCATTCTTCTTCTCTCTGCCCTCCCCTTCCCCAGGTCTGATGAGCAGCCGTCTCTGTTGGCAGCTGAACTGAAAGCATCCTGCAGCCGATGTCTCTGTGTCTGGACCTCTTTAACCGACGCCACAAAAAACGGGACTCAAAGTCTATGATTGTACATTATCTGATAGTCACTTTGTGCACATAAACTGCTCACTCACCTGCATTGCAACAGATGTTTCGGGGGATTCTTCTTTTCCCTCGTCGTTCTGTCTCTCTCTCACTCACACACATCTCAACACCTATTCTAACGGTTTGGACATGAAAGGTTTTGGGCTACACACAGTATTGTTGCTAAAGGGGGAGAAGGTGCTGCTCCCATCTCTAAGTGTGAGACAGTGCAACCAAACAGTCCCAGGGCCCAGCGCTTGGCTTTGGCCAGTATGACCGTGTGAAGCTAGAGGGCCTCTGTTTAAGCAACAGGGGGAAAGTCCAAAGAGCCACTATATACATGCTGTTAACTTCTGCTTCTTTGGTATTAGAACCGTTTTCATTTTTATTTTCTTTTTAAGAATTACTAAATTTGTTTTGCTGCGATTCTATATTGTCACAGCTGTTATTGATTTTATCTTAGGAGAACCTGTGAGCAGTGACACATGTTTGTTTTTAACCTAAGATGTTGCCTTCTGCTAGGGTAACTGATTATTTTTTTTCTTTCCGGAGAATTATTCTGAAAACACATGAGCTTAACGTGTGTTTGTTCAGATTTCTTGCATCTGCTTTTACAGCTGGGGGTGGCACTTAGGGGATTTTTGGGGGGAGGCTCTTAAACCTATGACCCCCTCCCTGTGCCCCCAGCTTGGACTTTCATGGGGGGCCGTAACCAAGTGGCTGAAAGTCAGGTGCACCTCTGTGGAATCCCTGCTCCACAACATGAAGTATATTATAAATATAAATATAAAATATATATTTTAAAATGAGGATTTTTATTATTGAAATAAAAAACGATGTTATTCTTCATGCTTTGGTGACTGTAGATTCCTCCTATCCTTGCTTGCACCTGCACCAGTGTTAAAACTGGAAGACTGAGAAATCAAACTGGTTTCATACTGGTTGTCTGCTAATACTTTTTTTTTCTTTGGTCAGTTGTCACAGTGGTGGTTAGTTTGTCATTGAATTTTTAATTTTTTTTGGGGGGGGGGAGGGGGTTATCCAGGGAATCCTGTGTTGCTCGTTCGCATCGTGTCCTGGCTGTCCTGGAATCCTAGGTCATGTGACATTCATTCTCCAGAGCTGTGGAATTTCAAATACAACATCTGCTTATTCTGGTGGCCAGATGTTATACGCCTTAATTAAAAGTGGTGCGGTTTTTGTATGACTGAGAAGCTGTCATTCGGTAAATTGGATGGACAAAATATTAATTGTATCAAGTTTTCCTGGCCAGTGAAGGCTGCTTGCCCACTTACACCCCCATCTCCCCCCCCCAAATGTGATGCTGGGGAGCTTAGAAACATACCACCAACTGGTTTTCAGTGGAAATTTTCTTTCCAAAGGGGGTAAGGTCCTGAATCTTAATTTTTCTTGTAAAGTTGTGTGATGGTGTAAAAGTCAGAGTTGCAAATCCAATGAAATGTACCGTCTTTCTTGAGCATGTGAGAGAGTTTTTATCCTGATCAGCCGACTCAGAGTTGTACAAAACACTGTAAACTTGTCAGGTATTCAATATTAGCATGTAAACCTATATTTTTAAAGGTAAGAACAATATTAATATAAACTTGAGTAAAATTGTCTTCGTTTTGTGACTTTTGTTCACATCTACTGAGAACTCTGAAGTCTCTTGATTTTGTCATGACCTCTGACCTTGACAGCAGCAGTCACACAGTTCAGAATGAATGTCCTGGTCCTTCCCAGCTGACGTTCATGTCGGTGCATTTCGGCCTGTACCCTGCTTTGTTTTTGTGGTAGTACTTTTATTTTGAAGCCTTCCCCACCCATCGTTTGATCGTAGCCGCGCATATGGCGGCACAAGGTGAGCAGTTCCCGTAATCTACACCCGCACTTATCAAATGTCTTGTAATGGATATGTTTCTCTGTTCTGCGTCCTGCACACTGGATTCGGATAAACATGTCTATCTGCCAGTAACTCCAATCTGGGTTATAAGCATGGATTCTCTAGGAGTCTCAGTGTTTTAAAAACCAATAAGAGCCAAGGAAATTGTGTTCTGTCCAATCTGGACACGTTGAGCCATATTTGCCAAAATAAACAGGATTTCTGTTGTTTTATTTCATTATTCTCTGTGAATAGGGCTTTGTCATAACTGAATGCTTAACCTAGTGCAGTTTCTTGGGGAGCGTCTCACGTCACCCCCCCCCAACCCTTGGGTGGCGTAAAGCAGCCTTATTTTGTTACTCCTGAAACTTGGCGTTGGACGTCAAAGGTGGCCGGTTGGGTTTCACCAAATGATGCTCTGTACTGGTATCAACACTTTAATCTAATCTTGCATTTCTCACGCTTTCAGAGTGTTGACGACAGTGTCGAATATATCAATCCAAAAATAAATAATCGTTTTTATTTTTAATCCATCGCTTGTGTAGATAACGCTATCACTGTCGGGTAAAAACTGCTCGTTCTGGGAATACAGCCTACACGTTTCCACCTACATACAGTATTCTTCCACACACGGACGTAGTATGTATGTGTTTGGCGCTCAAATAATTCTTCTCTTTTTGGTACTGATAGTTTGGCCGGTGGTAGAAAAAGGAGCATAATTTGGTCGTACTTCACACAAACAGATTCGAACACTGTGATGTCTAATTCGTATAACAAAACGGTATCTAATGTCAATAATACCAGTAACCTATTTAAACATTTACCAAACACTCACCCAAAGCTGCGTACTGAATTTTTATGTATTTGGCTTAAGTTCGAAAATCTGAAGTGAAAACAAGTGTTACACATTAAAAAAAAGTTTATAGATTATTGGTAAATTTGGCCTAGAATTCTTTACAACAGTAACATTGTATTGACATTTTAAAGCCTTTTTAAAAAACATTTTTTTTTTACATTAAAAAGATGTAAAATCATGAGTGATTTACTAATAAATGGATATATTTGATGTACTGTAATTGAAGTTGAAATCTTTTTGATGGTACCCCTAAGGAGAGGGGTCCAGACCACGTGACCAATATCGATGTCATGCAAGCGATATCGCCACATAATATCAATATCGGAACAAAACAACTGTTTGGGTATCGCCCACCTATACGCTCTAGGTGAGACTGTAGTACCGCAGTGATTACACATTCTGCTCTCAGGTTCAGATTATGTCAATTTGCATGTCACATGATTTAAAAATTTCCTTGTACGGAACATGTGCCTTGGAGATTAGTTTTACGTTTCACAGCTGTTAGGAAACCAGCAGCTAGACTAATTTCTGCTGAGGGGCTTAGGATGGATCTCGTACGTAGGTGGGATTAACATTTGTATCGAACTTATTGTTAGGGTCATTGAAATTCAGTATAATCAAATTGACAATAACAAAAATACAAATCTAGTTGCAATGTACATCAACAGAAAATACCTGGAACCATAAACTCACAAGAATGAATCTTTAGAAGTGTCTCTGTACCTACCTGAAACATGCTATAGGTAGGTCTATTCATACTGGATTTTAACGGTTAAATAAAACACTTATTATAGGACTACATGAAGATGTTGGCCTAGTTACATCGTTATATTGAGGTTCCTGCAAAATTACGATCATTCAATTTGCAATTTACCCATTATGACGTGCCGTTGAACTAAATCTGAAGAGGAAAACCTTGGTCTGTATTATTTGCGAAGTACCACTAGAGGGAAGACTTTGCCAGTTTATGGAAGATACAGACCTTTGACCATACTGATAGGTGGATTCAAAAAACGCCCCCGATTTTTATCCAGTTTCTCATTAGGCAATAACGTCAGTTGTCCAAACATGCTGGGTGTATAAATATCCGTCTGTAAAACGCGGGAAGAAGGCCATGCTTGTTTATTTAAAAAAGAAAAAAAAAACAGTTTTGTTACTAAATGGGATATTTAAATTGTTGTAGGTAAAATAAAATTGTAACGCATGCAAAGTAAAATAAAATCAAGCATGAGGTCAAACTTCTGCTAGTTCTCATAAGCTACGTAAAATGTTGGGGAATGCTAAGTACATTATTTTATACGTTTGTATACATTTTCCCATTGGATCAGATCATGGCAGCATGCAATACTTTTTGAGGGAAAAATATGGATTGGTTATGGTGAAAGCCCTTCCTGCAAGCACAATCCAAATGCAGGGATAATTAGAGTTAATGCTCCCGAACAGGGCGAGTTCAAGGTAGAAGTGAACTAAGTGGCTGCTTAGGGCCCAGCGGCCACCAGGGGGCGCCCCATCTGATCCAAAAATGGCAAAGGAAAAATATGTTAATCCAATTTTACTTCAGGCGTCAGAAAAGGGTTTGGCCGGTCCAGCTCTGAAATTCTCCACAGCTGAAATGTCCCCATCTGGTTTATGAGCTGCATCAAGCATTGCTGTGCGTTTAGCCTGGGTGTATACTCCTTGACCCGCAGGTCACCCATAGGAGGCGGTACCGCGGAAATAAAGATTCAACGCACTCCAGCCTTTCGATCCTCTCTGCTGTGGTCAGGGAAGCACCCATGCAGCCTGAAGGCCAACGGTAGGAGACTTAGTAGGTGACTCTTAGCAACCAGTCTTATGCACTTTACACTACTCCTCTCATCTTACGTCATGCTGACGTAAACTGCTTTATGTAAATTAAAATACATTTACTGATATCCATCCATTCATTTGTCCCTCGCAGGGTCGCGGGAGTCCAGAGCCTATTCCAGATGCTACGGGTGCAAGGTGGGGAATATCCCCCAAGGAGCAGGGGTCTACAGCGCGAACGTGAAAAAGATTTAGGCGCACTGACCTAAAATCATTAAACAGTGTATTTTACATTTCGAATAAAACGCAGCGTTGCCAACTTTGGCCAGCTGGCTGGAGTGAGATTTCCAAGTCTACATTTACGTACATATATGTAACAGTTTTATTATCTTGCAAATAGTCTGTAGGGTTTGCAACCTACCTCAACGCTTCTGGTGTCGCTAATTTTAGGTTTATAATGGCGTGAGAGTCACGCCAGATGCGTGAGAGTTAGCAGCCCTGAAAACGTGAAAAAAGCTTGTTTCACCAGAGTTGATTTGTATAAAAAATTACTTACTTTATACAGTTGCTAAATAATGTAAACTATGACCAACATGAACTCACCACTAAACTACGTCTATTTATGCAGCATTTTATAAAATAGGCCTACTGCGTTTGAAAACTTTGCAGCTTCAAGATTTCACGGCAGAGCCGCCATTCTGTTAGGAACGTTAGATTCGCTGCTGTTACAGTATATTAACACTAATGTTAACACTAATGGCACATTAGCGGAAACAAAGGGCTGCATTTGCCGAAGTGCGTCTTGCTGTGAGGTTAAAGGAGTTTGATGTTAATTGGGTTGGGAAACCACGCATATTGCATGAATTAAGACAGCATATATGCTGATTTAGCGAATATATTTTACTTTTTTACTATATATGTATGCAGCCGGGTTATTTTTATTTAATGTGTACAATTACGCAACATCTGTTTATTTTAAATTTCTTAATTTGGAATCAGGACGTGGCGAATTTTCAGCAGAAAATTCACACAACGCCGAGAAACCGGTTACCCCATAATACATGTACAAAGCTTGGCCAAGCCATTTGGAATATATTATAGTATCAATTGTAATGTGAAATATAAAACAGTAAAAAAATAGACAAAATGCGAAAATAAAAATCTAGTTTCTTGTCAATTTTGTCTGCCATGCTTGACCTTCCCGTTCCACTAGCTTGTATGTTAAATTGTATTATAAGGATGCATCACGTTAGAGTGCTTAAAAAACAGAACTGACTGTCCTCCTAAATTTTTGTCTGTGCTTCTAAATTTATAACTTAGGGGCACAAGTGCTCCATGAAAAAAATAGCGTAGAGACCCGATGATGATATTTTATTTTATTGTCATTTTTTGTTGTATTACATATTTCCGTTGAGTACATGGCAAAACCATTTTACTACACATGTATGTGGCAAATAAAACCTTAACCAAAGGAGATCCCTATGGAGGAGCTGCCTGAAATGTAACCATGTTACTCTATAATGTAGATAAGTTATTGGGTGTGATAATGGATTATTTTATCCTCAAGGGAAGTGACTGTTGCACATCTCTCTTTACTAACTTGTCTTAAGGTTTTCGAAGAAGATCTGATAATTCTTGATATCAAAAATATGCAAATAAGCTGGGAAGAAAATCCCTTTTCAAGTATGTCGATAACATTATGTTTTAACAAAGTAAATATAAAAAATATATATCTGGGCACAAAAAAATTGGTTTTAGGTCTCCTAAAAATTCCCGGATAATGAAATCTGTTTTATAAGTTATTATAGTGATATTAATATCTCCCGTCTTTCATGCTTTCCTCCAATAATGAATAAAAATTAAAATCTCGTGAGTTCCAGACTAAGGTGTGTTAGAAGATGAGGGAGTGTGGTCACATGACTGCAAAGGCCAAAAAAAACAAAGTTAAAAAGAAGCTCTCTGTGTAGAAAACTTGTGGCATCCCCTTATTAGTTAGTTATTTAGCACAATTAGATTAGTGACTTCTCTACAACCAAAACTCATTTTAACCTTTGGTTTTCTCCATTGAGTTACGTGGGATAACACTGACTTCAGAGGAATCAATTCAGTGGTCTAGCTTGTACAGCATTTGTAGACTTTTGTATTCCAGGTCCTGCAAGATGTTTAAAAATCTGATATTTTCCACTTGCTAGCTTCAGTAGAAGCTCATGAGTTTGTGCCACTGTGGTGAGGTGTGCTCAGGCTGGGGGGCAATGGAGCAGGCTTCCCAGATGAGGGGCAATGGAGCAGACTTCCCAGACGGGGGGCAATGGAGCAGACTTCCCAGACGGGGGGCAATGGAGCAGACTTCCCAGATGGGGGGCAATGGCGCAGACTTCCCAGATGAAGGGCAATGGAGCAGGCTTCCCAGATGAAGGGCAATGGAGCAGGCTTCCCAGATGGGGGGCAATGGAGCAGGCTTCCCAGATGGGGGGCAATGGAGCAGACTTCCCATATGGGGGGCAATGGAGCAGGCCTCCCAGATGCTTACTCTCACAGCAGCTCTTGACATAGCACCAGTATAAGAAAAGTAGCGAGGTACCTACTGAGCAAGCAGGCACTATGGATTGGTGTAAAGTGCGACTCTTTGGCATTCCCAGAATCAGTCGGGACTGCAGTGTCAGGGTCTCTCCGACTCCCAGCAAGGACGAAATTATGTATCAGTGCGGAGAACCTGTCCGGTCCGTATGGAATGGAGAGTGTCTCTATCATTGGGGCTTGACCTTCAGCTGTCACCTGTGAAGAAATTTAACAAGACCTGCTCTCAGTTGGGTGGGTTTGCATCACAGTAAGGCACGTGTGATTGGGTTACTTAGGTCTTTCAAGTTCTGGTACAAAGTATGTGTCCAACATCAACCACTGGAGAAGTGGGAACAGTTAACTGTGGGTACCCCATGTGCAACAATCTCCATGTTCCTCCATACCTTTAGGGTGTAGTTTCCAGGCAGTAGGAGTCTGTAGAACTCCCCATTATGGTTTGTCCTGAAAGGGTACTGGTTTTTCCTCCCCAGCACCTCTACCAGTGCGTTTGCAACTGGGAGTCTGTTCGCATCCAACACCTGCCCCTTCACACCTGCAGAAACGGGACACCCAGGCTTGGCATTGCAGCGGGCAGCCGAGGACATGAGGCGGTATTCATCCTGGCAGAATGGAGCACGACGGACCAAACCGCAGCTGTCATGTAGCTGCATACACACCCAGGTGGATCTGCTGCATGTAGGCCAGAAGTGCAGCCTTGTTCTCTGCCCACAATCCAGGCAACAAATTTTCTGAGGGGTACTTGCAGCAAGACAGCTCCAGTGTCACCTCGAAACATTGGCTCCAGATATAGTTGTAGTCTTGCATCCCTCCTAAAAGCAGATCGTACGACCTTATAATCACGGAATCGCCAATAACTAAGACTGACAAACCATCCACAGGGTTTATTAGCTGTTGGTGGCATTAGCCATGCTGACCTGACACCTGGTACCAGCGATACCCGTTGGTGATGCCATCCTGGAAGCCTGTGGAGCCCGTGCAGGGCTTGCCCATGTGCATTAGTGTGTGGCTGAAAGAGTAGGTCCTGGCCAGGTGGACAAAGACGTCATCATCGGGCGTGACGCTGGCCCCTCCCTGCAGCTCAATTCCTGGGTCAAACAGCAA
>JAODLC010000065.1:22622315-22634847 GCA_026781145.1 Hippopotamyrus pictus
ATATCGGCGATACTGGCCTTGTATTTACTTGGTATCGGATCGATACCAAATTTTGCAGTATCGCCCAGCCCTAATATATATATATATATATATATATATAAACTGTTTATTTCCTCCAAATGGCACACGGGAAAAGAGCAGTAGAAACTTTACGTTTGTTAATCAACTTGCGTATATTTTCTAATGGCTACCCCGATTTGTTTTGGTTAAACCGATTCCAAATACAATTGCACGTCTTACACGAGATGGATTAATAATGCCACGACGTTTTATCAGAATATCTAGGCAAACAAACTTTTCAAATACAGCACGACCCGGATGCAATTGCCGGGCTGCGCCTGCTGGCGGAGGGAGGCCCGCTGCTGGGGGGCACCGTGCGATTTGGCCGCTGCAGCAGCGGGGCACCGCTGGCTCGCCTCCTGCTTGTTTTTTCTTTTCTTTTACAAGTATTTTGGTGCACTTTAATGTCACAATAGTCAGACTAAGAAGGCCAGAGGAATTCCTAGTCCGTGTATTTTGGTTGTGTAAAATCCCTCAGAGTTTGGCTTGTTTTTTCGGAGTTTGGTCACCAGGCAGAGGGATTTAATCAGCCCGGGAGTCTGCGTGCTACCGCGCGTTTCTTTTACGCCGCTTTTGCGGTTCTTCAGTAAGTATTTATTATTTATTGATTGTTTTGCATGAATGATATATTGAGGTGTGATGTTTACTAAGCACATAGTTTGTTAGTGCAAGGGGTTTTTTGCCGTTTCATGAAAACTTAGTGTGACTATTTGTAACAAAAAGTGTGATCCCCCCCCCCCATTTTTTCTTGCATCGTTTTCTGTCTTTTTTTTTTTTTTTTTTTTTTTTAAGTCATGTGGAAAGTGCTTGTGCAATTACAGGCACGGCGCCAGTGCTTATAAATGGCAGGATTCTGTTACTTTCAAAAATAACTGAACTGTAAGTAATTGGATAGGAATTTCGTTTGTTTGCGTCCCTGTTATTTTCATGACGATCAGCAGCGCCTTGTGTTCAGCTGGTTAAGGCAAAGCGTTTCAGCGGTGCGCACTGACTTTATATCTTTACTACGTCATATATCGGTTCTTAGAGAACGAAATGTGTTTTAAACATTTCGTACGAAACCGATAAGTGGATGGAAGGTATTCTAGCGTTACTGTATCTTCGCAGAGAAAAGCGAATCGTCCCAAAACAAACTCCGTCACTAGTTCATACGCATTAACAAACTTGGTAGGAAACACACAAATACAAAAACGTGTAAATGCATTAATGGATAAACGCTCTGCAGACACCTCCATGCCTTTTAAATCTCTGTGTTAGTTTTTCCCCCCATTGAGGTGAGTTTGAGGTGAGACGTTTTGGTTTTCTGCAGTTTTAAATGTTCGTTTTGTTTCACGTCAGGATATAGGTATTGATTACACATTTGGAGTCATGGCTCTAAACCAACAAAATATCCTCACTGATAACTGGCCATAACAGCGGACGACTGGCTAAAGCTGTAAAGTTTTAAAACGAATAAAATATCGCACTGTAATTGCGTCACTTAGCAGTTTTGGTTAAACCCGTTAACAGGGTAATGACTGAGGTTGAAATTGCGGCGAGGGAGATTAGGTGCATAATTATGAGACCTGTATCGGCCAGTGGGGTGAGCATCCTCGGTCGTGGGTATTAATGGTTTTGGAAGCCAGATCTTTCAATGCCTGCAGGAAATCAATAGCTTTGAATTCCACTTGAAGCTCCCTTGAAATAGACTTTATACCTTCATTCCGTTAGTTTTGACTGTCCAGTCGTGTGAACAGAAACTCATTTTGCCATGTCGACTAAAGTGTCACTAAAGATTTATGAAAAAGGGGGCTAAGTTTTTACTCTGAGGTCTGTCTTAATGAAACGCGCTGTTTAAGCTAATTAGTGTGCATTCACTCATTAGAGGCTAAAGCTCCCCTAAAACAGCCTTAGTGACACCCCTGCACTTCACCAAAAATCCACAGTGAAATTAATTGATTTTTTGCTTGAGACGTACTGTTGGGAGTGTTAATCCCCTCAGTAGTGCATTTTCTTGACTGATGTGTGCTTCATGTGGATAGTCTGTCAGCTGTTATAGTTCTTTGCGTCGCTTGCCGGACCAGTCCGATTTTTCTGCATCTCTGTCGTCGCGTGTCTTTCAGATTCTGGGTGACGCCGATGTGCTCTGCAGTCCCCACAGTGCTGGGCCATCGAGGCCTGAACCTCTCCCCTTTCTCAGCAGACCCGCGAGGAGCAGTCAGTGTGTCGCCATGATGTTATGAAAGCTGGAGAGGGAACCGGGGACGCTGATGGCTGGAAGTAGGTGGGTCACCTGGGTGACATGCTGCTTTGCGTCCCGATGCCTCACGAATCCTCGCCGATGCAGTAGCCCCAGGCTATTTGCTCGTTTTTGCAATTCGGTTATTAATCTCACCCTTGATGCGATTCTTATTTTTCCAGAAGTCTGATGGTCTTCTGAAGAAGCATGGGCAGCGGCTGTAGCTGTAGAGACAGAGATCCAGTCCCAGATAACCATCAGAACAAGTTTAAGGTACCACCTCCCCCCCCATTTCAGAACATCTGTGTAATATTAACGTTGATGTATTCAGTGTATGCATTTGAGGAGTCATGAATGCGGAAGGCTTTATGTATAGAAGTGCTGGGGGGATTTGGTGCCGCTTCCCATTGCCGTGTGCTTCCCCGTCTCCGCAGGTCGTCAATGTGGACGACGATGGTAACGAGCTGGGCTCGGGCGTCATGGAGCTGACCGAAGGGGAGCTGGTGTTGCAGACGCGTAGGCGTTACACGGTCCGGTGGCCCTACCTGTGCCTGCGTCGCTACGGATACGACTCCAACCTCTTCTCCTTCGAGAGCGGCCGCCACTGTCAGACGGGCCAAGGTGCCATTCGGGAGTTCGCGCACATCTGTGTCAAACCGAAATCTGGCTCATTTCAAATGGAAGAGGTGGTTCTCGTGGACCTCTCCTAAAGATCGACAGCGCTCCTTACAGTAACGAGCTGGGGTGAATAATGGATTTGAAAGCCATGATGGCTGCTTATCACTGGTTGCTGTAACAGTGGTGAGTGAGGTAACAGTGGTGAGTGAGGTAACAGTGGTGAGTGAGGTAACAGTGGTGAGGGAGCTAAAGCGGTGTTTCTCAACCTTGGGGGACCTCCTGACAGTCCACGAGTACCTACACCAGGAATTTGGTGGTCTCGGTATGTTCAGGTCTGCTGCGAGCGAAAATGTGTACCGTCTGGTGGTCTCCGTGGGTTTGGAGACTGCCCTGCTTTCGTCAGTAGGTCGCTGTGTGGTCGTGGCCGACACCCAGCCTGCTTTGTGCTTGCAGGCATATTCGCCTTTAAGTGCGTGCGGGCGGAGGAGATCTTCAACATGCTTCAGGACATCATGCACGACAACCGAATCAGCGTGGTGGAGGAGGCGGTGCAGGAAGAGGCGGGGTCTATGCCTCTACCCACAAGTAAGACCGGGGTACACTTTGCTGCTCATGCTTGTATGAATTTATACTCCTTTGCACTACAACTCTCTACTCTAAAACTAGTATAAACACCAGTGCAATTACTATCCAGATGCTTCGCATTGTACGATATTTCAGTTTTGCAATGGTGTGATAGCGATACACATTCAGGCGTCACCAAACTCTGAATCTTGATCTGCTCCCGGACCAGCGATATGTCGTACGATACTTTCTACTCATGCCAGACGATGGCAGCATTCACCCAGCCACGTCTGTAATGATCGCCAGCGTAAACGTCTCGTACAGTGCGTCCGTTTTTCTCAAGCCCGTCACGTCTACTAAATGCCCATCAAAATGAATATTTATGAATATTTTTATATTAATATAAAACATTTCCATCAGAACATAACCTCATCGTACGTCGAGGAGCGTCCTCCTTCCTGAAACACTCAACAGTAACAGTTACACTCTCAACACATTGTCTGTGCTCCTTATGCCAAAATGGCCCGATGGACAGTTCCTGGATCAGGTGAGATGGCAGGAAGACTTCTGCTCACTGGTGATCCCCACTCCTTTCTCCCTGCTCCAGGCTACCTTCTGCCTTTGGAGGCCAATGGGGCTCCACTGTGCCCATCGTTGGAAGGAGACGCGTCGTGTCCATCCAGCCGACACTCATCTGCCCGCTTGCCGTCAGTGGGGACAGAGTCCACACACCCTCTGCTGGTCACTGACGAGACGGTAGGTCCCCAGAGCTTTAATAGTGTCTAGTTCTCAAAAAATATTTTGAGGACGGTTGTACTAATTTTAAGGCAGAGCAGTTTTCATTGGTCATCTCAGTGTGAGTATGATAGACTTTGACCAGCGTTATTTAGTATTAACTGAGCTGTTAGGGTACAGTTAACTTGAGTAAATGATTTGTGTTTCTGGTAATGATGCTCAATACTTAACAGAGCCATCTAGTGGTGATTGTTGTAAAATTATAATATTGACATGCTAAGCGATAGCTTTGATCCACACTTCCCCAGGTCCACACGTATGTGAATACCACTGTGGTTCAGCAAGAGGATTGCGAGGCAAGTGGCCTCCACCCACCGGTGGAGCTCAGGATGTCTGACCAAGAGCCCCAGGTGCTCCTGGACCACAGCGGGGTGAAGTTCACGCTCGGGCCCACACCTGTCCAGAGGCAGCAGATGGCTAAGAAAAAGCATCCGTACTCTGCAGAAGTGGACCAGGGAAGGAATATTCAGCCTGGCGGTGGTCCAGCAAATGAATCGGACAGTGATAAGCTGAAGCGGTCCTCGGGATCTCCCGGGTCTTCAGAGGATCACCAGAAAGGGACAGTCCCTCCGACTCAAAGCAGCCATTTGCTTGGCCCCGTCTCTGATGACGCTGGCAGCAGGTGGATTGCTCCGAGCTCAGAACCATCTCCTTCTCCGGCACCTGTCTGGGTACGCCGTAAGCCTTGCTCAGAAGACCCGCCAAAGACTCCGTGCCTCAATGGTCACCCCACGGCCCCCCAGACGGACCCATCTCGCTGCTACGTCAACACAGAGAGTGCCCTGAGGCCACACCCGTGGCGTGGACCCGATCGATCCCCTCCCTCCATGTTCAGATTCGATCTCCACTGGCCCGGCTTGGACCCTCAGCGGCAGCTACACTACATCGAGCTGGAGATGGAGAGGGGCTCGGGCTCCAGCAGCCCCCACACCCCCTGCACCCCCACCCCGCCACCGGCCACCCGCCGCACAGAACTTTACGCCGTCATCGACGTGGAGCGAACGGTCGCCATGTCCAACCTTCAGAAAGCGATGCCGCGAGAGGACGGGGCTTCTAGGAAGACGCGGCATAACAGTAACGAGCTGCCCGTGTGACTCACACCATGAAGAGCGCCTCCTTCAGGGCAGCTGGGGAATATCTCATAGTTGGGTTTCCAGAAGATGAACAGTCGCGACCCCTTAAACGTGGATGAATTATTATGTATGTACTGTGTATTTAACCAAGGGAGATGGTCCAGGAACTTCATCCATTGTCATCTTCCTTCCTATGGGAATCTGCTACCATTTACCAGTGAACTGAACGCTAATGTTCGGTCGTGTCAGGCCGAAGCTGAGGTTGAAGAAGGGGGTCACGTGGCACGAATCGGTGATGGCTGACCCGTCATTTTCCGTTATCTCAAATTTCAGTATCTGAATACTCTGCAGTTTGAAGTTTGAAATTCTGGCAGATTTTACAAGTTCAGAATGTAGAAGTTCTGCTACATTTGGAGCTCAGCTGGTTGTACTTGAAGTACTTTAATTAGGTGGCATATTTTCATGCCCGTTGCTTGCAAGCTGGCAGTAAAAGTTATTTTTTACTAAAGGATTGTAACTTTACAAAACTGTTTGCTCATTATGATGCATTTTATTCTCATTAGAAATTCATAATAAATATGAAACCGTAAAATATATGATGCTGCACGTTTTCATTTGGTATTCATATCTGCGTCTGTTTTTTTTGAACATTAAAGATTTTCCTACTGTTTATAGTTGTTATGTAAATTATGGAATATTATTTTTGACCAGTAATGAAAATGAAATTTTACTGAATGCTTCTCATCCTGCTCTTATCAGGGCTGTCTGGTGTTTTGTGTGAAATTCTGCCTCATTTCGAATATGACTGGAAATCCCCCCCCCAGGCCACACCAGTTTGGAGGAAAATAATGGTTTGATTTTGGAATGAAATATGAATGGAAAAATTGCCTGGTTCTAGTACTTTTTTGCATTTATTATTATTAACAACAATAACCAGAACCAAAATTACTCTACAGCCATTTTTTCTGACTCTGGGTCATCTAAATTTCTACGTTTCTAATTATGTTTAATTAAATGGTATTTTTTAAATGGGGGGGAAAAAGTGTATGCTTTGCAATAACTAATTGTCGTACCCTTGCTGCTGTTACCTGAGCCTTCTTTCAGTACCGTGTTTACAATACCAGAAATATGCCGCAGTCCTGTGGCCATGTCGTCATGCATAGGGAGTAGCAAGGGGCGGCACCACAGGGTTTAACCCAGTTGGAATAACTAATGACAAACTGGTTAGATCTGTGACAGCATTAGGGCTGCCATGATTGGTCAATGTAGTCGATGACGTCAACGCTGAAAATGCTCCGGCATCGGTATTTTAAAACGATGTCGATGGCATACCGCACCGATAGCCCAACGCACGAGCACCTGAATAGGCAAAAGCACCATAAGTGTTGCCTTTTCGTGTTTATTAAGTTACTATTAGTATAGAAGCTTTTTAGTGTCTTTTGCCATTTTAACTGCTAAATACACCAATTATTGAAGCCATACAGTTGTCTGGCTGCTACCTTAGGATTTCCATTGAATACGTGTTTGGGAAAATGTTTAGGCTAAAATATGGGCTTACTCTACGTTGATGGATGATTCTGGTGTGTGTTCATGTGCGTTGGGCTTGTTGGGACCAGCCAGAGTTGTTATTGTAAACTAAAACTGAAATGAAAATGATGAACTGAAATAAAAATGAAAACTACCAAAAAAACATGTCAGACTGTAAAAGATAATGTGGCTGCTGAGCTGTCCTCCTCTTCACCCCCACTTCAGTGCTTATCGCTTCCGTGATTTAATTACCAAACAGTAACATGTGCTTTGCTCCACTATCTGAATTTAATAAACATAAAGATATGCTGAATGTATACAGATGACTAACTTTTCTGGGCATCACAATACACTCAGTATTTTTAGCCCATTACTAATCTGCTTATCGAATTGTGGGCGTAACTGAAGTACGTATAAAGCTGGCATCTGTTATCTAAAGCCCTGTAATGACATACAGTTTGTCAAAATAAAATGAACTTAAATGGTGGAAAATTAGTAGTTTAGATTAATTGACCAATCAGTAAAATAGTCGATAGATTAATAGATAGAAATATGGTCATTAGAGGCAGCCCTAGACGGCATGTGATAATCCAAGGTTTTGAAGTCTGACCCTGTTAAAATGAGCTCTTGTTTTTGTTAAAACTGCTGCAGATCTGGGTACCGGAGAGCTGTTATTCTAATGTATCCTTGCTGTACGCTCCAGACCAAATCAACAATATAAAAATTGTGTTTAACAAATGAGAATCTTCAGCTGGGGTCACCGCAAAGGTAGTCGGAATAGTCACTGCCTCGTTCGAAGGCATCATTTAGTTATCGCTGTATAACTGTAGTGGTGTTTTTAATAGTGGATACAACAGTAATTGCCCTGTTCAGGATTTTAGAAACATACAAACTTGTTGACTCATTAAAGGAAAGTTTCAGGGTTGGTTCTTCATTTTTTATGCATTTACCTACAGATAACTGTTGAAGTTTCCCCTTTACCATCCTGGAGGACAACAAACAATCCATCCCGAAGGTTGTAAATTGAATGGTTGAAATTTTATACTAAATTAAAAACAGAGTTTTTTTTCGTCAATGAACTGATAAGGTATTTGCTTTGTTGGGCACCGGTAGGGCGCAGTGACCTCTCCTAGTTTGCTTTGTGACGCCCCAAAGTGGGGCGAGATAATGAGAAAGTTCATTTATAGCATTGATCAGAAATATCATAGCATGAAGTCAATGTACTGGTTGATTTGGAATTTTTGATTTTTTTTTTTTTTAATTTCTTTAATAAAAATGGTATGAGTTTAGATTTACATTATCTGTTATTACCTCCCCCCAAAACACACACTATTGCCCGCAAGGAGTTAAGCCATTCAGTTGACGTGCAGTTTGCAGTTGCCCCCATCAAAGGAGCAGCCTGACCTGGACGTGGATCCCAGCCCAGCCCCCCCAACCATGCTAAGGACGAGCTGGTTTACAGGCAGGTGGAGAAGCACCCAGTCAGGCAGACAGACCCGCAGCATGAAGAGGACAATCACAGCCTTACTGTGCCTCGCGTTGGTGGCCCATGGGGCGATTAGGTGAGATCTCCATTTAGCTGACCCGTTCGCCTCCGATTGGTTGTGTGACGGGCTCCAAACTGTCATCGATATCACTTCCTTTTACAGTGTTTCACATCATCGTGGTGGACAGAGTTGTCTTTGTTTCTCGATTTAGGCTGCCTTGTACTTAAAGCTTAATATACTCTCTTCATGTGCGCTATGTGTAGCTCTTAGTTGTAGCTTTCTTTCAATTGTGTTTGTATAGACAGACAGACACCAAATACATCATGAAAATGTCACCCACGGGTCTAAAAGGTACTGGAGTCAGTATTTGTTCATCCGTTTCTATTATTTCTGTTCACACTTTTTGAGTAGCCTACTTGAAGTAATAAGCGCCGGTATTTACAGTGAAACCACAGTAGACCTGGAGGCTAACTAATGGATTCAGTTGGCTTATTATGTGAGGCGTCAATATGTTCCCCGAGCAAGGGTGTAGATTTGGGTATAGATGTTAGGGACATGTCACTACCACTATCGTGGGAGTACCGTGTGTGTTTAGGGGGGAGCAGGGGGTTCAGAAATGATTAGGTCCCTGCTGATGTTGAAACCAAACCCTAGGCTCGTAATGTTCTTATGTTCTTTACTTCTGGTCATTGAATAGTTATTAGGTTATTGCTTTGTTATAAGTTGGTGTGTAGCTCTTGCTTGAATACTGCTTACGATTGTACCTGGCCATTCACTGGAAGCTCAGCATGTTTGTAATGTGCTATTGGTCTCACTCATATGTCACGTTGGACATGAACGTCTGCCAGATGAAGGTAATCGTGTGCAGCCAGGGCCGTGTCAAGGCTGCGCTCTCATCACGCCGCGCAATAAGTCTCGGCTTCGTCCCAGGGTCCCGCTCAGACGATTTACGGCTTTGCGTGCCGAGCTGCGCTCTGCCAAGAAACTGGCGGCCTTCCTGCATGAGCACCGGGCCGACGTCTTTGCTCGCAAGTATGCCCAATGCTTCCCCCAGGGTCACAGCCCCCGGCCACACCATGGCGTTGAGAAGCTCTACAACTTCATGGACGTAAGTGCAGGTTGGCTGCAGTGTTGCTGTTAGTATCTGTGCAATATTACTTTGCTTAAACCTGCTTTAAACTGCTCTGTACCACATCACAAGGTCTCTTGCATAGTATTTTTATTTTTTCTTTATTTTAATATTTTTATATATGGCAAATATGTCGATTTTATGAACTTATCTACTGTGCTATTGTTTTCTGTTTTCTCTCTTTTTTTTTACTCCTCATCTGGAGGAGTAAACCATTAAAACGAGCCAAGGACACCGCACTTATGAAACTGTGTGAATCTTGAATCTGCAGTTTTCATTGCACTTTTGTGTACTGCTACTTGCAGAGGTTAAAAGTTCAGGTCCAGAAAGCATAAATCCAGACCAAGGTTTTGTTTCAACCAACCCTTTGAGTACTCTGTGGTTCTTTATACTCAACTGGTTGGTTGAAACAAAAACTTGGTCTGGATTTGTGCTTTCTGGACCAGATCGTTCCACCTCTGGCTGCTTGCTTTTTGATGAATTGATGTGTGCTTTGTTCTTTGATGGCTGATATGCTGCACATTGAAGGCCCAGTACTACGGGGAAATCAGCCTGGGCAGCCCAGGACAGAACTTCACCGTGGTGTTTGACACCGGCTCCGCGGACCTCTGGGTGCCGTCGTCGTACTGTGTGAGCCAGGCCTGCGGTAAGCCCGACAGACTTCTGCTAACCCTAACTCTTTGGATAACGGCCAGTGAGCAGCTTCTTAGTTCTGCCCTCAGGCAGTGGGGATACTAAACAGCTGATCAGGCTATCAGTATGGACAATTTGCACATTTCCATTTTATTTTAATGTTATGGTTATTTGTACTACTTTTAACATCTATTTTCTTTATATAATTCTATTATTTATTATAAGAAGCACTGGAGAAGAAAACTCATTTCATCGGCTGCACCTACTGCTGTTTGCTGTGCATTTTATAACTATATTTTGATTTGATTCAGTCTAGGAATAGCTACATACAGGTGGTGAGTATTGTTAAATGTCTCTACTTGTCCGGACTCAGGGCTAATGTTGGGGTTCCCTTGCAGGTACGCATCACCGGTTCAAGGCCTTCGAGTCGAGCTCCTACCAGCATGACGGCAGAGTGTTTTCCATCCATTACGGCTCTGGGCACCTGTTAGGAGTCATGGCAAAAGATGTCCTACAGGTACCGTACACCGGGGAGACCCTTGACCATCTCTGGACCATCGTAGCAAACCAAGGGTGTCTGATAAAACAGAACTGGCCAGTACATCCTGTTCTGTGTGAATGTCAACTAAAGGTCAGGAGGAAGGTCGGTACTGCAGAGACGACAAACTCTCTAATCTCGACCCAAGAGGAAAGATTTTCCATGTCTCCTTTCTCAGTATATCTGTGGAACCTTTTTTTGAGGTTTAATGCTGAATTGCCTGCTGGCGTAAGGAGCATGAGAATAAAAGAGCGCATCCACTCCGTTGGGTGAGCTTTGTAATGTTGATGTTTGCTGCAGGTTGGGGGCATATCTGTGAAGAACCAGCAGTTTGGGGAGTCCGTGTATGAACCCGGCTTTGCGTTCGTCCTGGGACGGTTTGACGGTGTTCTGGGCCTAGGCTACCCCAGCCTAGCCGAAGAGGCTGGCGCCCCTGTTTTTGACAGCCTGATGTCCCAGAAGAAAGTGGACAAGCCCATCTTTTCCTTCTACCTCAGCAGGTGGGCTGTAATCTAACTGCCGGCATGGCACTAGCCTTAACAGCTCACTGCAGGGTTGCCCTATGCAGACGAACGGTGGTTCTGTGCAGGAAGAAAAACATGGCAGATGTTGAAGGAGAGCTTCTGTTGGGGAGTATCGATGAGTCCTTATTTACTGGCCCCCTCCACTGGGTTGCGGTCACAGAGAAGGCTTACTGGCAGATAAAGATGGACAAGTAAGTCTGCTTTGGGTAGGTACGTGGTATGAGACATGAGTGAGAATGGTGCATCTCAGCACGAAATGCAACTCAATGTTAGCGCCATCTTCTCTCCGAGGACTGCACAAAGATATCGCTTCTGCTCAGAAGTGGAAATGCAATTGAATGACGTAGAATACACGATTATGGGGTCTATTGCTATAGATTATGCAACCCCTCGAATGTATACAGATCCTCCTCAACTTATGATGGGGTTATGCTCCGATGAACCCATCGTAAGTTGAAAATATCGTAAGCCGAATACGAATATGACAAATAAGCAAGTGACTATACGATACGTTGTTAAACAGAGTATGAGATGTATATATGTACGCTCCCAATGTTTACAGAGACCGGCAGCACGGCTGCATAGAAGTCGCCATCGCCCGGCATGAGTAGAAAGTATCGTACGGCATAATGGTAGCTTGGGAGAAAGATCAAAACTCAGTTTGGTCTGATGACTCCTGAGTGTGGATCGCTATCGCACCATCGTAAAGTCGAAATATAAGTCGAGCCAGCATAAAGCAAGGCGCATCTGTACTTGGATGGTGATTGGGTGTGCATGACTTAATGCATGCGTGTCTGTGAATTCCTCTACTAAGCTATTCATTGAATGCTCTTGTGTTGCACTTACTGGTCCTTGAGTACTTCTATTACGTTCTTTGTTAATAGTTAGCTGTTCCGAAACTGCTTACACTCGTACCTGGGCATTCACTGGAAGCTCAGCCTAGCCTTACTTACGCCTAATCGCCTCCTTAACGGCATGGATGTTTGTATTGTACGATCTGCCTCCTTTGTATATTGCTTTGGACAAAACCACCTGCTAAATATGCAGATACGAACGTGAATGTGGCTCTGGCTCAGTGTGAAGGTGCAGGGGGCAGTGACGTTCTGCGCCCAGGGCTGCCAGGCCATCGTGGACACGGGCACCTCTTTGATTAGCGGCCCTACGCGAGAGATCAAACTCCTCCAGGAACACATCGGGGCCACGCGCAGCACGCTGGGCGAGGTGAGGCACCTGCCTTGGGTCCCTGTCAGCGCCAGCATGGCCTCTCCTCTCCCCGACTAAACGTTTTTCGCATTGATGAGTCGTTCAAGGTCTCTGTACTCCATCATCCTGGCCTTCTCATCCAGACTAAGGGTCTTCATATAAC
>JAODLC010000065.1:22634946-22651285 GCA_026781145.1 Hippopotamyrus pictus
AGCCCCTCTACAGAGACTCACTAACAAACAGCCCCTCTACAGAGACTCACTAACAAACTGCCCCTCTGCATGGTGTCAGCTTTCTTTTTATTTTTCACTAATTTTGACTAATTTTGTAACTACAGGCGCAAACAATTGAACGACGTCGCTTAACCTTTTATTTAAACTGCTGACACATTTGGCGTGGTGTAAACATTCCGCGTTACGAAACGAAATCAAATTCGTACCACAGAATAAAGGAAATGGAACAGCTGTAACTAGGTCACCCATGGTTACAAGTCAAACAAAAATATTTTGAATGATATTCGGGCCATTTGTAGGCAAGTCAGTGAAAACTGAAACATATAAAATTTAAGCATAAATGGAGGGTTGGGTAGCGGCTCAGGAATCATTTTCCTTTTTATTGATATTAATATTATTATTAATAGGGCTCCAATATAGGCCTATACTGATTTTTAAAAAACTTGTTGCAGATGGGGTCTCAAAGTAGTGGTCCCTGGGCTGGATATGGTCCATCTAGATCCTTAGTTTTTGATCTAGACCCCTGATTTAGACAAGAGGCGAATCACTCACATGTGTCCTTGACTATGGCGCTCATGTTTTAGTTCCTAGTGGACTGTTCCAGGATCTCCAGCCTGCCCCATGTAACCTTCACCATCGGTGGGGTGGACCACACCTTGTCTCCCGATGCTTATGTCAAACAGGTATGGTGATCTGCAGGACCATCACACAAAGGCACCGAACAGCCAAAGCTTACCAGCTTCTCAGAAGTTCTGAATTCATTCCATGCATCACTTTTCTCAGTGTGAGGTTGCAATGAGCTGGGGAGCCATCCCAGGCAAGAGAACGTTCTGGATGGGATGCCAGCCAATCACAAGGCACACACAGAGACACTTCGTACATTTCAGAGACACCATTTTATTTTGACACGCTCACACAATTATGGGTAGATCTCTTTATTAAAATTTTTTTGCATAGAACTGTGACGTGTATAATTAAAGGCTGGTATTTGGTGTACTATCTGTCAAGTCCGCAGATAAAGTCCACGATCGGAAAGGTTCTGTATAGTTTTAGTCCTTATCTTCTCACCCCCCCAGGAAACTGTGGACGGTCAGCTGATCTGTCTCAGTGGTTTCCAGGCAACCGACATTCCTACCCACCTCGGACCAATGTGGATTCTGGGTGACGTCTTTATCTCTGAGTTCTACACGGTCTTTGACCGCGGACAGAACCGAGTTGGATTCGCTCCTGCCTGTCACAATACTAGAGGTAGTCCTTAGGTGACGAGAAGATAATTATAGATGATTATAAGGTTATAGAAGCCTGCTCGCTGCTTAATCATACACTAATTGGTTGATTATACAAAAATGCTAATGCTTGTCTCTGGTATTACAAGTATCGTTGGTCATCTTTGGTCACGTTTTCTTTTTTGGGAAATTCAGAATGCTTTGGGTCATAACATGGCTAATGCAATAGTGTTAAAAATAATATATCAAGCTGTCTGCAAAACCCAAAATAGTTTCACTGCCATAAGTAGACCTTCTGCATATCATAATGAAGTTATGCATAAAGAATTAGCTAATAATTCTGACCATAGGTATTCAGCAGTTGTTATTTTTTTGTGCATTAGCAACACACAGACTGTCCTCTAGAGGGGGCTGTGGAATTAACAATATCTGCTAAATGTAGTGAAGCTGTTCTGCGATTAAAACGTACTCTGTCTACGTGAGTGTGGTGGAGTATAGTTACTCATTTTTGTTGTGCATGCCACTGTGTGCGTTATATTTGTTTTTAAAAATCCATATATATATATATATATTGCAACATAATTCATAACTTTCAGTATAAAGTGGGCAAGTCATTTGTGGAAAAAAATACATAAATAATGCTAGTGTTTGTACACAATCATTTGTGGGAAGCTTTGCTATTTAAATGGTAAATGTGACACACAGTGTGCCTTTACTAGTGTGGCTGAGTGATTGCTCAGGTTGGGATCTTAGGAATCGGTGCACCGTGAGTGGGAAGAACCACTAGTGCAAGGTTCTTCAAATCTGGACCTCGATTCCAAACCCAGGCCTTGTTTTCAGTTCTCCCAGGTAGTTAGTTTAATAATTACTGATTCTGATTGGTCAGAGGCTTCACACCTGACTGACAGGTAAAGGAAAGCTGGAAAACCAGCAGGGCTTGGACCTCGAGGACCGTGATTTGAATAACCCTGCACTAGTGAATGTCATGGGCTATTGATACTGATGAAGTGTGACATCAGCTCCTCACGGGTTCTGCTGGATCACTCAAGGAAGCAAATAAAAGCACAAAAAATGGGAATTTCTATGGCTCACCTCTCGTACATTAATATTTTCCATACACTTAAGGAAAATCTTGTTTCTTCAAGAACTCCACAAATGCAAGTGATTGAAATAAAGAAAAGAAAATGAAAGACCCTACAGTTTGACCTCCAAAACAAAGTTGTGGGCCATGACAAGAAGCTCATCTCCTCGCTGTCCCTAAAAAAAATCATGTCTGCAAGTATGTGAGCATCCAGTAATCTGAACACAGCAATTCTCTACGCTGACTCACCTGGCCCTGTGGGTTTATGGAAACCCAGATTAGATCAGATTTTCTTCAACTTTGTCATTGTACATGCTGTTTGGCATGTAATCTGAAAGTGCAAAACAGTGCAAAAGTGCTAGAAACAGCTTTACTATATGCATGTGTGTGTGTTTATGTGTGTATTATGTTTATATTACATTGTGGGGACCAAATGACCTCCATAATGTGATAAAAACCTGTTATTTTGACATGGGGACCATTTTTCAGGTCCCCACAAAGATCTTTTAATGCAATCAAAAAACTAAAAATGCCAATTAAAAGTCTCATATTTTGTTTGGTTACTTACGGTTAGGGCTGGGTAGGGGTTAAGCTTGAATAAGCACCAATCGACTAACTCCAAAGTTTAATTTAGTAACGCTAAACCGATAAACCAATAACAATTAGCGGAAGCCAACGGTAACTGCTAATAGCTAACATTTTTTTATTATACTTTTATCTTCAGTTTGGTTTTTGCCTTTGAATCCCTTAAAAACATACCTAGAGAGCCAATATTTCAACCCTTTTTACATTCAAGGCCCATCTGTTGGACTAGAGTGATTAGAAGGGGGTATTTAGGTCTTACTCAACTGGGTATCGTTAGATTCTGTAGAGTTTCTGCAATAAATCTGCACTGAAATTTTCCTTCTGTGGTATATTGATATATTGTCGGAGAAGACCTATTTCACAAGTGACCCATGCTGACATTTTTGCCTTCAGTGAAGCCACCAGAGGACTACAAACATGGTGCCGCTTGATCTCAGCTTTTTATTGGTCTATAGCTCCGTCAATCAGGGGTCATGTATCATAAAGCAAGATTTCTTGCTGCGCCAGATTCAAGGTAGTCGGTGCTAAATGTAACTGAACAAAAAGAAAATTAAGGTACCTTAAATTCTACAAGCTTACCAGCTAAGCAAGAAACCCAGCTTCGTGATATATGCCCCTGCTTTCCTCTTAGTTCCGGGTACCCCAGCATTCCACTATAAATGTGCCAGACAGACTGCTGCAGACACGCTTACAACATAGGGACAAATATATAAGATTTTAGGGTTTATACACGTTCGTGATCGTTAAAATGTATTCACTTTACCTGCGGAAAAGTGTTAGCGTATTTACAGTTTGCAGAATTAAATTTAGCGTAAGCTAATTGGTACACTAATGGTTTTCAAAGTTAGCGGAAGCGCTAATCCGCTAACGAAAAGTGAACTTCGCTACTGGAAGTAGAACCCTGCCCACCAATGCGAACAGATAACCTGAAATGAAGTGCAGCATTGTGAGCTGAGGGTCAGTGGGTACTTGCTTCACACTGGGAACAAGCAGCAACACTAACAACAAATTTGTTTCCATCTGTAATAGGGGTTCTGCTATCGGCTGCGCCACGTGCCGAGTTAAGGCCACGTTTCCATTGTTTCCGGTTAGTATAAAACACACGTCATGCCTCCCGCAAACTGACAGCGGCTCCCTGACTAAACGATGCGCCATGTCCCAGAAATCTGTCGCTCTGCTATTCAGCAGCGGTAAAATTAGCCGGCAAGTCGTTTTACCGCCACAGACCCTCCCCACCCGGTCGGCAATTTTACCGTCACCCTCGTAACAAATTTACAACGTGAGGCTACCGTAATACTGCCAAACGTAGGCAATTGCACCCTCTACTGGTCAGATGAAAATGCAATTTGAACATATTAATTTCAATAAAATGAAATTATATTGAAAATGTCTTATCAATGTTTAATAGTAATTAACTGTAAATGTGCGTACTTTTTATTTATTTATTTATTTATTTATTTTTAAAATTTAGTATCTGGACGAATGACTGGTTGGGTTCTCTCACCTTGAAATGAAAGAAGTCTAGAGTCACCTCTGCTGCCCAAATCTAACCTCCACCCCTTACCTCCACAGTCATTCCTCACCCCCCCCTCCCAGAAATCAATATGCCTAAAGTGAGATCTGTGTAAAAATGCTACAGTGGTCTTTTGCTAATTAGCACTGACGCACATGATGACCCGCTGGCCGCCATCTCTGGGCGTCACACTAATTTCCCCATGGCCTGACCGGATGCCACAATAGTAACCCTCCGTCTGAAAGCTCTTGTCCAGGAAAACCAGCCGACATGTCGCCCCCTTCGGGTCAAAGGTCGCCGTTAGCCTGACGCGTCCTGTTCGATGGAAGCGTGACTAAGAAACATTCATAAGGAAGATTCATGTTAAGAGAGTCTCTGGGTGTGTGGAGGACGCCTTCTTGGGGTTCTGTGTCGCCCCGCAGACAGATGTCTGATCCCATGCCTAAGGTACCTAAATTGTCTGGTTTTGAATGTATAAAAACAGGAAGTGGGATGACTGCCACGTAGATGCCACAAAGAGTTTTAGCAGCAAACGAATGGCCACGCAGCACAGCAAAATTAACACATCCGGACAGATGCGCTATGAAGACAGAGCATCTGGAGCTCATTTGATGGGCCCCAGCTGCGTGGACATTAGGCCGGCCTTAAGACGTCACATCCTGGGCTGCCAGGTTCTGCTGCGTGAGGGCAGGCACTCGTATTCTCTCTCCTAACACACCAACCCGGCCTCCGGTCGCCCCGCAGGCTCACAGTCGTCGGGCGACGGTGGGGGGGGGGGGTGATGCTCAGGCACCATGACGGACGACTGCATAATGTCAACATGGCCGCTAGCACCCAATAATAATTCCTGCGAACGCAGTTTATCTGTCTCCGTGGAGACTTTGCGCAAGCTCTGTTTAATGCACTCTGTGATCACTAGCTTCACCAGGGCTAAGCTCGGAAATGCATAACACTTCATAATGAAGCTGCGTAGCTGAATCATTTACAATATTTTAAGTGGTGGAATGCTAAAAATTCTACACATTTCAGGAAAAAGAATAAGACACTGAACTGGGTTTACCCCAGTACCTCAGTACTGTTTGGGATAGGCTCCAGGTTCCCCACCCGCTGCCTGGCAGCTCGGGGTAGGACACCATTCTCCACTGGAACCCTGGGCCATGGCTGGTGGAGCACTGACAGCAGAGGGCTCCTCATATGTCTGACACCAAGCAAAAGCCAGGACGCCACAAGCTGCTGCTTTCGCTATAGTCGGTCTCATAGAAACCGTCACACCTGTAACCAGGCACACTGACATGGAGCGGGCCTGGTCACAGAGTAACACAGACCTCCATGCAGGGCGACTGCAGCCTGCACATGGCACTGGCTACATTGCACAAAACCCCAGGTTGATGGAACTTAGCAGTCATTTCAAAGAACACAAATGTTAAACCAGGCGTGGGCAATTCCAGACCTCCCAGACTACAGGGGGCGTCGGTTTTCATGTCTACTGCGCTATTAATTAGTCTTGGTTGTTGGTTAAATTATCACAGTAAAATTGAATTATAACATTACAATAATGTACGTTTGTAGGCGTCCTGTTATTAATGATAATATTGCTCATTGTTATTGATCTTTTGCTATATGGTCCTACAAATTTCATGAAAATGAACACCAACAGAAATATATTAAGGCTGGCCCAGCATAGGAGTGCATGTTGTCTCAATGGTACTTGTAATGTAGCAGTGTGTGTATTTACATTTATTTACATTTCCAGGGGAATCAGGTGATTTTTATTTAGAATAAACACAGCTGTGGCAGTTGGTTCTATTTTCAAACCTACAATTACTCCTAGATATACTGTGGAGAGATGCTTAATAAATACAGAGAAGGACAAATGACAGTTAGCACTTTTATTTAGAGAAACCAGAGAGAGAGGACTGGCAATGGCATGGACAGTACACACATCGAACACGGGGGGGGGAATTACAAGCACGCCACAATAAGGGAACTTGATATTCGGCACTTCACTAGAATGCAACACATTCACTGACATATTTACATGTCATGGACATTATTTATACAAGTATTTACATTATGTACTGTCCGGTGCAATGCATGCTGGTCCGCGAGTGATTAAGCCCCCAGCATCACAATTTACTAGACTGAAGACCAGTAGCAACCCTCATTGTACAAATTATATAAATTTATTCAGCCAAGAAC
Source organism: Hippopotamyrus pictus (assembly GCA_026781145.1). Classification (NCBI taxonomy): domain Eukaryota; kingdom Metazoa; phylum Chordata; class Actinopteri; order Osteoglossiformes; family Mormyridae; genus Hippopotamyrus; species Hippopotamyrus pictus. Next base: position 22,641,572 of record JAODLC010000065.1, read on the forward strand.
TGAACTAAACCAACCCATCCTCTGGCCTCTCATCGCACTAAATGTAACTAACATTTTCATATGATATGACATTAAACTTAAGCAAACAATCAGCGCACTTAGCACTAATGTTAGACCAGCCGCCATGTTTCTTCTATCTCTCCCAGCATGCATTGCTGGGCACCATGCAAGATTGGAGCCCTGGATCCACAGTGCTTGAATGACAGGTTGAAAACGACATAATGAACTCGACAATACATTATTCAGGAATTCATGCCGCATCTTCTGGGGAACGAATAATGGATCACATCCCTGCTGTTATGCTATATTTCAGTTCAGGTGGTATTTATGGGCCTAAACATGCATAATGCGGAAATACCTCTTTATCTCAGGGATTTATGACGTCTAGATAATAAACACAATAATGTATTGTTTCTTTCTTTGACCTAGACCAAGATAAGTGGTTAGAAAGATGGACGGATGGATGGACGGACGGATGGTTCGATGTGTGTATTGTTTCTCCAGGGTATCTGCAGTATATTGCATAACAACCAAACACTTTTCCAAGTCTAGTTGCTTGGGGCACGGAAGGTACAGAGGTCATCCTCGATCTCATCTCCTACTGAGACATCACTGGAGAAGCACAGTGAATAGTGAGATCACACTACCTGACATTAACTGAAGCCAAAGGCATTGCTCTTTCAGCTTTTACGTGCGTGGGATTGCTGACTGCGCAATGGATACTTCACGGTCGACTCATACGGTCTGGGGATGCACCCCAAAATCAACCCTATAGCAAGCCCTAGAAACAAAGCCAGCTGCCTACTTTGCTGTTATGTTTCTCAACACCAGCAGACAATGTTGCTCGATGTTGCTCTTTGACAATGCATGCTGGGTAACAGGAACACCTTGAACACCAAGGATACGGCAGGGACTGCGAGCAGCACAAGTCACAGATGACGCTACAGCCGCCCCGCCCTCAGAGCATGGACCTGACACCGAGGGCCATGAATATCTTATCACATGAAGTGCTGACACTGAGGACCATGGAGGTCTTACAGTGGGACGCATCGAGGGCCATGTTCTTAGGGCTTGAGGTCAAAACCACACGTGTTGTGGATGTGAGCAGCTGGTGAGCACTGTGCCGTGGAGCAGATGGGGGGGGGGGGGGATGTCTCCCAGCTGTAGATCTTTCATCTCCAAGGAGAAAACAACAACCCCTCCCTTCCATACATACAGATACCCCTCCACCCTCTCACTGGCGCCCCCGGTGTCCCTGTCTATACGGACTAACTCCCCAACACAGCTGCCCCACTGATGCCCCCCCTCACCCCCCCCGAATACTTCATCCAGGCCAGCCCGCAAATCCAGACACGCTCAATGTGATCCAGGGTGCCACAGCTCACTAAGCAGAGCAAGCAGAACCCCGCTTGGCACGTTTCGCGTGACACACTAGTACGTCACCCCAGCTGCGTTCGAGAACACGAGCACGAGAAGAAAGACAGGCTCCTGAAATGGATACAAACTGACCTGAAGAAGTAGTTCACGGTCGACAGAGCTGACATGTCACTGTCATGACAGGAAGATAATCTGGCGAGTCGGAGTACATTCCGAGGAGGACGCACAGCCTGCCCTCGCTCGCTCAAGCTCTCTCTCTGGCTTTTTCTGAGATGCAGACACTTGAGTAAACATGACTCCTGAGGCTGGGCCAGCGGCTATTGGGTTTCCTCAAGAGAGTTTCCTCCCGAAAGCCAACACCGCTTAGAGAGGACCCAAGAAGCTGCCGTAAGTCAACATGAACCGCCGACCATCCGCAACCCCGGAGCCCCGACCGCAAAGGGAAAGGAGGGCGTCTCCATACCCAACACCAGGCACCAGGAGGACTGAGAGAGACTCACAGGGATTCGCAGAGACCGAGAGAGCAGAATCTGAAACTGCACTGCGCGGCCTTACAGTTCTCAAAGGCTCTGTGGGGGGGGGCTCTGTGCCACGTAACTGGGAATCTGTCGCTTGGCACCCAGGCCGAATCCCTGGAGAGATACAAAATTCCAGACAGATCAGAATATAACAAGGACACAAATAAAAACTAAATGAACTGAGAAATCTATAACAGAGCTGCATGGGTCAAGGGAAAATTACTGTGCGCAGAGGTTGAAAGCTTGCAGGGACGGTGGACAGTGGAAGTCAGACCACAAAAAGCATGTTCCTGCCAGCATTTCTGCAGTAAAAAACAGGCACACAAGCTGTCGCCGTGATACCGGAGGAGTGAGTTGTGCTGCCAAGTCACACGCAGCATGGTCAAAAGGTCACGTCAAAAAAACTTTTGACGGCAGCCAGTTTCAGGTCAAGATGAAGAAAACAATTTCTCCGAACAGCGAATAGCTCCAGAGTTCTGGTTAGCATGTAAATATACAACCAACGCATGGCATTCACAGGGTCTAATTAAGTGGGCATTAAGTGAATGTTTTGAGCAATACATGTCACCCCTACACCAACAGCACATGCCTGCAGATAGCAGGGCTCTCCTCATTGTTAGAACTGCTTTTCCATTCCCTGCGTAATCTAGAACAGCTTTATTCCGCTCCACTCCTGAGCTGACGGATCCTGCGACGCTGCGCGTCTGCCTTTCACCAAGGCCGGTGATTAATGGGCGCAGTAAACACACTTCCACCAGGGCCAGTGACGCAGGCGCTGCAGCTGAGAGTCAAACGGAAAAGCATCTTTGCTCTCCCTTGGGAAGCTCGTTTGTTGCGGTTTAATTGCTTTCCAAGGTGTCAGACAGCCATTGGCTCTCCGTGGGAACTCCCCAGCGATGCCCGGTTACTTCATCTAAAAAACATTACTGTGAGGTACAAGACAGTGAAAATTTAAATGATAGTGCTAAAGTGTCAGCAAACAATTTCTGTGAATGCTGTGCTCTCCATGATTCTGTCGTTAGCTGTGTCATGTCTGTTCTTCAGTTCTGTGATTTTAGGTTTCCCTGGCATGTCCCACAGGGATTCCCTCCCCTGTGAAGGTCACAGGGGTTTCCCCGCCAGTCACAGAAACACATGGAGTAATTATGTCAGCCTCCAAGTTCCCCAAGAATAAATAAACGCACAAGGCTGAGGTCAATTTGCCCCTCCTGGGCTATAGCTTCAGCTGACTTCATTGAGAAACCTGCCTTCGTTTAAAATGGTGCCGGGTCAAGAAACGTTAGCTTTGTGACACCAGAAGCGCCCGACTCCGACAGAGATGCTGACAGAACACCAGAGGTATATCCACCCTCCTTATTCGAGTCCCTCCCATAGATGCACCGTAGCAAAAACATAAAAATGTAACAGTCCATATAGAAACTGCCATTTTGAGATAAATAAGTCAATGTATCTTTGTTTAAATGTTACTGTTTACCAGAAAACTAGATTTTTTCAGACATAAAACAAAATTTACTAATAAAAATCTGACTAGGTCTATATAATTTGAGGATTATATTTTTAAAAACAAATTATAAATGGCAAATATAGACAGGTGAAGCCTAATTTCAGGCCCTGTCTACTCCAGTGATGATATCAAGATCATGCAATTTATTCAGTCTCAGACAATGAGGTCTGTGATCTATTCATTAAGAAAATTAACACCTTTTCTTGTCAACAACTGCAAGGAGGAAACTCACTCCCACACACTGTTACCGACGCCAGATGAAACACAGATTTCAGTAACACTCACGCTGATGCTCCTAATGTAGTGTGTAGCGTTTTTTTAATCTTTGAAATGGATTTAAATGAAGTGATAGGTGATACTACAGACAACTGACACCTTAAAGTTCAACACAGTCTTACACACATCTGCCAGGAAGAGAGGCAGAATATTACTTATTCATCATCTATGTGTGACAGGTCGGCCAAATCCCACGTCCCGTGGGAAATATCAGAGTGTTGTTAAACGTAGGAAAGCACGCTGTTCCCGTGATTTCCCCAGGCAGACCACAATGCGCTCATTAATCCACATGTGTTACCCAGAATGCAAGCAGACATGGGGGCTCTGCTCAACACTGAAGAGAAAAATGCACCCAAAGCTATACTTGTTGCCGTTCCAGTTCCCACAAGGATACGACCATCTTCTGGCCAGTCGCGTCTTCATGACATGCGAATAACTGAAAGCAGGGCATGGAGAAAACTAAATCATAAAACTCTATTTTCAAAATATACAACTAATTAAAAAAATGTTACATGTCCTTGAAACTTACACTGCTTTAAATATAGGCTCCTGCAAAAGTTTATTGCATTCAAAGATAAAAATATTTCTCCTCTGAATACTTACATTTCTAATACTTCTAATACAACTGAAGTTGGTGTATTATTACAGCAGGCAACACGGACACAAGACAGGCAGTAGGGTTGGGCTGCTTGGAAAAATCCTTGGAAAAAGCAGGGGATTTTTCACTTTTACAGATAAGACAGCCTGCCAATGCTGATTAATACCAATTACCGTTATTGTCAAAGCAGCACGTTCTACGTTGCACGCCAAATGCATTCAAGCGAACCCTATTACTGAAATTGCACACAGATGTGAACCAGCAGCAGACATGCAGAAGGTTCGCTTTCTCGTGGGGGTCTGCACACCTACCAGAAAGTAACAGGAGAAGGAAACGTATCTGCTCGTTTTACCTCAAGAACAGACACGGCGCATGTTTTGAATGTATTTTTCTGCAATTTACAATTTACGAAGGACTTTGTGTCCTCCATTTAAAAACTAAAGCAGATACATGAAATGTAGTGATGGGGTATAATTAATCTAGCCTTCAGGCAGAAAAAAAGTCAGATCATACATTTGCTGTAATGACCTAAGGGCCCGCAGGCTCTGCATTACATCAAGCTGCATTCATATGCAGGACGTCACATTCAGAGCAATCCAAACATCTCCTTTAGATCCGTTTCCCGAGCAGATTACATCTTGTATAGAGTCACAAAATGTTCCTCTAAAGCTCTCCCCCATAAGAAGCTGCTATAGCCACCTTCCTGTCCTTTGAGGTCATATAAATATACTTCGACCGCCCCAGGCTAGACCCCTGCCGCATGTGCCGTGTCCCGCCTGAGCTCCCCGTTTATCTTATCTTCCTCTGGAGATGGTGACAGGCACAGAGCTGCCGCAGCTGGCCCGGGGTCTCACAGCAAAGCCCAGCACTTCCTCCAGCATTCCCTGCTCTAGTCGGCTTCACGTACCAAAACAAATATGGCCGCTTTGTTTACACCGTCCAGTCCCATCCTATTCCTATGGGTCATGGCAGCATCGTAATCTCGTGAATTTGAATGAACTCCTGTTCGGGAGAAGTGATGAATGCCTCCCCCCCCTGCACCTCCCCTAACGGCGCCCATGGCTGTCAACAGGTCCAGTGCCTGAACTTTCCGCTTAGTTTAATGCAGAGGGATCCCTGCCTTTATCTGGTTGCGCCACCAGTCTGACGTTGCAGCGCTTTGACAAATGCGCGCAACTTACACTCAGAATATCCCCAAGAATAGCACACACTTTCCTATTCATTTTATGATCAGACAATATAAATGATATAGCCTAGGGTGACCAGATAATCCATTATGAGCTACTTCAGGTCTTACAAACTACTTTCAAACTGAAAGGCTCCTGTGCTGGGTTAAATAGTTCTGTTCTTCTTGTGCTTTGACTGGTTCGTTTCCTTGTTTGAAAGACTCATCCAGCTGTTTCACATTAACATTAGTGACACATGCATGATCATAGGAGACTGACCAATCGGCATACAGCAATAACTCAGTGCTTAAGTGTAATCCAGGTCCTTTTAGTCAAAATGGTAGTTTACGAATCCTGTCCTAGCTCAAAGTGTCCTCCCTGACATGGATTATCTGGTCACCCTAATATAGCCAGATGTTTCTGGTCCCTAAAACTAATGGGTTTAGATCAAATAAGCCAAGTATGTCAGACAAAGACCAACAGGAAACTGCAAATTCTGCAGCAATCGTTTTCTTTTAGTTTTCACAGTATATATTTAACATGAAATAAATACATTAAAAATCACTGCAAGAAGATAATAATTAATACAGTTGTCAGAAGCAACATCCGGCTACCTAAGACCAAAGCACCATACAAGAAAGACTGGGACCTGGAGTCTGTTTCATACAGCAGCATTTCTTGCTTTGGATTTAAGGTAGTCTGGGCTAAATGTAAGTGAAAAGATGAAGTCCATATAGCCCAGATGACCTTAAATCCAACAAGTTATCTGGCTAAGCAAGAACTCCTGTTTCGTGAAACAGGCCCCAGGAGGCAGAGGGAGAAACAAATAAATTAGTTTTAAGGAATAAATAAAATGTGCAGTTACTGGTCCTTTACAGATTTGGCATACGTGAAACAGAACGAAAAAGGTAAACCGCAGAGGTATTGAGTTGCATTTTCTATAAGCACAGGACTTGTGACATTTGGTCAGAGATATTAGGCAATTCACAATTTCATAAGAGAATCAATACCTGCAGACACATGAGTCGACATTAACATAATTAACAGCACAGCTGCTACATTAAATGGCCTCTTTGCACTAAGCAAATTCAGATTGCACTGTTAGGATAATGTCACTGAAATTCACTTTAAGGTTCACTTTAAGACAGCCATTTGAACAGCACCGAGCGACAGAGGATCATTCATGTAATTCAGTTGTGAAAGGCTGCTACACTTTGCCTTTATGATTATGAAGCGTGTCTTACACGGCGATCAAAGACCTTGTTTGTCATGACTAATTTCTGTATTTTATTTTATCTGCTTTTATAAACTACGTCCGAAAAAAAAAAACAACTTTTTATTGGGCTACTTGAAAACATTCACCCCGATAGAAACTTGAGCACCTATTTTCAAATTACTTAACTTCTTCGGGGCCCAGAGCACCAGTTTAATATGTAAAGAACCAACTTTAAGAACAACACATATTAAATATAAAATTATATTGTACAAAGATTATATATATTTAATATATACATATTCTTTGTACAGTATATTCAGCAGAGGTGGAAAGTACAAAAAAAAAGTACAAATCCAGACCAAGATTTTGTTTCAACCAACCAGTTGAGTACTCTGTGATTATGACTCTATATACTGAACAGGTTGGTTGAAACAAAATCTTGTTCTGGATTTGTATTTTTTAAGGATCTGAATTACCCACCTCTGGTATTCAGTATATATAGTACAATATATACAACAGCCATATTGCTGTTTAATAAAGGTAATAAAATTAAACTCTTATACACAAATATACACATATACTTTGCTAATAGTATAAGACATGCACTTTACAATTCAAATATCCAATATAAGTCATTTCAATATTTCAGTACTAGATGCAATAGGTTGAATTTGGGATTCCCAGTTTCCGAGCACCATTCCTATGAGGGTTTCCAGGTTAATGTCAACCGCAGCTTCCCGTTGGCTGGCTCAGAGATCCACTTTCCGGGAGCTACCACACCAGTTGGTGCGGGGGGGGGGGACGCGTCCGTTATCGCGCCGGTTTCCACGGTCTTCTGGGCCACGCGGCTCCCCCCGGGCACGGCTGCGTGTTGCATCGCTCCACATCCGCTGGACGCTCCACAGCGGTGCAGCTGTGCTCGTTCAGGCTTTGGCCGTATGACTGCTGGCAAACCACGAGACGGGAACGCTGCCCCCCGCCGCAGGTTTGGGTGCACTGTGGGATAGGGACACTTTAAATGAGGATACACTGCAGTATGGATGCACACTATAAATAAAGGTACTATAAAGGACAGGGGCCTTTTTAAACCAACCATATAAATACACAGCCCCTCCCTCAACTGAGAGTCACACGCAGCCCCCGTGCTTCCCCTCCTGCCCCAGGCTCCTCCTCTCACCTCTCCCCAGATGCCGTAGACCCACTGGGGACAGGGTCCCACGTCGCAGCTCCTGGACTCCGCCGGCTTCACCCTTGGCTCGCATTGGCTGGCGGTGCGCCCGTCCGCATCCTGGCACACGACCGCCCGGCGCTGGAATCCGCCCCCGCAGGTCTGGGAACACTGTGCGCACACGGGAGAACATGTGTGACACATGTGAAATGACACGGAACACACATATATAACGTGAACGGGGCAGCCAGAGGAAAAACATACAGCTCCCCACGGGCCTGTCCTCCACTGGTGGTTCACAGGAGTGACGTTCCTGCTGCTGGGTCCGGGGTGAGCGTGTGGAGCGGTCGGACCCTGAGGTGCCAGGGGGTACACGGAGGGGCAGGGCACCCCCCTGCAGTCCTGTGTCGCACTGGGCCGCTCGTCGGCAGAGCAGAAGCCGTCCTCCGCCTGGTGGCTGTAGGTGGAGCACACCACCTTGCGGCTGTACTGGCCCACACCACACGTCACTGAACACTGGGGGCAGAGTGGCACGGGATTCATCAGCTCATAAACAACGGAACCAGCAAAGACCATCAGAGCAAAGCGAGGCAGGGAAATGACATCACCGGAAACGACATCACCGGAAACGACATCACCGGAAACGACATCACCTACGGGGGACCACTCTCCGACCCGCCACTGGCCGCATGGGCTGAAACAGGTGGTGGACTCCGCAGGGCGGGGCAGGTAAGCACAAGACGACTCGTCCATCTTTTCGCCAAGGGGGTCTCTGCAGCTGACGTAACGAGCCCGCAGGCCCCTCCCACACGAGACGGAGCACTGCAACATACAGGAAGCAAGCACGCCGTCAGACACACACATCATGCATGATATGTCACACACATACAACACACATGCAAAAGATGTTGATCTTCACCCAAGACTTCCCCTCAAGCTCTTTTATATGACAGTACAAAAAACCTTGACTACTATGTACAGAGGGCTCCTTAAGACACTCAGAGTTATAAATTCTCTCAACAAAAAATTCCAGTGACATCTTTGGCAGTAGGCAAAGTGCAATGAAAATCACCATTCAGTGAAGGGTCATTTGATGCACTCAGCGATGGTATTTGCCTTTCATGTGTAATAAAGGGCACTCCAAAAAAAACCACACTTGAGAATTTTTCATGCTATTTAAATTAGATCTTTCAAACACTGCTTGAGGTTCAATTCAATTAAAGGTATACTTCAAAATTATAGATTTATATGTATAATTGCCTTCACAGAAGTGAAAGAACATTAATGACTTTGAAAAGTATACACATTCTTTTTCTAAGTAATAATTAAAAAAACTGAAAAAAATCTCAACCTCAGTTTGTACAGCATCTCCTGAAAGAAAATAAATCACAGAATGGAAGCACAAACTCACACAGTCCAGCTAATGACTTCCACAGAAAAAAAGTGACAGTACACACATACTGAATTTAGAATCCTGTCTTGAGCTCCTCTTAACCTTCATGAAACGCCTTACTAACCTCAGCGGCTCACTGTCCGCACTGACTCACTCTAGTGAAGCGGTTTGTGGGCCTCTCTTGCATGCTCTGATTTTGTATATCGCACATACTTCTCACTAAACTCCCTCCTGGGTGATACTTGCACAGCTGTCTGCTGTGAGGTTCTGAGCTCTGTTCATTAAGCTCCTGTTCCCCTTGTTTCATGGAAGCTTATCTGAGTGGCACTTAGCACCTAAGTGGCTTCCTGACACCAGTTTGCCTGTTGCATGCTATCTGCCTTAATTACATGCTGCAAATGAACCATCCATCCATCCATTGTCCAACCCGCTTATCCTACTGGGTCGCAGGGGGTCCGGAGCCTATCCCGGAAGCAACGGGCACGAGGCAGGGAACAA
>JAODLC010000065.1:22656595-22666929 GCA_026781145.1 Hippopotamyrus pictus
AAAACCAATTAATTAATTACACCTAAATATGTTTTTTTAAAGCATTTAAAAACAAAATGAACAGGATAAAACAAGAACATTTTTTTCGTAATGGCTTCCAAAACGATAAAGATCTTATCCCAACATTACCCCTGTCCTGCCCCGATCGTCAGCTCCTTCCGTGTGCCACGCCCCCTCGTTAACCTCGTGTGGAATCCCCATGAGATCAGCTGTTTCTGGTTCTTGTCATTAGTCCTCTGTATTAAGTCCGCGTTTCAGTTTGTTTACCCAGTCCGGTCATTGGGTGCGTTCGACTTGCTTACAGCGATGGCTCAAAGCAACGCATTCTGATCCTGACACAAAGCATTACGGTTAGATGCATTGCGACCTCTCACCCGGCTACACAAACTGGAACCGCCTCCGTGACGACACACCTTTGCCCTTATTGGCTGAAGAGTTTAGTTACACATATGACGTTTGTATCCCAGGCATAAAATGTACCGACTAACTGCATAAATTGTAGAAATGTAGTGGAGTAGAAAGTACAGATAATTGCCGTAAAAAGTAATGGAGTCAAAGAAAAAGTATGCATTATTATTTTTACTTAAGTAAAGTACAGATACGTAAAAATGTACTTGAGTACAGTAATGAAGTATAAATACTTTGTTACATTCCACCACTGGTCATGTGGGAGATTTCTGCGTTGCTATGATGACAAATGCCTTTCCTGTTTTTTCCTGTGTCCTATTCAGTCTACATACTGTAGTCATCTCACACACCCAACATGCACTCACAGACACACACACACACACAGACACACTTGGCCGGCTCACCGAGGTAGTTGTCGTCCTCGGGTTTCCCTGAGTAGCTGAGCTGCTTAATGTCGATGTTGGAGGCCCCCGCAGGGATATGAGTCACGACACTGTAGCCTGGAGGAAGCACATGAATGAGGGAGTGAGACGCCAAGTGTGTCACTGACAGAATAAGGCGCTAGTTACAATTAACCCCCCCTCCACCACCCCCAGACTGAGAAATAGCTCCTTTGGCTAAAACCTCTCCTATTCTCACAACCGCTCACTGGACGAGCAGGCTTGCTGCACTGAGCTCAAGCCCATCATTAAATCTTCAAGTCACACTCCATCTGTATTCTTCTCAAAATCGGTGGACATGTGGTTACATAACACCACCTTTTTCAAGTTACACTGGGATAATGGAGTACTGCTGGAGCGGACAAGGTACTATTTCAGAGTTTTGTGTGCAGTTTGCATGTTCTCTCTGGGTCGTCGTGGGCTTTCCCCCCGCAGTCCAAAAACATGCTGAGGTGCATCGGAGATGCCAAATTGCCCATAGGCGTGAACGTGTGTGTGTATGGTATGTGTGGGTGGCCTGCAATAGGTTGGTGCCCCTTCCAGTGTTATTCCCTGCCTTGTGCCAGTAGCTTCGAGGACAGGCTCTGGATCTCCCGTGATCCTGAATAGGATGCGTGGGTACCGTAAATGGATGGATGGATGGATGTAAGAGCATAACTGCTTGAGCTGCTTTGGGAAGCATAGCAAGCTGCCCCAGGGCAAAGTCAGTTTGATTCCCCCTCTGACCACACAGAGACACACAAGTTAGCACAGGCCACACATTAACACACACCGGGGCCTCAGGAAACCCCCCAGCTTGAGCCCAGGCTTAAGCTTTTTCTTTCAGTGACATCAGATACCTTCGCACGGGGGGGAAGGCCGGCTGACGTGAACCATGGGGCCCCCAGCCTCGCACCCGCATAAAGCCCACAACCCCGCTTTTTTCGCTCTCACTTATTTATTTTATAGGGTTATTCCAAAATCTGAAATCCTTGCTTTGCCTGGGGTGGAAAAAACCACAAGGCGACGGTGGAGGCTGCGGTCAGCAGCCCCCTGGGCCCAATCACAGACAGCAGCGGCGCGTTTGTTACACTAGCTGGCTCACCCATGGTGCCGCCCGCCTGCCCGCCCAGCCCGAGCGCACTGCTGTGACCGCCGAGCTGGCAGTTCTGGACCAGCACCCTACAACAATGGTTAGGCCACAGGATAGAAACTAAACTTCTAGCAGACCCGAGACATGGAGGCAGTAGCGGGTCATAAACAAGTTTGGAAAGACCACAACAGTATTACAGGCCCAACTGGGCCCACGAGCCTGCCACACCCAAACGGGAACCAAACCTCCGGGTGCCCATCCCCTGGGTCAGCCCTGCTTTGGCCACATAAGCCCAAATGGCGATAAGCTCAGGCAGGAAGAGAAGGCCACACCGTGTAAGAACAGGGGGCCGACCGGCGCAGACACAAACTCAAACAAAACCAGCATGGAGAGGACACGTCCCAGCTGCTGTCACTTGATGAGCCCAAAGGGCCATAGATCATGTCTTAATTCAACACACATAGAGTCTCAGACTAAACAGAGGCCATATCTGAGGATGAGCAGCTGTCTGTGAGCCCCCTGCGAAGGCAGCTCCTGCCCTATCATCAGGAGCATAATAACAAGAGATGGACATTTCAGGTCCAGAAAGCAAAAATCCAGACCTGGATTTTGTTTCAACCAACCAGTTGGCTATGATGAAATCACAATCGGAGAGTACTTAAGTGGTTGATTGAAACAAAATCTAAGCCTGGATTTTGACTTTCTGGATTTTTACTGGACCTGAAATGTCTACCTCCAGAAATAACACAACTGCCAGGCGGGCCCATTGCTCAGTGGTACCCACTGCCCCAAATCACCCTAAGGTGAGGATCAGAGCTTCCTGGAAGTCCCAGCCTACCGTAATGAGCCATGCTGAAGGTCCCACTCACGGTCCTACAGGAGGAGTTGTCCCCACCGCACACTCCGCAGCGATCCTTCCTGGCCTTGGAGTTGAGCACGCGGTCACAGCCCGCTTGCTGGAAGGCAAAGATGGGCTTGAGGATGAGGCTGAGCCGGTCCCAGTCGCCGTTACAGTCTCGGTCACCAGGCCCGCTCATGGCCGTACCCTACAGAGGCCCTGGACGCAGATGTCGCTGGTATCAGTGCCGCATGGTGTGCCGTCCACCACACGGTCCCTCAGCTGGTAGTATGCCGTCGTCCCGGCAACACGGCAGAACAGCTTGCACCGGTCCTTCAGCAGGACTGTAGGGAAAGGCCGAAGGTCAGCTGCAAACAACATGGCAGGCCAATTGCATGGTGGGATCTTTGGGGGAGGCAGAGCTTAGAGCTGTGTTAAATAATGCGACAGGCCAATCACATTGTGGGCTCTTTTGTGGGGGGCGGGGCTCTGAGCAGTGTTAAGCTGCCAAAACGTCGCTTCACTTCCACTGACACACTTTATAATTGTTGCTAGCTGAACCCATGTAACATGGTTTACTGTGTTAACCACATGTCAAAAAGTTTAGTACTTTGCTGCGTCAACACATCATCTGTGAGCAAACTGTAGTCACTACACGATAACAATCCCATTGTTATGCTGCGAAAAGCAGATCCAGAGACCTTCCAACTTCTAGAGATACACACTGGCTGTGTCTAAATTCAGGGGCTGCACCTTTCTACGGCTGCATTGAAAGACCGAATGCATCACAGTGGCGCAAATGCAGTCTTGAAATGCGTCCTTCTTTTGGCGAGTTTGCAAAGGATCCACTTGTTGAATCCTTCACAGCCCAATACATTCTAAGATTCTTTGCGTAGAAATAGCTGTGTCCTGTCCTGGATAATAGGAGAGGCACTTTGTGACTCAAGGAAAATGGCGGGAAAAGCTGATGATGGCCAGACTATGCCATTTGACAGAACTTTCCGTTCGAACTTCAAAGAAGCCTACAAAGGCTATGCCTTCCGAGACCAAAATGCAACCCCTGAATTCAGACACTAGTGTATTGGTTAACATATCACTCTAATCCGATATTTGTTAGAATCCAAGATGTGTCAGTCTTGGCCGATATGACCAGCTGATATTTAAACTTTTTCAAAAAAAGTTTAAGGTATCAAAAGACACTGTATCAAGTTATCAGCATCAGAGCTCAAGACATAAGTACTAAAGTAACGGAGATGATTGCATTGGGCGATCAGCCATTTTCCATAGAGGAGGATGAGAGATTCTCTCAGCTTGTTCACCATTTAGAAGACGTAACACCATTCTGCTAATCTGCAGCGGCAAGCTTGTCAAATTTCACTGCTGGCAAGTGCCTCAAAGGTTGGCCAGCTATCAGTACTGGTATCAGTATGAGCGATATTAGACAAAAAAATAAAGGTTACTGGCACTGGACAAATGACTTCACATAAGTGCACCATTAAGGACTTCAATTTTGTACCCTCAGGAATGATGCAGCACATTTAAGTGTGTTAAAGTATTCGCTAGGCATGCTTGGTCCTCACCCCTGCTGTACTTATTAAATTGCGTGTATTATGGAATTTGTCTGCCATGCCTGTCGTTCAACCCAGCTGCACTGATTAAAGTATGTGCATTACATATTTGCAGGTTACAGCGCTTTGCCACCCCCACCACATGACGAAACACCACGGGATTTCAGTTGGTCACCCCCCAGGCCGACACACAGTCCAGTCCCACCCTCCGGAAATGGCCGTCTATCTGCCGCAGCCCGGAGTTACTTTGGCATCCCCTTGGCCTGGTCTAGCCATCCAGGTCCTCAGCAATGAGGATCCTGCGAGCCGGATCACCCTCAGGGAATCGCACCTCTTAGCCGTAGTGTGGTAACTGACACTCCCTCACAATGCAGGTAATGTGCATCATTCTGGACTCCCTAAAATCAAACCAGCGGTACCCAAGCACACAGTACCAAAAGAGTCTAGTCTTCATCTCAGCTCACTGGATAGCGTTCATGTCTCACAGCCATACAGCACGGCAGGGAACACCAGGACTCTAAAGTCTTGGACCTCATCATTCGTGTTTGGGCTCAATGAGAACCCTCAGTGTCAGGATGTGGTTGATGATACACTTCATAGGCGTAAAACCAGACTGCTGCGGTCACTGGTTGGTGAGCAAGTGATCATGTCGAGGATGACACTAGTAAGGACCTTACTCGGGACTTAGAGTAGGCCATAGATGGTGTGCTAGCTGCTCACAGATTCCTCTCACAAACACCTCCTTATCTGCCCTTAAAGCCCTTGCAGTACTCCTTCTCAGTTCCCCCTACAGACTGGTGCTGCCATCAAGCCATGCACTGTGACTCCTCTTGATAATTTCCAGGGTGTCATTCGAGATGAAACACCTCCTTCTAAAAACCCCAGCAACACCAACACAACCCTCAGCAACCTTCAGGATCTTATCACAGAAAGTTCTCCTCATCACATTATAATCAGTAGTTGCACCCAAGTCTGCAAGTTCCTCACACAAACTATATGCAAACTCATAAGAAACAGTCTGGCCAGGTCCAGCCTCATTGTCCTAGGAGCTGGTAGCCTACTGGACCTAAGTGTAGCAATAACAAGTATATGGTCAGAATTCACAAACCAGGCACTTACGTAGACCCTGCAGTTCTGCAGTCCAACGATATGGCTCAGGGTGCTGGAACCAGGATCCAGCAATCTTTTGCCCTTGAACTTTTGCAAAGTCATGGAACATGAACCCACTTTCCACTCATTCATCTGACCCATGGGGATTGAAACAGTCATCATAGCCAGCCCTGTAAGTTCCAGTGGTCACAGTAAGTCACCCATGACAAGAGGAGAGTCACCTTGTGGGCACTCATCAACTACAGAGTGAATAAAATGTCTCCCTCACTGAGGTATTAGTCACCGTGGTTGGAGCATACACTGAGACAACAGATAAGACACCCAGAGAGTGCCTTAGCCTGAGTCTCATAGGGGGCTCATTGAAAGGAGTGGCACCAGACACCATCAGGAGGAGCCAATCTGCCACAGCAACAGCTACTCTCCAAGTATGGCAGCCATCAGAGCAACCAGACTAATAAAAGGTGTTCCCACCTACAGAGATCCGGTTACTCCCCAGCCTGTGTACTTCAGAGAGTGCTGCCGCTGAAATGCAGAGTTTACAAAGCTCCTCTGACAGCAGGGGAAAATCATGCTGAAGAGACAAGATGTTCTACATGCCTGCCCAGGTGGGCAGCCTCAGATTAGGATCTGAATGCTGCCAAGCAGCAGGTGATGCCACGACACCACACCAGTCCTGATCCCCAACAGGCCTGACCCCACTGGCTCTCCAGCGGTTTCAGCTCTTCCTAGGATGAGGCTTCTGAGGGCTTTCCCCCATTCTCTTCATGCTGCATGCTTCCTGTGGGCAGCTGCAGCAGAGCTACTCCCATGGAGAGCAGAAAAGAGTGCTGTCTGCTGTTCTGCGGCTGCGTGAAGATTTTGACAGTACCAATCCTGCCATCAATCCCCAAATTTTTCCCTGCATGTTGGAGGGCCACTTGCAGGGCTGGGTGCAGTTTAACGTCATACCCAGGACATATCCAGTTCCCCCCTACTGTAATTAAAACAGGTGCATTACGGTATTCCATGGAATTATGGTGCTGATCGCTCACCCCCCCAAACTTATTAAATTAGGTGTATTGCGGTATTCGCCTGGCTTGCCCATCGCTCACCCCCGCTATACTTGGGAACCCAGCGTACGGTGGGCGGAAGGCCGTTGATGTTGAAGTGCCGTCCGTCGAACTGGGCGCACTGCTCCTCGCGGAAGTCCCTCCGGCCGCGGGGGCAAGGATCAGTGCTGCAAGAGCGGAACCGCATCCTGCGGCCCACGCAGAACCGGCCTCCGTTCTTGGGCCTGCCTCAAACACACAGGTTTCGTTAGATCCTGCAGCCCTGCTCTTCCCGCTAGACAAACATATGTCTGACTGCATCTCATTCAGCTCAGCCCCAGAAGGTTCTGATGTTACTGGTAATCAGTATCCTCATTCTGGATGGCGAGGCGGGGGTACAAATCTTACTCAGGCCTGTTACAGTTCCTGGTGGCACTCCGGATGCCCCCCCCACAGGAGCGGGAGCAGGCACTGTAGGACCCCCAGGGGCTCCACCCCCCATTCACGGGCCTTGTCTCTGCCTCCTTGTGCACGCAGACTCCACGCCTGCAGTGCTGGGAGCAGAGAGGGGGGCAAACAGATGGGGGGGGGGTAAGATAGGAGGGGAGCCTGGGGATTAACTCAATGACAAGACAAAGAAAATGAACTGATGAGTGGATGGATGGATGAAGCTGCCAGCTTTGACATGGGAGGACCATTTTCCGACCGTCCCTACATGACCAAACAGCTCCTGCCAAACTGTCTCTTCTCTAGAAGCATAAAAACCACAAGCTCCTTTGTTTCGTATCAGTTTCTCATGGCATGCCATTATCTGGCTGTGTGGCACCACCACTGCGGGCATGTGTGTGCGCGCATGCGTGTGTGGCACGTGGGGGCTGTAACTCCATCCCGGCCCGGTGACGGCGGGCAGGATCAGACTCGCTCTGTCTACTCAGCCTGTCAGAGCCCCGCGGTGCCGGCGCCGGGGCGGTGGAGCGAG
This sequence comes from Hippopotamyrus pictus, assembly GCA_026781145.1. Taxonomy (NCBI): domain Eukaryota; kingdom Metazoa; phylum Chordata; class Actinopteri; order Osteoglossiformes; family Mormyridae; genus Hippopotamyrus; species Hippopotamyrus pictus. The sequence goes on from JAODLC010000065.1 coordinate 22,664,039, forward strand.
GAGGAGCCCTGAAAAAGCTGAGACGGTGGAACGACTGTGCCCACCTCTAGGCACAGGGTCGGCTGAGAGGGCTGGTGGGAGCGTTTCCAGCGCAAGGCAGAGCGCGCTTCACTCCTGACTGCCCCTAGAGTGGCAGCAGGCCCACCCAGTATTCAACTACGCTTCAGGTGCCAAGATCAGCAAGTCTGACAGCGACACGCATCCCACTGGTCCAGAGATTCTCCCTGCATTCGCATGTCTTGCTAATAGATCTGCATCACACACAAGAGAAAATCCCCACTACAACTGTGGAAAATGCACCGGGAGCAGCGTGTGACTTCACAGAACACCACTGTGACACAGGGGCTGCACCGGGAACAGCGTGTGACTTCACAGAACACCACTGTGACACAGGGGCTGCGGCGGGAGCAGATCGTGGCCACATGCGCAGGCTGCACACGTAACTGAGGATCAGTCACCTGAAACGCCACGTACAAATGAAGGCGCTCAGTCACTGCCGTCCCAAGGGCGTGTCCAAGGACGAACAACACAGACCTGAAAACTACTCGATTTCACAGAACAAGACTAAAAAAATACTCACGTGGATGAGGGTTCGGTGGTGAGTGCATTACTGCAGGTTATCTGATTAGAACAACAAAAGACCCCAGACTACCTTCAGTTTTCCCAAGTTGATCTTGTATTTCATATGAAACAAATATTTGCACGTACAATTCACATTTTGGTGTGAATGTGGGGGTGTGAGTGTTTTATTTTCATGGATGCACAAATTTCTGAAATCCAAAACATATCTGCAACAACTTCACTCATCTGTCTACTGCAAAGTGCTGATTCATGACCTGTTGATTTCAGGTATTGCTGGATACATCAGCCAACTCCCAGTGGACGACTGTGCCAACTAGTGGCTATATGAGGACAATGATCAACTGCGGTATCGATCAGAGCCTGGACTAAGTCCAGTAGGTATTCTGCATGGATTAAATATCTGTGGTCAGCAGAGGGCGCCCCTAAATTATTGGACTCTATAGCCAAATGGTTTACCATTTATTACCACACCCTTTTTAACAACCTAGCAACATCTGATTGGTTCAACAACAACTACAGTTGGTGTGACTGGCAACCAAAGAATGCTTGGCTAGCACTACAGCGTCAGAGTCAAATCCATACTGCGTGACGCAGTGAGCCATATACAGCGAGCCACACGCACCTTACGAGATGACTTCTCTGATGAACGGCCAGACATCCTCAGAGCAACGTTATTTACAGCTACGCTCAGCCTGTCCCTACCTCGATGGATGTTGCGTGCAAGGAAATGGGTTTGAAGCAGAGGTGGGTAGTCCAGGTCCAGAGAGTAAAAGTCCAGACCAAGATTTTGTTTCAACCAACCAGTTGAGTACTCTGCGATCGTGACTCTTTAACTGGTTGGTTGAAACAAAATCTTGGTCTGGACTTTTACTCTCTGGACCCGAATTACCCTCCTCTGCCTCAATCCCATTTCCTTGCATGCAACATCCATTCTGCTCTCAACGACTCGGGTCACCTCAGTAAGTCCCTGAAAGTGGGGATCAAACAGGTTGAGAAGGCGGACGGTCATTCAGAAATTCCTCAGGGCTCTTTGCAACTATTGAGGCCAATATTTACCAGGGATGATGTTTCCTTTTAATGGCTGGTAATTACACGGCAGACTGGGCCTAATGAGAGGTTCGCAGGGGCCACTCAGGCAGGCGGCTCCGGTTTCTATGACGATGGCTGCCTTTCCCGAGGGACACAGCCTTAGAGATATGGAGTGTCCCCCCCATCTCTCTCTTTATGTCCAGCTCTTAAACAGAACAACTGGAGGGGTCTCTGTCAGATAACTCGGGTAATTGTTTGAATGGCAGGCACCTTCCATGCCCTTCTACCCCCCCAACCCCTGTGCTGACTCCCCAAGAGTAGGGGTCCTAAAAACCCCTTGAGTCACAGTGATCCATCCATCCATCCATCCTGATACAGTACAAGGGCAGTGTCCCTGAAACCTTTCCCAGGGATAACAGAGCACTAGGGGGTGAGCACTCTGGACTGGTTAGGAATCAATCACAGGGCAAATAAGTAACAATAAGAAAACAAGGACACAGATCAGGGACACACTATTCCTTACTGACAAAGGCCACTTGATATAGAGAATGTGACGCTTACCATTGCCTGGCCACAGTGAGTGCCATCAGCCAGGGGCATGTGCTGCGTGCGACAGCCGCGATTCTCCCCCTCTGCGCTGGTGCACCACAGCCGTTTGCACTGCCTCTGTAGGGAGGGGGCAAATACTGTACACACCCATGCAGTCCCTCATTCACTGTACGTCAGAATACATGCAAATTGAGAGTAACACAATGAAAACTAACCTGAATTTCTCCTGTTCTCGTATGTTGTTAGATGGCGTGAAGAACATAACCACTCCTCAGGGGCACCTCAGCCATTGCATGTATTTGTTAAAGTTCACAACCAGCTCACTTAATTATTTGATTATTTATTTATAATAACTCAATGAGGTACTGATTAGCCAAATATGGTATGGTAGTGGTTGAGTGAACAAATACATCAGCATACTGGATGGTTACTGCAAATACTGGGGTGACTGGGGAGAGGTTTTGAAATGGCTAAACTGATGCATTCTGACTGACATCACAGTTTTACAATATGAAAATCATTTAAGTATCATTTTCTTTGACTGCCTAAGACTTTTGCAAAGTGCTGTATATATACTGTATAGTAGGGCTGGGTATTGTGACCAATTCCGCGATTCGATTCGATTCTTATTTTTATGGTTTCGATTCAATTCGATTTCGATTCGATTCAATATCGATTAGCTATCAATATTTCATTTAAAATGTTAGTTTTGCAGACATGGGATCCATATT
>JAODLC010000065.1:22668376-22704228 GCA_026781145.1 Hippopotamyrus pictus
TATATATATATATATATATATATATATATATATATATGGGTGATACAGTGGATGTCCGCTTGGCATGGATTTAGGTTTATTTTTACTGTAAATTCCTCAGTCGTCGTCAATCACTTAAGACGAGACCGTGGAAATGCAAGTGTGGACACCATGGGTGGGCTACGGTAACTCAAACATTAATGCAGACGGGGAGCAATAACAGTGTTGTTACCATGAATGTAGAACAGAGACACAAACAAACATGCGAGCTGCATGTCAATAATGAGAAAAGTCTGGTATACAGAGGCTCCGGCAAAGACAGACAGACAGATGTGGAACTCGGGGGGGGAAAAACTCCATCCCGTCTGCCTTCCGTCTGTCAACCACATCCCTCCTTAAAACATGAAACAGCAACGGAGCCAGGCCTTTCCAGCAAAGCCGTTTATTACTGGAAAAATTCCACGCATCTCATACTATAAAAAGCAGTGCAGGACTCGCGTCTATAAATAAACATTTTTTTTAGAATATTAAAATGCAAAACACTGCTCGAGGTGTAACTGTGTGACATGTTGGACCCGCTTTTGCAATTTGTTTCTGTGCCGAATTAAACACCTGTTAGCGAGCAGCTGAGTCCGCCTGGCCAGTAATTAGCGTGGCTCAGCCGGGGCTCCCTTTCAATCGCTCAGCGAGGAGTTCTGAGGAGCTGTGAGAAAGTCTCTGTTTGGCCCAAGACCTTAGCCTTTGGGGGGTAAACAGACATGAACATATGAATAGTCAGTGGGAGCAAATAGCCCCATTAGGCCACGGCTATGACAAAGGCAGGTGCCTCTAGGTGACAGTGTTTCTGCAAATGTTATAATGCAGACCACAAAAAACGTGTAATTAAGCAAAACACTGTTCAGCTAATCTTCCCATGAGGAATAACAGAACAAGAGGCTAATTCTATATGTTTACATCATCGTTGGCACTCGACATATGTAATAAAACATCTGCTTTATGAGAATTTACTAACCACGTTTACTGCACATTTTTATGAATTTTCTACAGATTTACTGCATGAAACGGAAAACTTCTCTCTGTTATTTCACGCTCTTCCTCAGTTGGTTTCATTTCAAAATGTATATGACATGACGGCCATGTAGATCAGTCTGAGGTTTTCTTCACTTTAGCACTGTTTTTAGCTACCCTGCGTAACGAGGTCTTGTCCCCACTTTCAGCAATAAAGTCCTTTTGTTCGGCTAATCTCGCTGTCTTTGTAGCCTCTATAACCAGGCCTATCACTACTAATAAATTTGGCACCATAGTGGGCATCTTAATGACAATCATAAACTTCGTGCTCATTAGCAGTGACTGGTGCAGAGCACTTTATCTGCTTAAAGCCCAGACGCCGACGGTAGGTGCCTTCAGAGCCACACTGCTCTCTGATGACAAGCTGACTAATACCCACAAATTTAATTTCTGGCTCTCATCCTCTTGCCATTTCCTTCCATGTTTACATGATGCAAAATATTACAAGACGGTTGTTAATAATGAAAGGATGAAATGTTTTTTTCATTAACTCCGCACCACAAAGGCGTTCCTCAAAGCTCATAATTGACAGTAACGTTAACGCTTGAAGGGCTGAGCAAGAGCCCTCATAGAAGAATGGCCAGAGAAAACATGGACGTACTTCACCATGCTCCCTCCCTGCGGAGTGGATGAGCGGTTTGGGATCAACGAGCCTCTTTGTGAGACGAACAGGCTTTAGCAGTGTCTGGTGATCTTTAGAGACCTTTCCCACCAGTGAACGCTCCTCATTGCTAAGTGTTTACAAATATTGCGACTGTTAGGCAAATCGGCTCCTGAGCGAACACCATGTGAAGAGCGAGGTTGCTGTGGCTGGCATTCTGTCCTCTTTCTCACAGCTATGAATTGAGAAGCAGTTTGCGGATGTTATCCAGGGAAATAGCAGATCTTAATTAAACTTCTCATGTGGAAGTGGCATGAACAGCAGTAGGTGACCTCACAGGCCGCAATAGGGATTCAGCTCAGCTCCAACGAGGCCACCTTCTGCCAGGTCGCGAGACTATCAGCCCCGGAAAAAAAAAAATCATTAAACCGATATCTCATCTTGCAACTGGAGGTGGCTTGACCTGAGATGCTCCCTAAAAACAATGCAGAGTCCTTTGGGCATGAGAAAACCTCCACATAAATGCAATCCATTATTATTATGTTACATAGAAGCCTTTCAGCTAAGCAGTGGTCAAACAAGAGGGCGGTTGCCCCAAGAAACCGTTTTTCTGAAGGAAGTATGCAATTGGCCAGTGGACTCAAAAGGCATTTTACTGGGTAGAAACAGGAGAAGTGCAGCGGAAGATGAGTGGAACAGGCATGCCAGCCTCTCCATTCTGTATTTATACACGCATTTAACTCACCACACTAAAAATACATCCACACTGTCATTCTGCATTTAACCCTTTGTTCGCTAACCTGACTGCAAGGGGAACATAGCGAGGACTCCGGCACTGTACAAACATACCAACAGCCGTGGTACAGCGTGGGAGTTTAGGGGTGATTCTGACGGGAGAGCCACCCTCAAAAACTTAGAAGGTCTGACATAACACATGGAGAAACCTACTCCAGGAATTCTGTGATGTACTTGCGGCTGCAATTGGACCAGGTCCAGGGACTGGTGTCGTAGTTGAGCATGGGCGCCATGACGTTCAGCTGCGGCTTCGCTGTCGCCTCCCGGCACTTGGGATTGTCGTCATGGGGCATATTGAACCTGCAGGGTGGCATCAGGAAGAAACCCTTCACTACCAGTCTGTTTTCAAATATACTGCCTACCGAAACTACTGCACAAATTTATACAACTAGTGACCTCATGTCTTGTTTCAGTACTGCTTTAAGTACCCTGAAGTAATACGTTAAACACATCCTAAATATATCTACCTGGTCAGAAACCCTGTACTTCAGTCAAAGACAAAACAACATAATTGCTCAAGTATCAGGAGTCATTTTCATTGAAGAGATGTTTCTACCTTTATGTTCCCAAGTAGCTTTGGTAAGGAACCCCATGGAAGACACTTTTCAACAACCACTTGTGACTTAAATAATTTAATGCAGTCATTGCACAAATATACTGAACGTGTAATAAAATTCTATGTTCATCCAGTCAAAGATCGAAAGGCAGTTAAATAGTAACCCAAAAGATGGATGTATGCCATGGTGCGGTAACTTCGTAAAATGCAACCAGTTTCTTAATAAAAAGCAGTTGACATACTTATCAGCAAGTGACTGAATTATGAATACCTATTTGAAACTAAGTGGGATCCCATCCAGGGCGAACCCCAACCTTCTCCCTGACAATTCTGCCATGTCTTGCCACAACCCATGTGGGGTGCTTTACATTAACTGCACCTTCATAATGCATTCATTATGCACTCATAGAACATACAGTGCACCTTCATAATGCATTTATAATGCATTCATAGAACATTCATAAGCACCACGTAAGTATAGCATAACATCCTAACATACCTTAACAGCTTTAATATACATTAATAACAAACATTATGCAATTATACAGCTATGCTGTTTGTTTGTTATTATCACACAGTGTTTGTAATTCATGAATATTTAAGCTGTTAAGGTATGCTAGAATGTTAAGGTACACTTACATGCTGCCTATGAATGTTCTATGAATGCATTATGAAGGTGCAAGATTGTTCTACGAATGCAAATATATAATGCAGATACTGTATAAAGGTATTACAAAGGTGCAGTTAATGTAAAGTGTCACAAGCTTTTTCAACCAGCATGGCAGGTTTGCGAGCTCCCTGGTGCCGAGTCACACAGCTGGGCTTGTCTAGCTTTCATGCTGGGGTTTTGACAATCTGCATCAGTCTCCATCATAACCCTGCAAGCATATCATCCCTCTACACCTACAACACCAGTCAGCTATGCCTGCCTGTGTACCTGCAGGGAAAACTACTTCAATTATCATACAAGGACACCTCTGTAAGCAGGAAATGACCGATCTCAGCTGTCACATAGAATTAGTCACCACACTCACACAGACAATGCCATAACTTGCGCTGCTGGCTTACAGGACCAGGAAAAGCATTTGTGATTCAAATGACAGGCCCTTGAACCCTGGGCATGCTGTGTCCACTATAGTCCACAGCAACTTCACAGAAACACAAATGTTTTCATTCAGGAGACAATGAATGGCTTAATAAACAATGGACGAACATCTGTTCTCTATTATCAACATGTGAATATGAACACATGAATTACTGAAGCCATACATTCACAGCTAATGAATTTCAGCTCGTTCTCTGTAGCCATGACTTCACCCTGAGACCAGAAGAAAACATGCATAAAAAAGAGAACCTGATCAAATCCTGCTGTTCATAGTTTAGCAACTTTTTAAAAATGTGTTAAAAAGCACTGGTTTGCATCTTGTCATAACCGGAGGACCCTGATGACTCAAAATGTCAAACAACATCACAACTCGTATAATCTGTCTCAGAACTGCCAGTGTTTTCCTTGACCGATTGACATAAATCCGGCCAGCTGTTTAGCTGAGCTGAGCTAAACAAAAGTCTCGCCTGGACGGTGTGCACGCTGCCGAGAGAGAGGATCTTGGGAGAATAACTCATGGTGCGCTGACTTCCAAACGGCTTGGTGGCGGATGTATGAAACATGCACAGGTGGGAAGGCATGCAGGGTGGTGGGTAGGACCTACAGACTGCCCAGGGGTGCACAATAGCCCTATTCACAGAGCTCCCCCACATATTAGGGCACTATGGAAACAGCCCTGAATGAACACCTGTAAAGGGCTCGCTGTACCACTACATACACTGCAGTTATTCTCTCTTCAAGACAAGAGATGTGCATTACGAAATATGAGTCGGCACACTAAACAAAGGCAATTTTAATGCTGGAAATAAAATATTACAGTAGGGTAGGGAATTATGGAATTTTATTTGTATAGCAATCACAGTACAGTGTACAGTGATCACTGCAAAGTGACCAGACTGTGGTCTGGTGCAGAAGCACCCGGTAAGCTGCCTGTCCACTGCAAAGACGGTGTAGATGGTGTCTACATGACCATCGAGTTCACGCAGCCATCCGCAGTCTGTCCCATCACTTCCACCGCAGCACTGTGATATCTTACTAGGATTTCAATGGAGATGGCGGTTGAAACGTCAGCACAGGCTTTGTACAGACTAGTGGCCTAGCGGGTAGGCAGCTGTGCTGGTGAGGGAGATGCGGACGTGATGCTGACGTGATGCTGACGTGATGCTGACGTGATGCTGACGTGACTTACACATGGCCTAGCTCATGGGCGATGGTGAAGGAGGTACTCAGGCCGCTCTCCTCGCTGATGGAGCAGCTCCGCTGAGGGTCACACATCGTCCCGAGCTCTGCTAGACCTGGGCGTGTAGACAGTCGGCTATTAGCTAATAAAAACAAAGCTGATTCTATGGTATTACATGGAGTCCCATAGCTCTGGGTCAAATTCTATTACAAAGGTAATTACAAACACAGCGCACAAGCTTACCCAACGTATCGCACTTGTTCTTTGTCCTGCAGATATCTTTCCTGAAGAAATACAAACAAGGACACACTTTAGACATCATCTTGCACAGAAGAGCTCCTTAGCTTCTGCGTCATTTGTGTTAGCTATAGATCTGTTGGAATGCTTGTCGGTGCCACCCTACCCACTTTATTATTCTAACAGGCAGGGGGCGACCATGAGTCGGTTTAGGATGTTCGAAATCCAAGGACACACACGCCACCTGGTGATAAGGAGCGATGTGTCGTGGTGCGAGGGGTCGCTGTCATCTTGGACGTTCTGGGTGTGCTGCCACACGCAGAAGTTGTGGAGAGTCGCAGCGGCGTTGGAACTGACTGACGGCCCTTCCTACGGTGAGAACCAATAAGAGCAGAGCCAGTACAGTGAGAACCGATAAAGGAACCTGTTATTACCTTCTCATGCCAAATAGCAAAGGCTACCTGATTAAGATTTTTGGATTTTTAGGCATTTTACAAACATCAAGACAGCATGCAATGGATAACACATTTTGTTATTAAGAAAACTGAAGCCTGAGCAAAGTGATAGTGGTGAGCGGGTCTTCACACTGCAGTGTTACCAGCTCATCATGGATGACCACCAGCTTTACGATGATGATGTTGATCAGGTTGCCCACACTTGGGTCTTTATAGATGGCTGCCACCTGGAACAAGATTAACAGAAAGGGGAGAGAGTTCTCCAAGAAGGTCAAAAGGATTTTGAGACTCCAGGTGAGATCAGATTTGTGCTGGTTCCTCATCCTCCCAAGCGTAAGGTAGTACTTAATCCTGCATACATTTTAAAACACTCTCAAAATAGTTAAACCACTTTGTGGTTGTGTAGAGCTGACTTTGTACGAAGAACTTCTCAAAACACTAACATAAACACAACAAGCAGATGACACTGCCAATAATTTATACAGCTATACTATAAAATATACGGTCCAGCTGTAATACTACACACTGCTCTTATATACCATAAGATAAACTTGTAAAATGGAGATCAAATTTAAACAGATTTTTCTAAGTACATTATCACCACAAAGCAGCATAAAAGCAACGTGTCACTTACTACTGACATGATTGTGAGTATGTAGTGCTCTAAGTTGTTTCCGTGGTGCTGGAGCATTTCGTTGTCAGCCGTTACCATCAGTTCCACAAATCTGGGATAAGACAGGAATCTTTTCCGTCGTGATCGTGACTGTCTCTGAGAGTTGCTAGAGGGCAGTCTTCTGTGGTAGAAATCTATCGCTTCCTGAACAGAACTCACTTCCTCATCAATACTTCTGTTGCAACGAAGAGCAGTTTGATCTTGGAGATGAATATCTGTGAAAATAAACAAACGTGGGGTGCTATATTCAGCAAAGGTGACTTTAGTTGAGCTGTTAAAAACATGTCTGTCTGAAAGGAAAAGCCACCGGCCCTAAGATGGAGATACAGGGCTTTTTAAACTTAAGCAGCTGTGGACATGTTCAGTCAGCTGAGTCCCCACTTTGTACCTTTGATCTGTCTCAAAGCCGCGAAGGCAGAGATTTCCAAAGCTGGGCAGCTGTACACCCTCACAACGCTTCACTGCAAAAGTTCTAACCTCTCCATCAGTCTCAAAGCCCCACCTTCATAATGCTGGCATGCCACTTGAATAGCCCCTCCACCCACACCCCAATCAAAGCATCTCATCCACATTCACAAAGACCTGTCTCTATACCACTGCCTCATACACTGCCAGTAACAAATCCCTATCCTCTCAAGACCGGCTCGGTCGCAGTCCTAATTCCCCTTCTGCATGTGAGCCTTGAAACCAGCTGTAAAACAGGAAAGATAAGTGGTTATAAAATAAGCTGGTCATAATGCTGACTCGGAGCTCAGGATGTGGATTGCCCATGTACAGCCCAGTGATGCTGCAAGGGGTAGATTCCTTTGAGATGACAAGGTTCATAAAGGACGAGATGGAACAGAGATAGGGAATTATCCTAGGGGCAACTTAAAGAAGAGGAGCGACTCCATGATTATTCTTTAGGCTTCAGATGCTTAGGGCACCTAAGACCTGGAACTGTACTGTATAAAGTGATACGTACCAGGATGTGTAAACACAGTCTATGGGGTTAGATGGTTCAGTGAGGAGACCTGGCACATAGGCCTATTAATAATAACACAAAAACAAGTAGTAGAAGTAATAGCAATTAGAAAGCTGCCAAATTTGGATGATGGACTGAATTGTGTCACATTTTGCAAAGGGACAGAGGCACATGTACAAGCCACAGAAACCAACACAGATTAGAATTCCACTACGGGAGCTGGGAGCAGATGACTGGACCAGTCACGTCAGTTTGCCCTGCTACCCAAAACATACGGAAGGAGGTGCCCCAGCACCTGAAAGCAGCTCAACCACAGCTGCACACCATGCTCAGAGATGTGGACTGCTGGCCCTCAAAAGCCATGCTAAACGATCTGGACGGTGTGAACACATGTAATGCGAGGCCTCCTTCATTCACCCTACCAGCCCTGGGGCTTTTTTAGTCCGACTCCCTTTTGTAGCCCTTCCCTATGGAGACACAGTCTGTCCCTGCAAACTATGAGTCAGAGCCAAGGTCTTCATAACATGACATTCATCGAGTTATATTTTACTGGAATGATTGTGCAATTATAAGTTGCTTTGGCAATGTGGATCAAACACAAACATACATAGAAACGTGGTGCAGACGTGGTTTGTTTAATTACAGAGTTAATCAACATTCCTTTACCAGAAACAGGTCCACCATTTTGATGGCAATTAAACTGGGAGGCTCCTTACAGCTAATGTAGCTGCAATCACACAAATCGGGAAACAGGCTGATAAGTTAAGTGACACATAAGTGAAATCTCGTATAGTCAGTTAGTGAAAGAGAGAGAGAAAGTGGGAGAGAGGAAAATAAACTCATCAACACAATTCAATTCTCCCCTGTTTCTAAGAGTCAGACTTTGCAAAGCTTGCAGACAATGAGTTGTGGAGAGAGCTGACAGGGCTGTCTACTTAAGCATCCCCTCCCTGGGCATGTGTCAAGATCAGACAGAAACCAAATACTAAAAACCAGAGGCCTGTAGCAGCCTTGATGCAGCTAAGTAAAAAAACAGGTGTAATGGGCCAGTCATCATCCTATGGGCCTATGAGGTGGTCTGGTGGACTGTCTCAGTACTATAGCCCAGGGGTATTCAATTATTTTTCCCTGAGGTCCAGATTTCATCAGCAGCATAAAACCAAGGTCTATGAGGGTCCCCTGGGTAAATTTCAGCGACTTATGGGGGTGGGTTGGGGGGCTGTTGATTGTGTAGTCCTGATTACATTGTGTTTCCATCTGCATGCAGACTGGAATCCGCCATTTGAGTATCCCTGCTCTAGGTTGTTCTGAGCTTTTCATCATTTACCACGCAGAATTTGCCCTCTTCAAAAGGTTACATTCTCCAAAGAGTGGGTGGCACATACTCACATTCTGCAGCTTAGATGCACTTAACTGAAAACTGACTCCAGTGTAGTACAAGGAGATTAACACCTAAGCATATTCACTAAAAGCCATCATCTAGTGATTTGAGTTTGATGCACACATTTTAATAATTTATTTCAGTTGCTAATCTTTACGCTAATCCTGGCTGAAACGCACAGCTCTTAAAACCTAATGTAAAAGCCGGACAATTGCTCACTGTTGGTGATCAAAACGCAGCATGGAAATGCACAGGCCAGAAAACACACCCAGAGGTTATCAGCTTGAGTGCTTGGCAGAGGCACCCAAGAACGACACAGTGATATTAAAAGCACATCTCAGATTCTGACCCCGCTGTCGTGGTAACAAGGGATGCAACACCAGCTTACCACTATGACACGCTGGTCTCTCGCACTAAAGGTATCTACATCAGTATTTAGTGAACTGAAGTGATTATTTGATTAAATAATAAATTCATATTATTATTTCATTTTGTATAAGACGATATAGGAATGAGGGTCCACCAGCTGTAACTTTAGTTTAACTTCCATTATGTCATGATATACAAATCCACTTACAAGGCTGAGACTAAAATTACACAACATGTTCCATCACGTGCACCTTGCTGTAGAACAAGCTTTTAAGAAGGTTACACATCAGATAATGGAATTCATAAGGGTCAAGAGGTACTAAAGCAATGTCTTTAAAAGCCCCCTTAAGGACAAGAGTACTCTGCAACAAGACCCCCGAGACATCAATGTCACTTAACAGGTAGTAGGCTAACATCATTAAAACCACTAAACTAAAGTTTTGTTCACTTGTAGCCAATGTGGGATTAGAGACAGAGGATATCCTGAAGGCTGGGTTCCCCAGACAGGAGACAGCAGTATCAGTATGATAGCACGTCCCAAGTCCCAAGCAAACCAGCACCATTCAGCTTGAGGGAGGTTTCTGTACAGTGACACTTAGCTAAATGCACTCTAGCTAATGCCACTAAAGAATTTGATCAGTACTTTTTAGGGAATTTTCTGCAGTGTGTTTATCTCAGCATGTGACAATGTGACCGCTGATATTCACACAGTGTGATTGCCGGAGACTCCTATCTCCGTCTGCTCCAAGACATACTTCTAGAAAAGGCTCCCAGTGAAACTAAAAATGCAGAAAGGGGATCCTTATATTCACCTCGAAGACAGTCCACATGGAGGACATCAAGCCTACCCACAGAGCCCACTGGTGGCCTGCTTCCCCCAGTGCAGTGTCAGAAAGTTTTGAAAATCATGGCAATCGCCCTCCAAATGCCTCTCATGGGGGAGATTTGTACACTTTGATGCAGAATCCTTCTCATGACACACACCACAAGTTAATCTGACCTAAATACTGGCATTCCCCTCAAGGATTCTCTCTTTCAACTGCATACATCTTGTCCTTAGTCTCTGTCTTTTCCATCTTTGATCCACCCCTCTTCGCCATCTCTTTCCAACAGATAACTTGGTTCACATCAGACTGCTCTGGCTAAAGTTTGAAGTAGCCGATTTGCTCTCTGCTATTAAGTAGGCACTTTTAAATAGCTCCTTTATCTTCTGCATTAGGCAGAGCATTCTTTGCCGATTCTGCCTCTCGCTTTATTTTCAGTGCTGCTGTACAGGAAATGCAATTTGAGAGCTGAATTAGTGTTAACGGTTTCTGGCAACTGGCAAACTAGGCACTGCCATGCATACTGCAAACTATACAGCTAATTTCTCCAACATTTAACTTTAGCTATACATATATTTTAAGCCGGGCAGCCAGAAACGTATCTTTTGTACTGCTTCTCCTCGGGCTTTGACTTTGTCAGAATTCTCCACACACCTGTTATTCAGGACCAGGTGCTTTTCTGTCCCTGGGTGTCCTACTTCAGAGGATGTAGTTTTACGCATCAGTTAATCTGCTTTTTTAACTGAAGTCACAACCTGTATAAGAAAAGCTACTTTTTTCCATCTGGTGTCGACATTGATCCACCAGTGAGCAACCAAGATGCTATACATAATGCCTCCATTACTAGTCTGATACAAGGAAGTAAGGATTGACATATTCATGAGTTTTATTCATTTGTGACCTTTCATTCACCAATTCATATCCAGATATACTGTACAGTTGTAATCCTAGCTTATGCTGCATGTGTGTGCTGGGATTTCCCACTTGCAGAAGAGGTTAAAATCGTGCTCAATGCCCACAACCCAGTGCTGACATAAATGCCCTGCTCTGGCGGACACACTCTGACGAAAGCTAGCACAGCAAAACGCTTGACTCCACAGCAAATGCGACAAAGATCCTCCTCCCTGATGTCGGAGGGGTAGTCGTGAGAGCTCTCCACAGCTCCCTGGTCAAAGCAAACTGTACTGCACCATTTCCTCCCCTCTCCAGACACAAGCCCTGCCCGTTGTCTAACTAAAGTTATGGTCTAAAGCGTCTCTTCGGGACAAAAGAGAGATAGGGTTGATGATCAAAGAGACACAAAAGGCAGTTTCTTGACATGGTGCAAGGTGCTCTTACAAAGGGAGGCGTCCCCAAAGCTCTGCAGTGTCCCCCCCAGCCGGAGCGGCCAGAGAAAATGAACTAGCAAATGTACTGAGACAAAACAATGTTGACATCAGCTGCTATAAGGCAGCAGAGCATGCAGATGGTTAATAACCTGCTGAGCTGGGGGGGGTGATGGCATCCCCAGCCACTTCACCCCTGCAGAAAAACGGCGGGCTTTGTAATTCAACAAAGCCCAAACTATACAATGCACTTACAATGCCGTCACAGTCAGTAACGAGTTGTCTTTGTTTTGTTTCAATGAAAGTAAATCAAAACTATAAAGACAGACTTTAATCCTGAATCTCCTCTGAGCCTGACTGTCTCTGGCACCATGGGAGTAGCTCATATCTGATGAACTGTAGACCGAGACTTTAAGTCTTCACCTTCAAACAGACAGGCACTTTTCTGAAGCCGTGCTGTCCTTCCCACACCAACGGTCCCTCTATGCCTTTACACACACACACCATTCACACACACATTCATACCCATGGACAATATGGCAATTCCTTTCACATGTTATTGGACTGTGGGGGGACACCAGAGAACCCGGGGAAAACCCCACAACAACACGGGAAGAACATGGAAACTCCATACAAGTAGAGCCAAGGAAACACTTCTAACCACTGCGCCTCCATGCCATCCCCCAGTGAGTACCATCAATGTGCTTTTCACGGCCAACCACTCGCTACCTGTATACGGTGCAGACCGCCGCCTCTCGTGCCGGTAGACCAGGTGGGGCTTGCTGTGCTCGTCCTCATGCTCACTTCCATCTGCTTTCATCAGGGGCTCCAAGAAATAGTCACCGCTGTGTGTGGTAAACGTCCCAATCTGAGAAGACGACAGGCAAATACCCATATGTCAGCTAGGTGAAAACGTTTAACTGCTTTTTATTATTTATTTTTTATTTTACTTACTCACCTCAGCAACTTGCATGTTTAAAATTTACCCATTCACTGGAATGAAGCAATTCAGACTGAGCTGACTGATAAAACAGACATTTCAATTACAAGATTAAGAATCAAATTTACTGTCCATTACATAACCGCATCACCTTTTGAGCTACCTTATGGACACGTACAGGTAGGGCCACATCAAAAACACTTTCCTACTTTACTTAAGATAAAAATGAAAATACTGTCTTTATGTCCAGACTCTTAAGTAGCTTGGATGCAGCAAACCAAGGTGATCACAATACAAGTACTTAGTATGAGCAGATTGCCAATTAGTTACATAAAGCCTGACGTAGGAAGCATCTCCAAAAGAGCCCTGAAGATACGTAGTGTGTATCCACCTATGACTCAGTGGACAGGTCTCTCCTCGTCTTGGGTGGGGCAGCTTTGAAGTTAAATATGACCACAAGGCAAGGCCGTGCTTTACAGAAAACTATAAACCTGGCTTGTACGCTGATCCTACAGTTTCGGTACCACCCATTAGATCTAGATAAAAACCTCAGATTTCTGAAATATGACCTGATGGGATCAGCCATAATATCATCATAATCACTTAAAATCTCTGATCCAGGTAGGATTCAAATTTCTGAGTCTAACTCACTGCACTGCTTCCCTCATTCACTGTTGAAATGCAGTGCTATATGGATGCTGCAGGGGTACCAACCATTTTTTAGGATAAGTCAAGTGATATATTCTCCACCATTGCAAAACTACAAAGTTTTCAATTAAAGTACTTCCCAAAACAAATGCAAAAACTGTTCATGTCCAAGGCTCTGGCAGATAAGGCATCTAGACATATAGTACTGGAATGGAAATGTCTTTAAAGCTTGACATCAGCATCTCATTGTCAAAGAACCAAAACACAATGAGAATACAGAAGGCTGATACATCACATCAATGTCCAGGCCTATCGATCTCTCATTTCCTTCCTCCTACCATTTACGGTGAATTCTTATCACAAAGAAAGTACTGTTGTATTAATTCTTTAATAAACATGCCTGGAAAGACATTAAGCATTTCCCCACAATAAGTGAAACAACAGGTCAGACAAATGATTTACAAGTCCCCCCCCCCCCCAATATAATCAATAGGGTGACGTCAAAGGGTACTTAACAATAAGTAGATGTTCCATATGGTATTTTAGTGATCAATTGTCATTGTTGACACACCACAGCACACAGCAATGTATTTAACCCATATGTTACATAGTAAGGAGCAGCTAATTCAGCACCTGGGGAGCAGTACCTTACTCAGGGTACCTCAGCGGTGCCTTGCTGGTCAGGGATTTGAACCTGCAATCTTTTGATTACAAGTGTGCTTCCCTAACCATTAAGGAACCACTGCCCATGACATGAAGAACCTTAATGTTCAACTTCATTTGTGTTCTGGTATAAAGTACAGACATTATGCTAATGCCGTGGCAGCAGGAACACTGCTGAGCAACCGGACAAGCAGAACAGCAGTCTTCAATGTCAGCACTGAGATAAACACTCCTCTGATATTGGCAGCTCATTTGTGAAAGCCTCACTGCAGCATGGTATTAGCTCCTGAAATACCTCTGTCCTGTGCCAGGGCATATCTGTCGTGCAAAGCATCTGCCAGAACTCCACAATTTGGCTTCATATAGATTTCCATTCCAGTTGAGGCCAACTTCAGATTCAATTCCTTCACTGTCACTGATTGCAAATGACAAGAAAATACTGACGACTCCTGTGAGTAGTCTTTAGAGATTGATTTATTTGATCATTCATAATCTATAAAAGAACGAATACTGCTCCTGGCATATCCAGTGTTACCGAGGACGATGTTCAAAAACTTCCCACGGACTTGGAGAAAATCCACATTTTTGCTCCCTCCAAGGAACAAAAATGTGGACTGTTTGGCAGGGAGCAAAACGTGGACCGTCTGTGGGTCCCTGAGGACCAGACTGGGAAACACTGAATTAAACCAATGGGAAATAGTTCACTTCAGCAGCATCCAAGGAGGGGGTTGACTTTGATCATATGCAGTTGCACCATTCCACATAAATGATTATGACAATGTACCCTTCAACAGCAGTCTTTTAAAAATGATATGTAGCTTAATAGCTAGTAAAACTAGTCAATAAATATAATTTTTAAAGATTTGACAGTTTTCTGTAATATTTTAGGTGTCATCTGTTCCAATTAATTTTATGTGACATACATGGTGAAACATTTAACAAATCATATTCAAGGCCAAATATTTTTTACAGCGCTGGGTACAGAGGTCAAACTGAAATGCCGATTCCTTACATGTCAAAACATGAGGTCCAGCAAAATGTGTGTGTAAATAAGAAATGAGTACGCTAAAAGCCCGGCGTTAATGAACATATAAACGGGATATAAACGGGATTCAGACTGTTAAGACAGCTGGAAATTAAGCTATTTAACTAATACCGTAGATGACCAATTACACTATTATTTGACAATATTATAAATCGCTTTTCGCGCAGCACGTAACACAACCTGCTAATACGGCCCCACAAGGGATACCGTGCCGTATTTGAAAATACAATACATACCACTTACCTAGTATCAAAATAGTTGGTTCTGTGTTTAATGTATACTACACAGTCTTTTAAATAGTTATATAAGAAAAATGAAATGAAGTGGGAGAAAGCCGCGTTTCTGTCAGCGGTTATAGAGAGGCTGACCGGCCACGAGTCCTCTCGAGCGACCGCCGAGCGCGTGACGTCACCGGAGCCGGTGCCCCCCGCGTGTCGCAGCGAGGATGCGCATCCCAAGTGTTTCCGCCAGTCTTTCTTTTCATTCATTTTCTATGACAGTCTTGACAGCTCATTAATTTAGTTTAATTAACCAGCAACCAGCTATCCTTTCACGTGTCTAGCAAATGTAACGCAATACAGACGTTTCTCGGCGCTGACGCAATTATAGGTTATATTAATAATCTATAACTGATATAATACATCTATTCACTTTATAACTGGGTGATTAACTTTACTTTCGATTATGCTTAATTCATGTGCCAGACCCAGGAAGGAGAAGTGGGATTGAGTGACACAATAAAATGGAACAAATTTCTATAATTTATCTATATACTGGTAAGTAGGACAGGCTCGGATCCACACCTGTTCTATCGTGTACCTATATACGCACAACCATAAACATATATTTACCTATATGTGCAAAAAATAAATTTAACATTTCCGTCTTCTCATTGAACTACCAAAGCCTGCAACATGGGTAGCTCTAAACAGAACTTCCACTAAATGGTAATTTAAAATAATACTCACAAGACCACTGCATAAACTGAAGACTGCCGTAAATGTCCTTCTATTATTGACATGACCGCGGAAAAAACAATGCCTCATATCGGATTCGCTTTGCTGCGAATCGATGGTGTTTTTGTATTTCGCTCCCATGTGTGTCACCGTGTAAGACGGTGCAATAAATTCGGAGTCGGCGGTTAAGTTGAGGTCAAAGCGTTGTCCAAAAGCATCAATTTTATAGTGCGCCCATAACTCGGGAAAATGAGAGTCGGCGCTTCTCCGTTTTCTTCTGTAGTGCAGAGAATGTGGGAACTTTTCTCCAAAGTCATTTATACGGATCGGGGTGATTATCTCATAAGACGACAGCTGTCTGATGAAGTTTTCTGCAAGAAAAGTAAAGAGACATTAATGCACAATGAACAAACAATTGTTTATTAGTACATCAGTTTATAAGAATATAAATCATGCATCCGGGAAGGAACAGACAGCTTAGCCCAGCTTTACACCTGGACACCTTGCCCAGTATTTTGAAATCATGGTACTGATCTTGGTACAAGTTGATTACACACCTTGTTTGGGATGGAATCGATAGTCCAGTAACTTCAAAGCGAATGCTGACAGGTGACATGCGAGTCCAACAAACCAAACTGTAAACTTCATGATTTCTTCAACGAAGAAACCACGTCTCGCGCCTCCAGGACAGCACCTTCTCCAGCAGCTTCCCACCCCCCTCCCACCCCCCAGCCTCCTTTGCCCGACTTGTCAAGATGAGGCCGTGGGATCCGTTGTAGCTTGGTGCAGCAGGAGTCCCACGAAAAGCATTGGCTTCATCTCATCCACTATTTTTTTCCGACAGAATGGTGCATATTCAGCTTAGGTCGATGGGAAGAGAAGTGCCAGTCAAACTTTTCTTCAGCCATCCCAGTACACACGCTCCGGGCGGCTAGGAACGCCCCCGGCTTGGCTGACCAATCACGGGACGATTTCTCCCCCCACAACTTCGTTCGCACTCGGCTGCATGCTCAGCGCTGTTTTGGGAAATGTATAAAATGTGTGCACCCTACTGATTTCGGCATCCGTATTATCTTTAAATGCATGTAAACATTTAAACATAAACGACACTGATAAATTTAATATTACCGCAAAGCAATGACATCACACGACCATATCTTGTCCATATTATACCCCGAGACCCGGCGAGGTATCAACAGATTTTCAATCAGATTCCCGTGTGATGTAACATTGTTCTACTAAGTCATTTGCGTGTCCAAAAACAAGAGTACAAAGTCATAACATTTTCTAGAATCATAATATAAATATTTAACGTGGTAGACAGTCTATACTGATACGTCCGTCAACATCAATCGCCATGCAACCTAGTGGATAATTTAAAAGCTTGATGTTAAAAGTTCTAAAATTAACTGGAAATAATCTCGCGATAATCTCATACATTTATCCATAATGCATGCTGGGCAAGGATAAATAAACACTGATTTCGACTGTGATTATAATTGATTATAAAATGCTTGCTTTATTTGTTAAATACCTGCCACAGGTCTACAATCCCAGACCGCAGCACGATACTCCACTTCCAGCTTTGATGGTGTGCATCTTCCCCTTTGTTGTCAGGTGTATTGGGTAATCCACCTTTCCTCTTCAGCTACACAAAATTGCTGCAAACAAACACCACCTGTACACTCACTTCACATTTCCCCTTCAATACAGTCAATTAAAGTCAGCTCTCGAAATCAAGCGCTGCGACAAGGTCATGCCCCCCCCCCCCCCACTACCTTAAAATTGTCCTTGGGCATGGAGACAAATTCTGTATGGATGGGATGACAATGGCGTCAACAAACTACCATTTTGTTTCCCTCCTAATTCCTCATGTCGAAAGCCTCATTGTCTAATGACACTCCACTGTTGACCTTTGCCCCAAGTGACCCTAAAAGTGTTTCCCCTCTAACACCATTGGATGCAACCATTCGTCTGCATGAAAACACACATTATCACCCCAGCACAAATACAACATGATAGCTCATTAAAACCAAGGACAATTTTAGCTATCTACACATCCACTCTCAGTGAGCGTTTTGAAATAACAGCTGACTTCTACACAATGGATAAAACCCTCAGTGTTAAGATAAGACAAATATTTTATAGTTTTTACATTTTCTTCGACATAAACATAAACTTTAGGGTGAGTGAAAAAGTACTTTTTCTTCTAGGGAAAACTTTACTGTTTCATCTTGTCTTTTGTTTAGTAATTTATTAGTGATACAGTGGAAGAATCGCACATTGGAGAATTTATATAAAATGCTATTTAATATTTCTTTAAGTCTAATGTAAGCCGGTATTTCAACAAGAGTAAGAGATTAATAGAGTGAGAGAGTATTCATTTCTATGCTGTTTTGTTAATCTACATATCTAGTCTCTTTAAGATGATACATGGGGTAATTGGCAAACTAGAAGAGTGATTGGCTTCTCTCTTCCGCCTACTTGAAAAAGGTTGGCTGGTGAGTATTCAAACAACTACGCACCCTCTGTATAAGGTTCACTGAGTGCGAACACTGGGACTTGCATTTTAAGACAAAGATTCATGAGGTTGCAACCTCGTCTTTTCACCACTGGGACTGTCGTGTATTTCAGTGAGTTCTCGAGTCAAACAACTTAGCAAATGCAATATCAAAATATAAAATCGGAAGAACTGCTAAATAATCTCTTACACACCATTTGTTTTTCTTATTTCTTCATTTAGTGATGACCTACTTCGAGAGTGAAAGGCTACAGTCACCCTCTTTTACAGGACGGGACAAGCACTCTTCCGCAAGTGTACAAAACAATTATGTTGTGATTCAGCTCTTAAATTTTTTTTTATCAAATAAAAGATTAAATTAAGTATTTTTTTATTACAGATGAGTCTTGTGTAAACCTATTTTCAGTTATAGAAAGTTTGGACATGTTTAAACTAAAGTATTAAATTGCGTATATTGGTCCAAGAGTGTTCTTTTCAAAGCCCTGCAAGGTACCAACTTGTAAAATCATCCACTACCAGACTTGTTATTTCATATATTCTCTTCACACGTTAAACCTGCGTAGTCTAAGTTGCTGCTGTCATTTATGATTTCACAATCATACTGTAAGATAAACACAGTTTTGCACAAAACAGGGTCTTCCAAGTTGCCAGGCTATCAGGCCTTGTTTGTATGTCTTTGCTAACCCCTGGATTCAGGAAGACACCAAACAGATCAGGTTCACAAATACGGAGTTTAGGTGTCAGACTTTAGCCATTCATTATTTGTCCCATCTCTCTACCTAAAAGCTTTGTGCTGTTTACGTTGTTATCTTAGAATAAACAAAGAAAAAGACAGTCTTGATTGAGGTTATTTACTTAGTAAACAAGAGTCATTCTACCAACCCATCAATAATATCATTCTCATAAAGTGTAGTGACTTGTGTCGGTCTCTGAATAACCAGCTTTGAAGACTTGCAACAAAAAGGGCTTAATTTATGCCGAGAAGCCTCCCTCAAGCTTCTGCTACAGACTTTGTGAGAAGAGGATGCTGGAAGATTTAGTGACAGGAAACAACCACCCAGTTTTCTGAATATTCATAATTCCCTTTCTTTTGAGAATCATCATGAATCCCCCCCCCCCCAACAAAATAGCCCTCGTAACTGACAGCAGGTATAATCACATTTCAGATTCATGATGTTATTGCAAAACCTCAAAAATAATGCTTATCTTGTAAGCAGAGAGAAACAGAGTCAACATTTTGAAAACAAGAAAGTGGGCCAGTACTGCAGGAAGCACCATTCAAATCCAAGCCAAATTAACAATGGCACCATCACCTGTATTTTTGACAAATTAATCCTATATTTGTTAAACTGCCCAGTGCTTAAATTTGATATGTATGAACATGTAAAGAAATTGAGCTATGGAAAGGTAAAGATCCTTTGTGTATTGTAATATCACCGTTCCACTTAACAAGACCTGGCATGTCAGGTGGGGTCTTCATTACGGAAAGCTCAGTAATGTCATTCTACAGAATAGGTGATTATATCCCAGTAAAAAAAAAAAAAACAGATGTTTTTTTAAAAGTGTCTAAGAAATATGCAGATATAAATAATAACATTCAAGGCATATATCTACAGAAATCACGCAGGGATGAACCATGACGTCGATCACAGAAGGTCACTTAAAACAGACAGCTGCATATAAAACCCTTCTTTTTGAAGAAAGTGAAAATATTCTGAAACCTCAAAGCAGAACATGAAGTTACTACTAAACGCCAGTTGAGTTCATCTACTTGACAGCCATTTGGATGTGAATAAGATCTTCACTTTCATTGTTTCAGTGAAAGGTGCTGTGGGAGAGTGAAGGCTTTACATGTAGGAGCTGACATACTCATTAATAATTAATTGGAAGCAGATGAAAGACAAGCAAGTCTTATAGTGTCCTTCAGATTCCCCTTCCCACGTGCAGGTTAAATGTGTTCCCATGAGCTTGACCCACATCTGGAGACATGCTCATTAAATGTGTCTGTTATTCCCCAAACATGGCTATGTGCCAGCCTCCTTCCTTGCTGACATCCCCCCGCTGGCCTTCCTCACTCTGCCCCCACCTGGTCACCCAGTTCCTCTGCCTGGCATGTTGCATGAGGTCCCAGTTAACACGGATCACTCTGGAAAGGCCTGCTGGCTTTCGGAATCATTTAGAGGGATCTAGTGTCTGTTTCCTGGTGGTCCTGAAGGAATAGAGAGATGCTTTTCGGCGATCCATCTACAGTACATTCTAAGGGGTAAAACGTAAATGTAAAATAAGTAGGATTTAGAAGAGATTTGGATCCTTTCCTGTGGAAATGACATGACGACATGCAAACTCTACAAGCAGAGGCAGGATGAAAACTGCAACCCAGTTCTGCAGAGGTGCAAGGCAAAAATGCCAACCACTGCACCACCGTGCCAGCCCAGGTACAGACAAACCTTGGTATATGACTGCTATACCAAGGAGCCTATATGTTTGACAGGTATTCAGCAGCAGGAGGCTATATATTTAACAGGTATTCAACAGCGGCAGGCTGTACATATAACGGGTATTCAGCAGTGGGAGGCTGTACGTTTAACAGGTATTCATCAGCTAAGAGCTTCAGTCACTAGGCCTATCACGTTTCAGAGCTGCACCTGCATGGTTCTCAGGCTGGGGCCTGATCAGCCACCCCTACACTGGGGAAGTTCTTTGCCCTGGTCACCAGTCCTGAACAGCGTTCCCTGTCCCCACAATTCACCCCCCTTCACATGCCCCCACCGCACCTGCGGGTTTAACCATAACCGTGTCTGAATTGGTTTCCTTCTTCTCTCTGCCTTTTTAAATGATTACTTTACATTTCATTGTTTAT
This sequence comes from Hippopotamyrus pictus, assembly GCA_026781145.1. Lineage (NCBI taxonomy): Eukaryota > Metazoa > Chordata > Actinopteri > Osteoglossiformes > Mormyridae > Hippopotamyrus > Hippopotamyrus pictus. The sequence continues at coordinate 22,689,522 of JAODLC010000065.1, forward strand.
TCAAGTCCCTGCTAGAATTTGAGGCAACAAAGTTTTTTTTGGTCCAAAGACCAAACCACTGACCACAATGCAATCTGCTGCCCTAGTCACTTATAATATCTTCTTAGTCCTTATTCAATCCATGTATTTGTTCTGATCCATTCCATTGCTTCTACTCAAGCAACAGACCCTCCCCACTCCACTCTTATTGTTTCTGAACACAGGGGGGCAGAATTAGTCACACACTGACCGTAGGAAAACTAATGCACAAAACTTTTCCTCACCTTCCTATCAGCACCAAGAATGCGAAGACAGCTGGCTTTATGTCCGAACTATTCATAAAGATTTAATGAAATCTGGTGCTCTTTAGGAAATGAGGCGTAAGGCCAAGTTCTTACACTGAAATGAAATCAAAGTGAGGCACTGCGGTATTGTAAAGTTTACATTAAGACATTCAATAATTACAGGAACATAAATGTGCTGTCATAGCGTATATAGCTGACCCCCTACAGCATCGTAATAATGTATGCGGGGCACTGTATAATCACACATGGGGCTCTGAGCTGACACACTACAATAATCCGGTGTTGATTGAGGTTGTGGCCACCTGTTAAAGACCAGGCTGATTCGCAGCTGCAATGACTCATGGGAGCTGATTTCCAGAGCAGGCTGAATTTTTAAACAGGGCCTGTTTGATGACCTCATGGGTAAAGACTGTTCCTGTCCAGCTTGTGGTTTATCAGACCGCTGTGGCACTGTGGCAAGAAGCACAAAGAACACCCCGTGTCCTTTATTTTGCTAATTGTGAAATAATTTGCGGCAGGAATTGCACAGAGGACCTAACGCATTTGGCGGCGGGGGGCAAGACAGAGTCTGTGCGTGTCTTTAGTGTTCATGGCAGTCACATGACCACTTCACATGCATGGGAGCAAGTTGCAACAGAGTAACAGAAAAATTCAGCATAGAACAGAATGCCAATGGAAAATTCGGCATGAAATATATGAGTTACATAAAAAAAACCATCTTAGACAAAATTAGAGATTTATCATGTCATGCAAACAGCAGCATTAAATCAAGTGTTTGCTAGTTTTCTTTTTGCATCTTCCAGACCCAGAGCACGAAAGGAATCACCCAGAAAGCCATCTACGGATATGACTCACAGCCTAAACTCGGGACAGAGTCGCCATGGAACCACATCAAAAAAGAGCCTTCCAGACCTCAGATACCTCTGCTGGGCCACATTAATTAAAATGCACAAAATTCCTATGCAAATTCTACAAACGGAACACAGGAACCTGTCCTGGGTGGCATCTTGCGTGACAACAGCGTGGATGACATTCTGCCTGCCCGTTGCGTGTGAAGAGTGCATCAAACGCTGCGTGTTTGTATAAACGCGAAATTCAGCACCTCCCTGATGTGACTCATTTATGCCGTGCGTTCCTCAGGACCGGCTTCGGATCAGGCCACTGCTACAGCGAGCAAAAGCCACCCACTTAACGGGCAAACGTGTCTCCCCAGGTCAGGTGAGGAGGCAGAACGCTGAGGCTGTTCCTTCTCATCTCCAGAGCTCCATCCCCGTAGCCCTCTTCCTGCGCGGAGACCTCTGTGGAACAAAAGAAGCTAAAGCAGAAACCCAGTGTGGTCGACACTCATCCTCTTTGAAGGAGGCAGCTGGTTACATTTTGTAACAGGAGACTAATGTGCGTGAAAGATCATTCCCAAGTCATTACTGTCCTGTGGGAAAGCTTATCCTGCTCTGGGCACAGAGAGCGACCCCAACGTGGGGAATTCGACCCTGAGCCTCGTTTTCGGGGATTCCCTTTTCAAGGGGAGCTGTGATTTCAAATAAACGAATGGGAAAAAAAAATCACAACAGACAAGGAAAGGATAGGTGAGCAGAGCAATGCAAAAGCAATTTGCAGCTTGACGTCTCTGTCTGCGGGGAGGTCGTCACAAGGCAAAGCAAGGTGAACGGCGATGGTCACATGACTGACCCCAGTGGCCCAGCCTTTGTCCTTCTGTCCTTTTGGAAAGTAAAATTTAATGAATTAAGAGCCTGAAACATGTGACCGGAAAGCAAGTGACAATAGAGTATGGCAGTTCCTTCAGCCATGTTCTGTCCATTGAATCTGAGATTCAGGGATAAACGCAGACAAAATGCCCATTCATCATGCTAATCATCCATGTTCCCCAGCCAGTAGATTATAGTACAAAAATGTCAGACTGGTGTGCTGACTGACTTGTCAGTGCACTAATGCATTTATTGCAATTTCCTGAAATTGTGAAGGATATGCTGCAGGAGTAATCACAAAGAGACACCTGTTACTCTACAACACAGTCTTTCAGCAACGTTAGGGCCTTGCTCTGTCAGTTAACCAGTCATCGACGAATGGTCTTGGAAACTGGAAGAGACGCAGTGCTCTTACTCATCGATGCAACTTCCTGCCGGCTACTTCCTGTCTCACATGCCGTCCCAAGGACCCTCACAAGCAGCGGGATATCAGGCAGGATGGTAGCATGAAAAGCTTCATGCTCGCTGCATGTGGATTAATAAGTAGCAAGAACCTGCTTACAGTTGTGGGAAGAAGTTGTTAGAGTGCTACGTGTGCAAGTGTCAAGCTGAGGCCATCGGCAGGGGCCGGTTTGTCGTTTCTGGGGCCACATTCAAAAAGTCATTTTGGGGTCCACACCTAAGGTAATGACCTCGGGGGGCCCCATGTAAATGGATGGTTAAGGTGGTGGAATAGCGCCATTGCCCAGTGGACGTCTCCATCCATGTAAGTGCAGCCTGAACTGGTTTGGTGTGACGGCTGCTGATGCAGTAGGGAATAATAGCGGCAGAACACCACGATCTAACTGTCATTTGGATCTTGCTCCACTGAGTCGTGAATGAGGCTCCCAGCCTGTCATGAGGGAGGCGGGGCTTCTCCGCAGGGGTCGCTTCCTCACGCGAGGTTGGTCCAGCGAGTGCCACGGCTCCAAGAGGTCCAGGATGCAGGGGGATCCCTGGAATGCTAAGGGGTTCCCCCATTCAGCATCCCTCACACCTACTGGAGGCCACTGGCTTCCTCCTTTTCAGGCCACCCGAATCCCCCCTATCCACAGAGCCAGCAGTATCAACCCCACGCAGCTTATCTCCTTCCTGGTGGCTATCCTTTCAAGCCTCTCTTTAATGACTTGGGGAAGATCACCTACTCGACTTCCCAGGCAGCAAAGCCCGCTGAAGTCTTACAGTCGGGGGGGGAGTGATGGTGAACGGCCAGGCGCTCCATACTGGTAACACCTTCTCACATTCTTACCCATCACCCAGAAAACCAGCAGGGTCCTGTGAGCCACCACACTTTGTCAAGGACAATAACTGGCTAATGGGCCAGCTTTTGGTGCCCAGTTGGTTGTATGTGATGTAGAGGCTGTGAATTAAAAAGGGAAAAAAATCCAATTAAACATGCCTGGTGTGAGGTATGTTATATTTTGTTACATGTTGTTATTAATGCTGTTGTAACATGAGAATTTCCCTCTAAGGGATTAATAAGCTCTCTCTCTCTCTCTCTCTCTCTCTCTCTCTGTCACTCTCCCTCAAACCCTCATCAGTCACAAAACACATACCCCAACACTGAAAGGACTTATTGTTAGATTACCAGGTCATTGCAATTACATATAAACATGACAAAACAGGATATACGCATGATTTCAACCATCACTAAAGCACATAAATCACAAGCATTACCTAAAATAATTTACAAGAGAAGTAGCTTTTAAATTCGGTAACAAATCAAATTCTGCGTTAATTAGAAAAATGCTCTGTCTGTCTGTATGGATTAATTTTCCCTATGCCTACAAATGCAGAATGCAAAAGATTTAGCCCCAGAATGGTTTGATTAAATGGTGAAATTTACCATTCCGCCGTTACAGCCTGCTCCGTGAGCCCAGTATACCTGCACAGCTGAGGTATTCGATCTATTAATCTGGTGCACATGACCATTCAGGTTCATTAACCCAGTAAATATGACCACTCCAGTCAATTAATCCTGTACAGCAGTGCGTCTGACCACTGTGTCCTACTTGTTTTGGGTCACAGTGATTTTAAGGACAAGTGACTGTGGAAAGCAGATACCTACAAGTCACAATGATAGGTACCCATACAGTGCTGACCAGCATATTTCACCTGTTAAACTTTAAACTAACTTTAGTGGTGGTGAGGAGAGGTCAGGTCTGTGGTTGACTGGCTTTCTGCGAGGTGGGGAGGGGTTGGTATTTAAACTCGCGAGGCCGCTGAGGGGGAAAATGTACTTAAATCCTTGTACCCATTTGGGTCTTTAGAAACCACTACAAAATCAGTCCAATTAAACTAATTGCGAATGTAGTGGAGCTGTTTTAATGACCTCAGAAAGGCCAGGATGTAGCAGACTATTGACTATCATTCAACACATCAGATTTCATAGTACAAAAAGAAGGAGACAGAATGGGAAAGAGAATGGGAGACAAAGAGAGAGACTAATGAGTGCCCTAGCTTGACATAAAAATCCTTTAGAGGAGTTTCTAGAAGTCTCTATAGAGAAAGGGCACTTGACTGACACTGAGCCACGATTCGTAGTTGATACATTCATGGTTCACTATAGCTTTGTTAGCATATACAACTATAAATGGCTGATCTATCAACACTTAGCATAGTAGACCCCTCAATAGTCTGTCTGAGTTAAAAAAAAAAAAGTCACGTTACACACAAAAAAGCCACACAGCACCAGACAAAAGAAACTCTCCCAACCTGCAAATCCTCCTACAGGGGGGGGGAAGTCCACTGACACCCTTTAACCCTGTACTCTGACGACACCCCCAACCCCTAACCCCACCCGTGCTTAAACCCTTCCTTAGTAATTACCTATAACGTGACTGGCAAAGATCTTTTGAGGAACCAGGTCGCCACGCCAAAGGAACAAAAAGAAAAAGAGAGAGGAAAACACAAAAGCCAGAGGGAATTATCGAAGAAACACGACAATGCGTTGCACAGGAATTAACTCTGAATGAAGAGGCTGTTCATCAGAGCAGCGGCCTAATATAGCCCATAGAAAGTCAGGCACCAGCATGGCAAATGCTTCAACAATGTAGTATTAAAACATTGGGGAAAAGCAAAGGATTATGGTTTAGTGCCAAGATGCAGATTTAGTGGCAGTTTATTGAGGGAAGAAGTTATTGGTTTCATATAAACCAACTACCCTCCATTCATTTGACATTTTTAGAGCTATCAGTCTGATCATGTGCATCACTGATGTGCGATATTACTAATAATGAATAATATATAGAGCATGCCCCTTTTTTCCATTAGCCAATCCATGCACAGAACACCGGTATCGTCACGCATTTCAACCTTTTAGGTACCGGTCGAGCACGTCTCGCAGGCTTTGCGATGGAAAACCATCAGTTTACCCTTACAGCCACTGTGATACATCTGTCCTCTCCTCCACTCATATTCTATCCGGTTGGGATGGGCGGAGCCTACCCCAAGCAGCACAGGGCACAAAACTGGGATGCCAGTCCATCACAGGGCATAAATACAAACTCATGAGGGCAATGTAGAGATTCTGGTTATCCAGTGCCTACGGAGAACAGACAAACCACACAATACCATTCACACTCCACATCACTGTGTCGCCTCACTGTAATACACTGTAATACTGTAATACTACTACATTTTATTTATTTAAACTATAATCTTCCAAAGCAGAATACTCTTGACTCCTGGTCTGTGGTTATGTAGTCATCTCTGCTCTATAGTCCATATGTCAACCCAAAACTTCCAGGAGTGTTTGATGTTCTGCTTAATGATAGCCTACGTTAAGCCCCCCCATCCCCCCGCCCCGATCCACACAAAGTCGCTGAGGCTAAAAGCTCCTCCTCACGATATTTTGGCAACACATTCTGCCGTCCGAAGGCTTTCCCCTGGAGGCCTTTAAAGCGGGAGGAAGTGAACTACGGCTTTATAACTCTCTGGTTTTGTCTGTATAACAAGGCCCATACAATTAGACGATTTTAGCATTTAGCATTTAGCATCGGCATTCTAGCAACACTGCGTAATACAGTCAGAATCCCTGAGCTGCCTTTTTTCAAAGGGAACCTTGAAGAATCCCAAAATGAGAACTGGCAGCATTCAATGAGCAGCATTACACCTATTAAACATCACACTCACGGGATGACGGCCTGGCCTCTTCATCAAGACTCCCCTACAGCAAAATCAACATTCAGACAGGGTTTTACACAAAGAGGATAGCACATGGGAATTAGCCCGATTTAGTCTTTAGGCACTCATAAATTTGTGCTGTGTAAGTGTTAATGATACACCACAACATGCTTTGTTCTTTAGAAATGGTATGAACCGTCAGCTGGAACTCATTGAGCAGTCTAAGAGTCTCTACCCTGAAAGAAGTCACACTAAGGATGACCTGCTTCTGACCAGGGAACCCATGCTTTTGGCCAGGTTATTTTGGGATGGAATGCAAGAACTTGCAAAGAAAAAAGTGTGAGAAGGGATCAAAGTGATCAGCGACACAAAGCTCTGTTGCTAGATGTCCTTCTGCCTAACTCAAGTATACAAGATGTGGCAATAGAGCTCTGTGGTCATGCTGACCAATGAAATCATTAATTTGCATTAATTAATGCTGTCATTAATAAGCTTGTCATAATGGGAACTTCCCTCAGAAGTCATGTTCATTGCTCCAAAATATACTTGTGCCTGTAAGATATTCTGGAAATCAATATGATGATTCAAAATGGAGAGCCGAGAAACATATGTGGCCAAAAAAATCCACTAATTGGAGAAGTTAAACACAGATTTTTCTCTCCAAAATCTAGAGAGTTCAAACACTTCAACTCAATGGAAAAGTAACAAAATCACAGCTCTGAGCAAGACATTGGCCCAACCATGACATGCCCTCACTAGTTTGCACAGCAAAGAAAGTCAACATCCAGATGGGAGCGGTTTGAAGATCTGGACACCTGCTTCTCCTCTTTGTCATTTCACATGTCTGAAGTCCATCATATTCAATATACTTTCTAAAAGCCTTTCTCTCGCTTTGAAGTCATCGCAGTTCCCACAGTCGTGCAATCTCCCCAATCAAATTCTGCTTAGGCTAGTCCCAGAACTAAAGTGAAGACCCAAGAACCAGCCACCCTATTTTTGGGAAGGTAATGATGCAAGTGATCCCTTGAAGTGCATATTACACATTTTTGTATTTTCAAGCCTGTCTAGTATAGATAACTCATATTTCAACCTCAGACAAATGACACAAAACAAACTTTGAAGTACAGCAAAAGAAGAATGAATTCATTCCTTGCTGGATTAAAAACAGAATGCAGCCCACCAATCAGGGTGTCCAAATATTGCACCATACGAAATATGATCTAGATATTTTGCAGCTCGGGATCAGGACTAAAGCCAATGGCGCGTGTGACAGCAAACATCACCCTATTAAATTTAACTTAAACTAACCTGTGAGTATTACAGCATTCCACGCAGCTGCAGAGAGGGAGAACGCCAAGAGTCCTACACCTAGAAACCACGGGCCTGACCTCTGACCTTTGACCTTCTCGTGAGTGTTCAGGAAGTAATAAGAGCCATGAGGGCAGACATTTTGTTCTCCTTCCTGTTTATCAAAGAAACCAAAACAGAGCTTCGTTCAGCTGCTCCTGTGGCCAAACTCGGTACAACAAACTCAGGAGGTCAGATTGGGATGAAAGCCCCCCACCCCCCACGCTTTTCTATATGGGTGATTCTAGGATTTGACCCTTAAGGGGACTCACCCTCCTCCGGTGGTCCTCCACAATAAAATTAGCTGAGTAAGGGAGTGTCCCTCACGATAAAGTTTGCTGAGTGGGGGATGAAATGTATACAAAAATATGCATCACTAAATAGTTTTAGAAAAAATATTTTTTCAGGGGAGGCTCAGACAAAAAAATAGGGTGGTTGAAGCCCCCCCCCTAAATAGGGTCTAAATGCGCCTAAACCTTGCCACCCCCCCCCCCCCCCCATGCAGACCAACACTTCAGACACCACAGACCTATAGGAGGTACACAGACTGAAAGATAATTATTTTCTTAGCATATGCTTTCATCTGTAGCAACGTACAATTGAGAAAGCGGGCTCAGGCAGTCCCTGGAACAAAGCGGGGGGGGGGGGGGGGCGTTTTTGGCCTGACTGTGGGGTCTAACACTGAAATCACTCTGCTAACCAAAGGACTTGACCCAACGACCTTCTGATGGTGGGCACAGAGGTTTAACCCGCAGAGCCACATTCCACCATGCGATAGTGTTGTGGCACAGCATGGAGCAACGGAGCCTCCAACTCAGACCAATGTGGGTCCGCACCTGCAGCGTTATCATGTGACACACAGAGGCCAGTAGGGGCACACGGTAGAGATTCTATAAAAGGGGCAGAAAAGATGCGAGTTCAAAGGTCATTCAGCTTTTCCACATGTCGATTCAGAGGATTCCTTTATCTGGCAGAACCAAATGAAAAGCACTAATTGGTTATTCTACATGTCGTGAGTAGCCCAAGCTACGGAATCTAATATTTCACTCACTTTTATCCAAAGCAACTTACAATAGAGAGAAGGGTCATACACACACTCCTTGATATCTGAATACAGACCTTTGTGTTGTTATTGCAATGCTCTACTTACTGAAATTCAGGAGCTGCAGAAGGGTTTATTAATTAAGAATTATAACACTGTGATCAGCCAACACTGTGGCGTAGCATCGTGGCATATCGAATGTATAAAAATTTGTTTATAGCTTTGAGAAATGTATTTGTGTTGAGCTGCTTCGCTTGATAAGGTGGTCTATATAAACGCTTAAAGTTGTGCTTGACTGACTGTACCCTGTGAAATACAAGGTTATGAAGCTTGCTATATCCCAGGCCATGAACCATTAGCTGACATGGTGTGGCAGTGCTGCCCGTCTCAATTGGGTATCTGAGCACACAGCAGCCTGAGGGAGTCCTCTGCATGGCTTTAATCTAGGCGCTTTTAGCGCTAAAAGCTTTTTCTGGATCACTGCTGCCACCTAGGTGTCACTCCAGCAATTACAAGTCCATGAACCGTGCCAGTCTTTTTAACTGTAACGCACAATCTTTTAAGTAGATAAAAACAATACAAATAAGGGATTTGGAACACAGACCCATTCAGGTGTAACTTTATTTGTAAGCAGGTTTCATTTGGGAAGAAGGACTCGGATGGTTCTGCACAGATTGTATGTCATATCCACAAGAGATTCCAAGCTATGTCATTTCATAATTATCATTAACAGCAGCAGAATACTCAATGTCTGCACCTCAGTAATCTCTGGTTAAATCTAGCGGCTTCCGAAATAAAAAAAAATAAATGTGTCAGAGACATGTAATATATAAGCAATATATACAAAATGGCCAATAATGTAAGTGCATATGTGCTAGAGTACAGATGTAATAATCAGTATGTGGTGGTGAGATACGTAATGTGATGGTTCAGCTTGATGTGAGGGTTCAGCTTGGTTACCGTGTTGGGAAAAGCTGTTCTCAAGTCTGGTAGTGCGGGCGCTAACTGCCCTGTATCTTCAGCCTGACGGCAGCAGTGTCCTCACTGAAGATGTCTGTGGCTCTATGAAGACGCACGCAAGGCCGGGATACTTATTCAGCAGATCTGTCCTGTGAGCCACAGCTCATTTTAAACGTGTCTTTCAAGACTCTAAATTTCCCTCACAGGAGAAGATTGTGACCCTAAATATGTACAGACCCTGCCTGACTGCCTTTCCTCCTTGGGTGACCCTGTCCCCCCCCTCACTCTAGAAACCACATAGAGGAGCCTGCAAAACCAGTTCCAACATGTGTGTGTTTGATGGGTGTCCTGTTCATGTATTCATTGTGGGGATTGTGTGACTGGCTTATTTATGTACCGCCCCACTACGCAGGTATCCACCTCAGCAAGAACACTAGGTTCAAATATCTTACGTCAATCTGATTTCTTCAAAGGATGCAGCCTCACATCTACTCAGGCTGACATCAGCCACACATGGCCACTGGTGTTTTTCATTAACCCGAACTGGGATTTGGTGGGGGGGGGTCAGAGAACCAGAACAAAGCCCCAGACGTCTCCCTCTCCTGTGGCACCAGCGCACAGGGGGGTCCGGACTCACCCCTGAGGCAAATCTCTTAATGGTTTCAATTACGTCGCTTCATACTAAATAAATAGAGGTTCTAAGGTATGTTCGTAGACATGTTCGGCGTTTCTAAAACATTCCATATGTCTTTGGTGCTTAAAAGCTATACAGATTACTGGGAAACCAGAGCAAGGCCCAGAAAAATGACCACAGGATATGAGTGAAGAAAAACAATGCGAACCTGCCCCGGATGGGACACAACACACATCAACATGTAGCCATGACAGAACCTTCAGCTTAGCAACCGCTAGCAGGCAAAAAAAATAAACAGGGAATTCGTAATAGAGAGAGAATGATAAATTAGTTCCAGTCCTATACAAGAAACACTCACCACAGGCGTGCCAAAGCATGCACAAGATGCTAACCCAGTTAAGTAATCGTTTATTAAAAAAAAAAAAAAAAAAACCTTATTATCAGCCACACTTTTGCATTATTCAATATGCGCAGGCTCACACAAAAGCCTCTATATTTAACCAGAGGTTCCGTTTTCAGTGAAATCTGACCACACGGGACAAACACGGCCTTTTATTGATTTGTAAAGAGTAGGGAGCCGTGAATAATCAGGCCACAGGACTCAAAGGAGCACGTGAAGCCTAGAATACAGAACACATCATAGCTGCCGGTCACAAGGATGATATGCAGACAGGACCGGCCCTGGGAGGGAGAGAAGGGCATTCGGGGACCTACGGCGGAGGCAAGCCTGTTAGGCCTCAGCACAAACATGCCAACGACGGCCTCGCAGTGACCCAACACGCACATGTGGCCCGGGAATAACCGGGGCTCACGGCTGCACTGAGCCAGGTGAAATGTTTCTTTTCACATATCCCATCATGCTCTCTTCTGAGGCACACACACACAGTTGAACATGGGGTCAAGGCATAGGGTCAGCCATTTATCATTTCGGGTGGGGCGGGGGTTAAGGGCCCAGCAGACATGCGACTAGTCGACCAAGGAGATTCGAACCAACACCATTCCGATCGGAGGCGATAAGCCACGCGCCAACATTATGAGCATCTTCCATTTTCCGGAGCTGTGATATGTAATGGCGTTAATGTAAACGGCGGCTACCGTTTACCGCTAATTAGCTGCATCATCAGGGAAATGATAGAGGTACTCAGCAGCAGTACCTGTCACCCAGCACAGAAGCCCCCGCCGATGCCAATCTATGCCCAGCGGGGAGCAGGGCACGGCGCCCAGGGTGCCACGTCGTGCCTGTCATGTCTGAGTGGCGCCACCTGCTCCGGCCTGCACCTGCTGTCCCATTTGCTCCTCCGCCTGGCGCATTTCCCCCACTTCCTCATTCGCGGCGGGAAAAAATCCCAACGGATTCCCGGACGGCGACCGCCGCAGCGCGAGTCCCAGCCGCTGCGGGGCCTGACACGACTCCTGGTGCTTACGCAGGGCCCCCCCCACCCCGGCCCCGGCCCAAAAAATGAACCTGTTACCGACAGCCTCAGGCGATGAGGTCTCGCGCCGAAAAGCAGCCAGTTCCAGGGAAATGCTTATGCTCTGGGACCATCTGGCCGTTAAGGTGATGCCTTCATCTGAAAACCACTTACGGACTCCTGCTGTTTGATTCACTGAAGTCACTGGGGTTGGGCATGCAGTTTAAACTCTCAGCAGTCGGGGCCGATAGCTAAAACCTTCCACACAAAAAAACTACACCCCAGTGGGCTCATTCTATTCTGTTTCCTTGGTTCCACAGTGCTAAAAGAAAACCTATTATTCCTTATTAAGATAAAGTGAAAAAAGGGTCACTGCATTGGCCTAATTAGCGTAAATTAAGATTAGACTAATTATAGTTCCATTAGCAGCAAAGCATAAAGCAGGATAGCCTTGAATTCTCTGCCGCGGTTTAAACGGCACCAATTAACCCTTTAAGCTCCCAAAATAGAGCACAACAGCAAGGGCTAGAAGGGACGAATGAATTGTGGGAATTGAGTGCATTAGTACTGAATGAGTAACACATTACACTTACTTAGCAATGTTAAAATGAAATTTATTTTTTGCCTTTTAAACAAGGAATATATAGAAAAGACAAGACTGCAACATAATGGTCTTAAAACAAATAAACAACAAAAAGATGTCTAGGTAAGTGGTTTTCCCTTTATGAATAACTATGAACAGAAACACTTATCTTGCTAGTACTGGTGCCTGGGAAGGAGAAACTGCAGTACTGACAGAGCACCTACAGCAATCTATGACCAGTTGTTTAAACGGTATATCAAGAGACCTGCAAAAATATGTCAGAAACTAAAATGAAAGACACTGGTCAGCAAAAATGCGGGGCGTTAAAATTAGCTCAAATCCTATTTATGAGCACAAATCCAGTTTATTGAATAAACTGCTCTTCAGTCTTTCTTCCTCCCTGATTTCCCATATAATGTTCAAATCTACAAATCAGTTTCTTGTTATTTTTTTTTTATTTAAAAAGAAAGTTAATTTTAGTTTTACAATATCACAAAAACATATTTTTGCTAATAAATGGGATAAAATTGGGGTTATTGAGCGGGTTAAAGGCATTGGTGTCACCGTATGGGGGAAGGGGGTTTCTTTAGTCCTTTGTGTTGCTTTTCCCTGGGGGGTGCACCATTCTAGACACCCCACCCGTCCCTGTCGGGCCCCTAGGCTTGGCCAAGTTCTGTCTGTGTGCATTCTGCTTGGGGTGCAGCGCCTCATACAGGAAGTCGCCGGTCAGTTCATCCCCAGTGCTGACCTCCAGCTGATAGGGCCCGGAGCCCGGGAAAGTCAGAAAGAATGAATGTTACAGTGCCAGTCACACTCATCAATCGTTTATTTACAATCACAGTAAAATACCGCACCGTGTCCATAAATATATGAAGAACGTCGTTATTTACCTTTTTCGCTATTTGGATATGAAGATTTTTTTCCACGGTGTCGAGAAGGGGACTTTTACAGCTGGAGTAGAGCATCCTCTCCCTGACGCTGCACGTATAACCAGGCATAGAGTAGATGAACACTGCGCAGATTGAAACACGGACACAAACACAGTCCCTCAGTGTCTGCAAGCTGGAATGAAACTCAATTACTCAATACAGCCACTGTCAGGGTACCCATCGCACCAGCCTGAGAATGTAAGAATGGGGGGGCTTGTTTTCCCCAGATGGAGTCCGTCCAGAGCAGGGCCGCAAACTCCAGATGAGTCGGCCTGATTATTCTAACAGGGGTTTTTGCAGAAGCAGGTGCAGTCTGCCAATCACGAATCCAAAGCCCCCCTCCCCCCCGAATCGTCGGACTGGGCCGAACACACCGTCTGGCTTCCCGAAAAGCGTCCTCACCTGTGGATTCCAGGTAGCTGCCAGAGTGGCTGTGCTTGTACAGGAAAAAGTGATAGCGGGCGGAGTCTTTGGGGATCCTCTTCGGCAGGTCCTTCAGCTCGGTGGGTGTCGCGTCCGACAGCTTGATCCTTTCATTCGGGAAATCTATTTCCTGATGACGACATTCCGCCCAATGAGTTAAGAATGAAGAAGAGTCAGATCGAGACGTGTATTTAAAGACGTAAAGTGCACAGGAGGGGGCAGTGGGTAACCCATGCATACAAGGGCATAGGTTCGAGTCCCATGGGCAACAGGATAATCACATCAGTGTTAGACCCGTGAGCGAGGCCCTTAGCTCTAACTGCTCCAGGGATGCTGGATGTCGCTAAACCTGCTCTCTGATCCTCGCTCTAGACAAAAGCATCTGCTAAATACAAATATGTAAATGCACAATACTGTAGGAACTGAGCTACACAGGGCTCCGGCCCTCCAGGACTGGAGTTGGGCACCCCTGCTGTACTGGGTAGTAAGTGCATTTCTGTGCAGGGAAAAAAACTAAATCTAACATTGGAAGATATGTAAACACAATAAAAACTATCAGGAGTTTCCTCTGTTCTCCAAAAAATTACTGATATCTTGTTGGGTGGCTAGATGAACACCACTCCAAACTTCTCCTCTGGGAACCCCAGCCACTCCCTCGCATCCGTTCAAATTCACCACCAACTCAATCAATCAATCAGTCACTCAATTAATTAGTTCAATAAGGTATTGATTAGCCAAACACGGTGTGCTAGTGGTTGAGTCAAAAAAGTACTTTGGTGTTTTGGACAGTTGCTGCAAATACTGGGGTGACTTTAGGAGAGGGTTTGAAATGGGTAAGCTGACGCACTTTGACAGACATCATATCACGGTTTTACACCAACATGAAGATCATTTAAACATTATAAATATAACAATGGCTGGGCAAGCACAACTGAAAGACACGAGAATGCTAGAATTTTAAAAAACACAGGTTAAAATGATGGAATATATACACAAAAATTCCCAACATGATGCAGTCTACATGAATAGACCGCAAGCCACTGAGGTAGCAGACGGCACGGCACTGCCCGGAGCTGCGGGGGGCAGGGGGTGGGGGGCGGGAGACTCACCAGCTGAACATAGGTCAGCTTCTTCTCTCGGAACTGCTCCAGAGCGCGAGTGGCATCCTGGTGGACGGGAAAGGCCACACCCTGCAACGTCTGCTGTTTGCTCTTCAGGCTGAT
>JAODLC010000065.1:22726724-22762638 GCA_026781145.1 Hippopotamyrus pictus
AAATGTAGTGGAGTAGAAAGTACAGATAATTGCCGTAAAATGTAATGGAGTAAAATAAAAAGTATGCATTATTATTTCTACTTAAGTAAAATATGTAAAAATGTACTTAAGTACAGTAACAAAGTACAAATACTTTGTTACATTCCACCACTGCAGGCGGGGCCTGGGCACAAGGCAAAGCCTGAGGGAGCCAGTGCTGCTCACCAAATCCAGCTTTCTAATGAGCCTTATTGTAGTGTTTCTCAGGTAGTGGGATGTGAGCTGATTTTCAGTTGTCACCCCTCCTCCCTTTCTCATTCACTTTCACCATTGCTATCCCCCCCCCCCCATGAATTTGGACCATGATTTACTGACCATGGAACAGTGTGGGTTATGGGGCACAAACCAAGTCAAGTCGATTTTTTTGTGGTGCCAGCCTTACACAAGCATACAGTAGTATGAGACAAACAGCATTGCCGTGTTATGCGTAGGAAACTGTAAAAATAATATGGATGGATAGATATTTCTTGAACAAAGTCTCTGGTGTGTTCCTGCAGTAAATGTGCTGTGACCCAAAGAAGGGCTCTCAAAGGCTTTTAGAGTCTTGCATCCGAATCTTGCCTTGCCGAAATCTCCCCTCCAAATACCTGCTTACCTAACCTGACATTGTCCATCTCGGGAGACATTTCAGAGTTTTCTACAGGAGCTCATCAACGGGACACAGACGGTAAAACTTACAAACCTGCGTGGATCTCCTCCCGGACTCCCGTGCCAAAAGGAGGTGGATGAAACAGCCCCCTCCGCTCCTCTGAGGGCGTGCGTGTGGTGCCGGTTGATGCTAACGTTCCGGCCAGATGGGCCGAGAACACGACGCAGAGTTTTGGATGCAATTCAGTGTGGATCAGTGAGTCATATTTGTTCAGTACTACATGTGCTCTAAGAAGTGGGAGACTGTCCATGCGTCTGTGCACTAACCAGAGCCTGATGACAGAGACCACAGTGTGATTGGAGGTCTTCATTACAGCTTTGTCTCCCAGCCCGGTCCTCAGGGACCCCCAGACAGTCCATGTTTTTGCTCCCTCTCAGCTCGCAGGAGGGTTAGGGTTACATTGGGAGTTGGGGTGGGGGGCTGTCTAGGGGTCCGCGAGGACCAGGTTGGGAAACATTGCATTATAGGATGGATAGTTCTGCGGGTGAAGCCTGTATGGACAAAATGAAAAACGAAAAAACTAAATCTCAATGTTTAATTAGGCTTTTCTGAAAATGTGGTATATTTTAATACATGTACTGCAGCAGGAGTGGCATGGTGGTGCAGTGGTTAGCACTGTTGCCTCACACCTCTGGGACCCGGGTTCGAGTCTCCGCCTGGGTCACACGTGTGTGGAGTTTGCATGTCTTCCATGTGTCGTCGTGGGGTTTCTTCCGGGTACTCTGGTTTCCCCCCCCCAGTCTAAAGACTTGCTGAGGCTGATTGGAGTTGCTAAATTGCATGTATGAGTGACTGGTGTGTGAGTATGCCCTGCGATGGGCTGGCCCCCCATCCAGGGTTGTTCCGTGCCTCGTGCCCGTTGCTTCCGGGATCGGCTCCAGACCCCCCGCGACCCAATACAGATAAAGTGGGTTGGAAAATGGATGGATGTACTGCAGTATTTATGAACGTAATGTATGTATGAATGTAATTATGGACTTCCCTCGACCCTTCCCTCTACCATCCCTCACTCTCTCATCAGAAACTTAAATAATCTTAAATAATAATTTGTGGCAGTGAAACTGTTTTTGGGGACTTTGGAGTTAAAGATGCCATTACTTAATGAATCTGAGGCTGACCTGTATGCTTTCACCCCCCCCTCCTGGAATTAGCCAGTTGGCTCCATTACAGTCTCCCCCCATGCAGGATTAGCACACACCTCCTCCAGCCACCTCCTCTTCTCGCTCCTCGCGCTGCAGGTCTTTCCGAGTGATGTGACAGAGGGAGTCGCTGATTTCCACCCACAGTCCTTCCGGGGATGGTAGGTGTCAGCGGAGAGCGGCCGTGGGGAGAGGAAGCCAGCCATTGCGCTCCCCCAGCACAGCGCCAGGCAGCCTGCAGTCCCGGAGGCTCCTGGACACAGATGACTAACGCATCCCAGCAGGCATCGAACCCCAAACTCTGCTGCAGGACCCACACTGATTCCACCTATGCCTACTTAAACTCCCTAGCCGAGAAATGCGACTGAGAACGGCACTGCGACCCAGTACTGAATAAGTGCTTAGGGAAGATGGATGGATGGATGGATGGATGGATGTTTTAAAAAAATCAGTTTCATAACATATCAACCAATCAACTGATGGCTGCCTACCTAGTATTCAGACTTATACAGGCACATGACTCAAGTATTCCGATTCAAATAGCTACAATATTCAAGTATACAGACTGATACAGGTGTGTGTGTGTGTGTTTGTGTTCATGGATTAAGTTTATATTGCATTGTGGGGACCAAATATTTTAATGTTGTGGGGATCATTTTTCAGGACCCCACAAACATCTGTGAATGCAATCAAAAAACTAAAAATGCCAAAAGTCTCGTATTTTGTTTGGTTGCTTATGATTAAGGTTAGGGCTGGGAGGGGGGGTTTAGGTTCATTGGAATTAGAGTTTTCCCCATAGAAATGAATGGAGAGTACAAAGATATAATTATAAACCTGTGTGTGTGTGTGTGTGTGTGTGTGTCACAAATAGCTGCCCTCTTCATGTATTTTATAATGAAGGAGCAAAACAATAAAGATACGTGAAAAAAATGAATTCAGTAATTAAGAGATTAAATTACAGTGAGTAACTACAGGAAAATGGCTTGCTAGGAAATTAATCAAACCAGTGATTTAGGTGAAAATGTTTCTGGGCGATGCACCTTATTACAGGCAGATTTTAATTAGCTGTACAGCAGCGCAGTACGACGGTGCCCCCATTAGTCACTGCAAGCCTGCCATCTCAGAAGACCTTACGATGCTCGGAATCCTGGGGACTTCAGTGTGGTTCGGGAAGGCCATTTCCTGGGAGATCTTGTTAAAGGCTGACTTGTCTCAGGTCCGAGTCACAGTCCAGCTCAGCCCAAATACTCTCACTGGACTTCATGTAATAACAGGTTGGTGGTGAGATTTTTATGAAATACCTTGGTTCTGTCAGCCATCATGTGTGTAGGGTAAAGAACATCCCAATGAACATCCCAATTACATTGCGGTGAACATCTCACTGAACATCCAGATGGCCATGCCAGTGAACATCCTCATGAACATCCCAATGAACATGTCAATTAACATCCCAATGAACATCGCAGTGAACATCGCAGTGAACATCCCAATGAGCCATTCCTGTTGAGATCATATTTTGTGTTTACGTCTGCACAACATATCGCCAGTACTTTAAAACTATTTTGCCACTTCTTCATCTGCTGTCACTTTTTTCAGTTTAGCTAAATAGCACGAATGAAACCCCAGCTCTGTTACAGCAGGTCCAGTTCCTTAAGAAAATGGATTCAAAGAGAAAGACTGTACTGTGACTGTTATATTATGAAGATTTAGACCTGAATAAATAATGTTACAAGGGTTGCAATGAAAATAGAAGGATCTATGGCATTCCAGTCTTCTATTTTAGAAGATTCTGCAGCTGTCTCTCCTGTTCAGTTTTCCTATTGGTATCTAAACAGGAGCAACTTGGTTTTACCCAACACAGCATCAAACCTGTACCCACAAGAATCTCAATCTGGGCCAAAGCAACCAAGGAAATCATATCTAACCTTGTGACTTTGATTGTCATAGTAAACCCTCATGATCTACAGCACCCACAACACCATCGGTGCAGTCGCTAAGCAACTGTTGTTAAGATGACAGGCTGGAATCAGGATACATAACAAAACTACTCAAATAAATAAACCCTGTAAATAATAGCCAAATACAAATTTCTTGAGTAAATCTTGATTAACATAAACAGAAAAAATACAGTTAATTAGCAAATGTATGGCTGCATTCAAAAGAACTAGCTGTACAGCTAATGTCACATTCTTTAAAAGAAAATAGACACAGTAATTATATCTGCATTTTCTCTACAGCTATTAATTATAATTTGCATTCAGAAGCAATGGAAAATAGAGACTCTAAACTGGTGGGCATGTGCGACATTTTTGCGTTCCAGTAAATAACCTCACAGAAATAAAACAATGAGCAAATTAGTGTTGTCTGAGACAGTCTGTTTAAATTTGTCTGATAGACCAAATTAAAGACAATGGCTCCATTAAGTCACCGAATCGAGCAGAAATTTTACCCAAGGCTAATGGAGTTGGGCAGGGATGATCTGTATGTTCTAGAGCGATATCACAGTTTGTTCACGTTATTTTTTCCTAGGTCTATTAGAACATTTACCTTGGGAGAAAGGTTCCTCTAGATTAGGGATTCCTAACATTACTGATGTCTGCCTGACCGGTTAATGTCACACAAAAAGTGCACACATCCGTAAAATACAGGACGATCTTGGAATATACAGGTTGGGTGGTAACCAAGTTCCGGTCCACTGACCAGGACTTGGGAGCCCCTACTGAAGAAGATTACCATTCCTTGTAAAGGTACATTAAATTATAATACTATCATTTTAAATAGAACCTTGCTGTAGGAGAAATGATCCATCTGTCAGATAAGAATGTATATGATGAGCGTCTTAGGACGGCATGTATAAGATGTGCACTTTAGCAGATCAGTGATGGTTCCTTGGAGAAGGCATTGCAGGGATGACAGCTTGGTGTTGCACTTCCCCTCTGTGGATGCATGATTTGTCTTCACACGACATCCACGACCTCACGGATGCCTGGTTCTTTGATGGGGTCTAACAGAGCATAGTCACGGGGCCAGTCTTTTCTGGAAAAGGAAGCCAGCTTGAGCCGTCTGGACAGCTGAGTGCTCAATACTCTACTGTGGTAGGTTGGAAAACTCTACACCCCATAGCAGTGGGAGAAACAAGCCTTTGGAACCCATGACCGTGTTGTTGTGTCTGAGCTTCTCCTATCACTATGTTGGTACCACTGTGGGATTTGCATCAGCTTTAGTTATTTTTTTACAACTCGAACCATGGGCTGTTTGACATTTTACATGTGAGTATTTTTAGTGGTGCATATCATATTGAATCAGAATCAGAATATTTTTATTATCCTGGTGAAAGTTGTTTAATTATTGATCATAATATGGACAAAAAAAGGGAGCAAATACAGACTGAACTGTAAACAAACATGTTTACTTCACCACATCACAGGAGCAAGTTACAGGATAAATTAAACACAAAACAGTGTTACCAAACAACTGAACACACACGACGCTCATGAAGTCATAAATAAAACATTCGAAATCGTTACTTAAGGGGATTCCCAGACACTTATTCTGCATTGAAAATGGATTAAAAAATCAATCAGTTTTCAACAGCTAGAAGGCTCATGCCAGTACGGGTATTTTTTTACAAAGTCCTGTCGTAGATGTAGATCACGTCCTCACAAAAGGCCGGCACGCGTGTTGAGGAATACTGCGGGGAGAGGGTCGAGGGTCCATCGTCTGTTTGGTGCGCCATGACACTGTTTTTTGGTATAAAGGGGTTTCTGGGAAGGGTAGTTCTTATGGAAAGAAGACTGTACAAAAGCCTCTCAGGCCCATCACAGCGGCTAAAGACACAGGGGGTCCACTGAGCAACAGATGTGTCCATTCTAGGAGGTGGGGAGAGAACAGAGTGGGGGGGGGGGTCATGTTAGAGTCACTGTTGTGAGTAGTCACCTGCTAAACAGAGTTAGCCTGCAGCTACTAGCTATGAGCAGATGAGCAGAATTAACCTACAGCCGCTAATCGCCAGTGAAGTTAGCCTAAGGCTTGCCAAAGGTGAGCTCACTTAGCCTGAGGCTATATGTGGTGAGCGCAGTTAGCCTGTGGCTAATTAACAGCTAGCACAGTTAGCACATAGCTAACAAGCCTTATCTTGCAGTGGCAGCGCGCGCACTCACCCTGTGGCTATTAGCAGCTAGCACAGTTAGCGCATAGCTAACAAGCCTTACCTTGCAGTTGCAGAGCGTGCACTCACCCTGTGGCTATTAGCAGCTAGCACAGTTAGCACATAGCTAACAAGCCTTACCTTGCAGTGACAGAGCGTGCACTCACCCTGTGGCTAATTAGCAGCTAGCACAGTTAGCACATAGCTAACAAGCCTTACCTTGCAGTGGCAGAGCGTGCACTCACCCTGTGGCTATTAGCAGCTAGCACAGTTAGCTCATAGCTAACAAGCCTTACCTTGCAGTGACAGGGCGTGCACTCACCCTGTGGCTAATTAGCAGCTAGCACAGTTAGCACTTAGCTAACAAGCCTTACCTTGCAGTGGCAGAGCGTGCACTCGGTGCCATGCTTGGTCCAGGATGCCCCACTGAAGCGAGCGATGCCCAGCTCGTCGGTGCACGTCTTGGTGAGGTCGTTGCGGATGGCGTCGGCCTGGCACGGGTCGGCGGCGCATCGTGGGCAGCACTCGCCCTCGGGCACCACCGTGAACTCGCAGTCAGCCAGTGGGCAGGGCAGTGGCCAGCAATCCACCTCTCCCCGCTGCGGCCCGGAGTAGAGACGGTTGTTAGGGGGCGGGATTGAAAGATCAGAGAGCAGCAACAGGTTCCGGTTCTGACCGGAAGATCACAGGTAAGAAGGAAACTTGACGGATTACGTTAGTAACCACTCCAGAATACCAGTGTTCAGGATATTTGATTCTAATTCTCATGAACCACAATGCAGTGTTCTTGTACCCTGTACTTAATTAGTAGGTTTAATAATTATGCATATTTCAGACAGATTGGGTAATATGGCTGCAATTTCTTCAGTTTCTTGCCATAAGCGGGCCCAGTGATCTGTCTCCACGTGGGCGGCCATGTCCCCTGCCAGGTCCCTGATGGTGGTGGGGGAGGGCATTTCTGCATCAGAATTTATAAGTTATGGTTATGTTTCTCAGCCTTGAGTAATCTGGCAATGTTCTGTTCGGTTTTCCTGTAATACGCAGCACTGAGCTTCCTCTTACGGAAAGTGTTTTGAAACGGCTCTTGCGGTGAATCGTGTTCAAGGTTAGAAAATGCTCAGTTAGAAAATGCTCATCCTGCTACGTGACAGCTTGTGGTTTCGCCCCTTTGCAACGTTACAAAAGGGGCCCCAGGCGTTCTGCAAGCCTCTCTTTTCATTGGCTCAAATGTCCGGCAGTACACAGCGACATTTACAGAACAGGGATCTGCAAATCTGAGAGCATTACACTCTACCGAAGAACTTCTGCCATTTCCAAAGATGTTTCCATGTTTCCTGGTAGCAGTCTTAGTGAGGATTTTGTAACCCAGAGAAGCAGGGGATTATGGGATTCTCTTACCCATCATCCAACAAAGCTGTGCTACGGAAACGTCATTTTGGGAGATTTTCTTTTTCAAAACTGGCATATGAACTGAATTGTATTAGCCGTTGAGAGAGCCTTGTCTTTGCTCTGCTGTTGGCTTTGAAATGTGCTTCAGCCAGAAACTGGATGTTTTTCAGTCAGAACTTGCGGTCTAAGAAATCCTGTTCCGTTTTATTTTTGTGTGCATAAAATCAACCGTCTTTTACGGTGCCCTATAATGTATGGAGCTGTGGGTAAAATTAAAGACACCTAAACCTAACTACCTATTTAAAAAAAAATAACTCATACCACACAGCAGGGTTATTTAGAGTCTGAGGGAGGTGGGTCAAAGAAGGAGGCACAGTGTGTGATTGGCTCACCAAGCACTGACACTTCTGGCAGCCCTCCAACCAGGTGTCCCCGCTGCTGTAAGCCCTCAGACCACTCTGGTGCAGACACTGGCTGCTGAGACGCGGGTCACACTCCGGACAGCAGTACAGGTCCACCGTGGGGTTGTCGCAGTCGCACACCATCCGCCGGCACATGACCAGCCCGCTCTGCCAAGTGCGGATATGATCAAAGCTCAGACAAACGCAATCGAACACAGAGCCTCGGCACAACATAAGCGGGAGAACAGACAAACGCAGAACACCAGGCATGAGCAATTGAACATGGAGCCTCAACGCAACACATAGACAGTAGGAGGAGAGAGAAATGGAGAATCCCAGACGTGAGCAGTCGAGCACAGAGCCTCTGCACAGCATATCACAGAAAAATTCAGAATCCCAGGCATGAGCAGATGAACTCAGAGATCCATCACAGAGATGCGACGCGCAAGCCGGCTGCTGTATAATGGCACACAGGCGGAGCGTCCCACCTGGCGAAAAAAATGCTGCAACAAACAGATTAGGATGTAAACAAGTGGATCCTGGCCGCTTACTCAGTTTGGGGAGACAGGGACCTGCTTTCTGCACTGAGCTACTGTTGCGGGAGCGTGGAGGCGACTCATTAATCACCCTGACACGCCCATTAATCCTGCCCCTGATATGCGGAGGGGGGACCTACTTATCAGCTGCCAGCTGCCCCGCCCCCCAGAACCCGTCCTACTTACTCGCTGGCTGTAACCAGAGGTGCGCTTCCTGGTGAACGGGCCAAGCCCATCAGCACTGAACTCCCCCCAATACGCATTTGGACAGCTCGTTTGTTAATGGACATAATCTACAGTGAGCCGCTGGACCCGTCTGCTTCTCTGCTTAAATACTGCCGGTGATGCTACCGGTCTACAAAAAAACCCACTCGTACCCTAACTACTTATTTAGCTCAGGGTCACAGGGGCCTGGAGCTTATCCCAGTCATTGCAGGGCGCAGGGCAGAGGTGTGGCACACCCTGGATGGGATGCCAGTTCATCACTGGGCACATACCAACTCTGAAGGTGGGAGGCAGCAGTACCACCCACTGAGCTTGCCTTATCCACCTTCGGTACCTGAATGTCCTATGCAGGGTCATGGGGGCCCAGAACCAAACCCGGAAGCTCCAGGACGCCGACCCATCACAGAGCACACACAGACCATTCACCCAATCTGGCAACTTCAAATTGTTTTGCCGTTAACCCTAATCCAAACCCAAACCCAAACCCTAATCCAAACCCAAACCCCAAGACAACACGGGGGGAACATGCAAATTCCACACACATAGAGCCAGAGTGGAACCTTGAACTCAAGTCCTGGAGGTATGTGGTATGCTATTGAACAATACAAGAACTCAACAAATCATGTTTATAATCTTATGCTTTTTTAGCAGATATTTTCATCCAAAGTGACACTTTTTGAGAAGACAGGGTCAGCCGGTCCACTGAGCAATTTGGGATTAACTTAGCGGTGACATCACCGCCAACTCAGGGATTTGAACCCGCAACCTTCCGATCACAGGCACAGTATCCTATTCTGCTGAGCCACACACCCATATAGTCAACTGATAGTGTAAACTGTATTAAAAATGTATCTGAAACTAACAAATAAATAAAATCCCTCCATTTGAGAGGGACTCACCTGACATGAGCAAACGGAGCACCTGTCACTCTCCAGCACCCAGATTTGCCCGTTGTGTTTGACCTTGTTCTCGTGAATACAGTCCCCTGTGCAGTTCCTCCCGTGAGGGCACCTGCAGTCATACCCCCCCTCCAGGTTGAAGCAGACTGTGTCGTTGGCGCAGGTATTCCTCCCCGTCCGGCACTCGTCTATGTCTGGAGCGGGGGGGGGGGGACAACGTTTGCACAGTCACACATTCATACGGTGTGGCGTAGTCACAGACAGGATTTCGCACACATGCCCACGCAGGACCCGATTCACCAAAGCATGCCTGCATGCAGATTAGTCTGGATACAAGCTCATATGAGCCTTAGCCACCCTTAGCATTACCCACCACAATGTGCACCATGCACCTCGACCTTATTGCTCCTTATACACAGAGAAATGACCTTTGACCTCAAGCCCTTGGATTCACATGCAAGTAGACAGCATGTAATATTGAGCTCCCAACCCAGGCCAATCCAATAATGTTCCAGATTTTTAATTAGAATGATCCTAACCCTCCCCCCCCCTTTACAGCACCCCTGCAGGTAGGCTTGGGTAGTATAACGGTAAACCGGTATTTTGGGGATACCGCCATATTTTGGGTACACTGTATCATTTTGGTAATCGTGGTGATAAAATTAGGCCGCCTGGCAAATTGCTTTTATAAACACAGTCAAAATACCGTATTCTGCAATACAATGCCTGGACGATATGATAGTAGATCACCAGGGGTGGGCAACCTTCTCCAGAAAAAGCCGCTGGGTATGCGGATTTTCACTCTAACTCCCTAAATAGATTACTAATTAGAGGACTAATTAGCTGAAGAGTCCCTCACACCTGAGTTTGAACAGCTGACCTACAGGTTATCCCAAAAACCTGCACACACACCGGCCTTTTGCGGACAAGATTGCCCAGTCCTGGTAGAGTTATTGAGCCTAGATGCAGGTTAACTTAGTTAGCAGATAAGCACTGGGAGATGGTAAGTTAGCTTCCATAACCTCATTCCCACCTTGACAGGAGTCTCCGTTAGGTGAAAACATTCCGTTGTCATGGTAACCATCACGGCACTCGCAGTGGTACCATCCTGGCAAGTTGACACAAGTGGCCCGGCTGTCACACTCCACAAACCCGTCGGAGCACTCGTCTATGTCTGCCTCAAGCACACGTGCGCAGTCGCACGTGGACGTGCACAAATACACACACACACGCATACACAAGGCGAGAGAGAAACAGCACAGCAGTGTCAGAGTGGTCTTTTCTGCCGGAATTGCATCTTTAGGAATAGCTGGCCATCGTTTCACGCAGCCTCAGAACTCATGAAGTCAAGCCTGGTATACCAGTAAAATGCGGTAAAATATAGCAGAGGTTACTCAGCTAAACAAAAGAACAATGGCAAATGATTTTTTCTCCCTGCTGAAGGAGTAGTTTTCAGTGCCGGTGTAATTTTTCATTGTCCACACAGTTTACCCACAATCCTCTGCCCTGACATACAATAAGAAAGCCAGACTTCCTTAAGCTAAACTCTCACCCCACACCCACACAGTGCATGGGTACCTCCTCCTAAACTGCAATCTCTCTCCATTCTCCCAGCCCTGTCTTCTGGGGTCTGCGCCCTCAAATCCACTCTCATCTTCAGCTTCAGCTGAACCACTTGGTCTGGTGCACAGTTTAATGACAGGTCATTCTTCACCAGGGCCAAAGTAAACCCAATACTGTCGAAGACGGCGCAATGTATTAAACCAAAACAAGCATAATAAATCAAATAAATACCTGGCCAATGGAGGGAATTTTGGAAAAAGTTTACTCTGATTAAACGTCTCCAGGATGCCAACGCCGAATCCTCTGTGGTCGTCCATTAGCTCTGTGCTCAGACCTCCCATTATGCAAATGACTGTGCTCTTAGCCAGCCCCTAATTAGCCCTGGTCACACAACAGATTCCGTCTGGCCGACGGGTAATCTAGGATAGAGAGCTTCAGACTCAACGCCTGAAGGGAATTTTAAAAGAGATACAGCAGCTTTTCACAACTCATTTTTAATCACAATTTGTCCCTTCATAAATAACATTTCAAATAGGCCATTAACCTGGAAATTAAAATCATGCCCGGCCATACAAACCGTAATTAACCTGTGCTTTCCGTAGACAATTTCCACCTGTTTTGATGTTCCTTAAATTAAACTTGAATGAAACTTGGAAATATCATCACAAAGCAGAATGGACACACAGGGATGATTTCACTGTCTGCATTTAGGGATACCTTTGTCTTGTGAACTGCAATTTACTTTAAAAGTCTCAATTTTCACACGGAGCAACAATATAAGTGTATTTATACTTTTCTTCATCATTTAGCAACCACAAATAAATGATTCTCAAACAGTCACTCAATTTTCAAGTCATTTGTTGGCAATGCTCTCATAAAATGCATAACTCATTGAGTAGATACCTTATTTGCAATTACTTGACATATCTCTGAAAAGTCCCCCCAGTATCAATTAAAATGAAAAGCTACAGATTTCAAAGCCTTAAATTTGCCAATAAGTGTAACATTAAGATCCTTATTTGCTATGTTCATACTGTAAATGCATTCATAAATGCATAATGCACTTACAATTCATATGCATCTACCTGGGGCTACATACACTGTCAATCGAATTTCAATGGATGTTTAGACATGCCTTAAAAATCTATGGGCTGAATGCAGCACAGCTCATCCTGCATGCAAGGCAAGTCCACTGCAGGAGACTCACTTTCAAACAGAGACTCTCTCAGTCACACACCAAAGGCAGTTCAGAAACAGGTCGTCTTAGCTAAGCCTGCTAAGCAAACACAAGATCAGGATGCTGAACAGGACAAAACAATAAGAGTGCAGTGCTGGACACTGTATACACTGTCCACTGTATACACTGTCCACTGTATACACTGTCCACTGTATACACAGCTTCCTATAGAAAATGCAGCCGTATTTCACGTGACAAAATCATATTCTGGCAACAGAAGCAGCTCCCACATTCAGCCCAACTGCTCCCGTTCACCCGAAGTCCAATGATCCTTGTTTTATTCCCAACAAATATCCTTTTCAGGATTTGCCTGAAGGTATGACAGGGAGAACTTTAGGCAATTCTTGTAGCATAAAAGCGCCCAATGATTAATTTACTCAATACAGATCAGAAATCATGGGTATAGACTCCCCCAGAGATATGAGCGGTAAAGAAAATGAGCTTTTAATGTTTTTCATTGTTCCTGACATTTTGGATTTTTAACAGTAAGCAGATGGTTCATTTTAGGTTCTGCCCTGAGTGCAGCAGAAGTTAATGCCTCGCTAATAAGATGTTTACCCATCATACCTGAACCATTATGACATCTGGCAGTTTAGTCCCATCATGGGCAAGTCAAAAAAAATATCTTGGATATGTTCTTTTTTTTATTTTATTTTTTTTTTATTATTTAGGGCTTGCCTGCTAGACTGACACATCGCTTTGAGCCACAAAACGTACAATTTGAAATTCAGGTCAGGTGGCCTGGTTATTCTGGGTAAACCATTTCAGAATTATCAAACATAAGACACTGGCAGACTCTTCTCCCCTAGCCATGTCTGTCTTCGGTGCTCGTTGTCATTTTTGTCTCCCCACAAAGTCACTGGGGTGGAACTGTTCTTTATACTATGACCCATTGAGACGTACAGCTGCTGCTGTCAACAAGACAGACTAACAAGGGAGACCCAACTGACTGATCAATGAGCCTCTTTAACTAGACAGACCCTCTCAAAGAATTGCTGGGGTGGGCCAAGTCAACGGAGCAGTGGAACAAACCAATGAAACGGCTGTCAAACTGTTGGTAACGGGAACGAGGCGTCACAGTACCGTAGAGGAACTGCTTCTAGCAGCCAGATTCCTCTACTGCCCCCAACAGGTACTTCTGACATCTTCGTTCGGTCACAAGCAAGGTTAACATTAATAACTTTGCTGGCTAGAAAGTAGCCCTGGTGAAAGATGGGAAATTTCCCAGCAGAGAAAGCGATAACACGGGAAATGGTTATTAACAAGTGCAAGAACGGCGGCAAAAAGTAATATTAAAGAATGAAACATGCTCAACACGCAAATGAGAGACATCAAGACACAGCTCTCATAACTGCATTTATATGTTAATATATGAAAGTAATTACAATAAAAGTGAAATTAAAATGTCTAACAAAAAGTATAACATTTTTCTTGATGGATGGTAACGTTAAAATAATAAACGTTCAAGTATTACAGCTCTTTCTATTTATACTGTAACACAAGGGGCAGGTTAAGAAAAATCCCTCAGGAACCTGTTCCAGGGCACCTCAAACCCAGGTGACGATTCCCTCGTATGCCTGTGAGTCCCAGGGCTATTTCTGCAGAGAGTTTCCATAAATACCGGCTGGGCGATCGGATCGAGCTCCGCCCGGGAAATAATATACAGAGAGGAGCGGGTAGATGTCACGTAATCTGTTAGCACCGGCTAGGTCGTTACAGGAGAGCACAATGGGAAGTGCTGACTCAGGCAGAAATAAGCTGTACCTCAGGAGCCAAGGCCGGGGATGGGGCCCCGGCGACACCACGCCCATCTGTCCTCCCCCCTGCAGCGCCGGTGTTTCAATGCACCCCCTGGGACGGCCCCCACCTCCCCATCATCAGGATACCCACAGCACCCCCTCCCAACAACTGCCAGCTGTCACTGACCCCCCTTCCCCCACCCAACACCTTGGCTAACAAGGTCCGTGGTGGCAAGTCCTCCATCAGCAGAACTCTCCCAGCTTTCCCTTTCCAGACCTAAAAAAGCACCTGCCGCCGCCCCCCCCCCTCCCCCACTCATGAAAACGAGCCCCTTGTGGCTCACCTGAGAATCTCACGGATGACACCATTCGGCTAACAGCCTGGGTTAATTACCGATACCAATGGCTGCCGTCTGGACCTCATTACGAGACCCGCGTTTCACAGAAAATAGCCCGTTCTGTACCGTATCTCTGCTGTGACCTTGTAGTAGCTTAGAGGTGCCGGAACATGGGCTGTAAGAATGACTGTAAATAAAATGAAGAAATCCATCATAAGGTTACTATTAGATAAAATGATTTTTTTTATTTGTTTTCATAGGGCTCTGGAGACTAAACTGGTTGGCGGCCGGGGGGTCACCCACAATAAATTTTGTCAAGTGGAGGGGGCGTTGCAGTTTGTTAAATCAGCGATTGCTGGTGATTGGAAATGAGCTATCAGGACCTCAAAAGGGGGGCAGCCCCCCAGCCCCCCAGCCCACAGCACGTCCCTGCTGGCTGGAATAAAATCAGCTAAACAGGGTGCAGATAAGATCTGTCTGCATGTTAATCTTTCAGTAATTTCCTTCCTTGGAAGCCGATAATCGGTTTCTCCTCACAGAGGGGCAAGCACAGCACACGGAGGATGGGGAACGCTGTTGTGTGACGGGACGCGGGCACAGGAAGCGTGAGAGGATGTGATGCGCTTCAGCCTCACGTCCCTAGCCCCACCCCCCCTTTCCTGTCAACCTGCTGATGCTTATCTTGGCCTGAAGGGGGCGCCGGGTGGGGTGGTGGTGGATAATAAGCGGCGAGTGATGAATTAGCTGCCGGAAGCCGTCTCTCCCGCTACCCAGCCAGTACACGACAGGCCATGTGCTCCGATCAGCCGGAATGACAGGCAGGGGGCGCCGTAATGGCCAGCCTCCACCTCCCTCCTCCTTTGCTGGATTTCCTCACCCCTTTTCCCCATGGACTGGAGTGAGATATGGAGTGAGACATGCAGCGTGAATTTGTAAACACAGATAAAGGATGATGTGGCCATTCACAGCGGTGCTGTCTTTACTCCCCCCAAAACCCCCCCACCCCCACTCCTTTTATGACGCATTCCAGGGGCGGGACAGCAAACAGAGTTGTGAGGAACAGGGATAGGAGCATGGACAGGGGACCTTATTTAGTTTACTCACACGCCATTCACTCACACACAATTCACTCATTTACTCACACTCCATTCACTCATATGTCATTCACTCATTTACTCACACATCATTCACTGACTTACTCACACCATTCACTCACACGTCATTCACTCACACTCCATTCACTCATTCACTCATTTACTCACACTCCATTCACTGACTTACTCACACCATTCACTCACATGTCATTCACTCACACTCCATTCACTCATTCACTCACACGCCATTCACTCACACGCCATTCACTCACACGCCATTCACTCACACGCCATTCACTCACACGCCATTCACTCACACGCCCACGCTTTGCATCTTTTTGGTCTGTGGGGGGAAGCCAGAATACTGGGAAGGAACCCCATGATGATATGGGGAGAACATACAAACTCCACACACATAGAACCATGACAGGGACTGAAACCCAGGTCCCAGAGGAGTGAGGTGACAGTGCTAATCATCGAACCGCCGTGCCATCCTACAGTCA
The DNA here is from genome assembly GCA_026781145.1 of Hippopotamyrus pictus. Lineage (NCBI taxonomy): Eukaryota > Metazoa > Chordata > Actinopteri > Osteoglossiformes > Mormyridae > Hippopotamyrus > Hippopotamyrus pictus. Next base: position 22,742,623 of record JAODLC010000065.1, read on the forward strand.
TTAGCTTCATTCTGAGCACTATGAACTCATAGCCTTTAAAGGCTGGCTGTGGATACAGTCACGGGACAGACAGACGAACCATCTCCGGTCTTCTGCGTTTGGGCCGGAACAGCAGATAGCGCTCACCCGCACGCTTTCATATCACGTCATCCGTCAGCCTCGGGGACCCTGGAGGATGACACTCCGACTCATTTTCTCAGTTAATCAAATATTAATATTCCAAAGAAATCACACGCTTCCATATCCCCCCCACCCCCATGTAAATTGAACATTCACACTCAGGCCGTGGATGGAAATGAAACTTTGTGACTCTGGATGATGGTAATCCTAGTCTGATTTATGGGCCTAGTTCCATTTTTGAGAAAAAAGAAAATGATTTTGCAGGTGAAAAAAAAAAGCCCTACACTTCTTCATTTTGTGAGCAATTTCATCCTGGGATTAGCTGCCATCTTTCAGGGATCTTTACCTACTGTGGATGTTATTACCTCTGTTACATCCAATGGCACGTCAGCCTCCTGAAGGTACCATAGTGGCTCAGCACTAGATTCCTTCATAAGTGGAGCGGCTAACTTTAGCCTCCTTCCCCATCTAGCACCCCCAAACGCCTTACCTGTCTCACACCTCTTCCCTGTGAAACCCTGCTGGCAGACGCAGGTATTTGAGGAGACGCAGGTACCTCCGTTCTCACATCGGCCGTCACAAAGGGCTGGGGGCATTGGGAACAGGAATGCAGGGTCACAGGGATGTGCGGGGGGGGGGGGCGGTCACCAAAAAAACACGCCCATATAATAAAGCCAATGTATCCGAAAACCAATCAGCTCTGTTCTCGTGTAACATGTCAGTAACCAGTCACTATGTACCCTCTCATAGCTGCCTAAGGTTTCTTTAAATAATCATTTAGAAATGCCTTATTTTTTTAGGTATCAGATCTCATTAAAGATGTCACACTGTGGTGGCAAAAAAAAAACAGTGAAGGCATCTACTGATGTATAATTCAGAAACCTAATTTTTAATATAGTCCTGCGAGATACAGCTTTTTTCTGGGTTCATAGTCACTGACGATCATTAGATACAATCCCAGGCAGAAATAAGGAAAATGGGCTGCAAACTAAATGTTTAATATTAAACTGAAGGCACAGAGGAGGAAAAAATATGTTCCAGAATGGTCCTTATTTTGACATTGTGAAGTTATGCAAAAGTGTATGTAAATGGTACACAGGAAGTGGGTACAGAGGAAGTTAACAGGCACACAGGAAGTGGGTACAGAGGAAGTTAACAAGCACACAGGAAGTGGGTACAGAGGAAGTTAACAGGCACACAGGAAGTGGGTACTGAAGAAGTTAACAGAAACACAGGACGGGGGACAAAGGGTGTTAACAGGCACACAGGAAGTGGGTACAAAGGACGTTAACAGAGGGCAGTACGTGACGGGCTCACCTTTGCAAATTGTGCCATTGCCAGTGTATCCTGGTTTACAGGAGCAGCTGTGCCCCCCGACGGTGTTGAAGCACAGCGCATTCTCATCGCAGCTGTGGCTCCCACTCTGGCACTCATCATGCTCTGCGAGGTGGGGGGAGGGTGTCGACATGTTAGCAACCTGCCCCCACATTCCGTTTAGCAGCGACGGGAGAGAATTTACCCATGAATCTCCAGACAACAGCCAGGAACACCTTTTATCAATAATACCCTTCAGCTAACACAATAACGACCTCAAGAAACACTGGCTCAATTTCCCGTCTTCCTGGGGAGTGACACTCTCTCTGTGTCCTTCAAGTAACAGTCTCAGTGTGCCGCAGGTGACGTTATCTCAATGTCCTTCAGGTGACCTTGAAAGCAAAACAAGTTCCCCCAGGAAACAGCATCCCTGACGCTCTGTAGCATTCAGTCTATTGATAGGTAGACACTGCAACACTTAAATTTACATTCAGCAAGGCATACTTATAAATTGTATTCAGGAAACTCAAGAACAAAAATACATCAGTCTTGGTCTAATCTCAGTCTCGCCCTGCTTTGGTCTTGTCTTGCTGTCGATACACTCTGCTCTTAGTAATGACCTTTTATTGGTTTTGGTGGTCTAGACTATATCACTAGTTACATGTGGTTTTCAGATTGGAAAACAAATAACTTTAAAGAAACAATGTTTTTTTTACAGCGTACGCAGCAGCAAAACAGCGACGCTGTGTTCTTATATCAGGATAGGCCTTGCAGGTGGTATGCTCTGTTAGTGCATCTGCCTGCTCTCAGCATGCAGCCTGATCCCATACTGCAGCCTCCCCTGCACTGGCTTCTGGTAAAATCTGGATCTCTGTAACTGGAACACTAGAACTGTCCAAATGCCAAAACTGCAGAAATGCAGGGAAAAAGTTGCATATAAAATATTTTTATGAATGATGTATATTTTATTCCAAAACCTAAATTGGGCATATTAACTGGGTGTTCCAATTCTGGATGTGAGCAAAAACAGGCAGAATAACACTGAACATATGTACTAGCAGGAGTTGGGCGGAGAGCACTGTGTTTCACTGCAGAGTGACTAACAGACAATGAGCACCCTGTAACAACAGCGTCTACTTACACAATCTGTAAACCTGTCATTATTCTACAATATGTCCCACTATATAGATCACGATGTACCAAAAATAACAATATCCGCTTTACACAATTTACAGTTGCATTTTTATTCTCAGGCGCCATGTCTGTTGTAAGGCTCTCTCTAAATAAATACTGATGGAACCTATGATGGTTGGGATGCTGTCAATCATTGGCTGTTTAACCCAAAAGGAAGCAAGAAAGTAACCAATCAGTAGGGATTTAAAACTGCCAGTGATTGACATTGGCAGGTTTATGCCTGAACCATCAGCAACAGGAAACTTGATTCTGCTGGAATTACCTTTCAGCTATTTTTTAGGTTGTTCAGATATACTGGGCAAGCTGAAGCTCGTAGGAGTTTTACTTACACAAAAGTTTTCTGACTGCAGAATGAAAAATTATTGGTTCAGAGAGAAAACCAATCAGATTGTAGAGTAGGTGGGTCTAAGCAACTAGAGGAGGTAGGACCAAGCATCTGATTGGTTGATCCACCTACTCTAGTTTCTTGGACCCACCTTCTCTATAATCTGATTGGTTATCTCTCTAAACTAATCATTTTTCTTTCTGCCCTAAGGACATTTTTGTGTAAGTAAAACTCCCATGAGCCAAGCTGAATGATCGTTGCTGGCTGCGGTGGTGCTGTTCTTCTCTCAAAGTACTAAATATTGCAAAAAAAAAAAAAAAAGAAACAAATTGGTGACAGCTTCTCAGACAAACTGGGCAGGAATCTGTCACCAATAAAATGCTTTCGCCAAGTAGATCAAGGCAATCAAGCAGACCTGCTTTCATCTCCGATGACAGAGACACACAGAAAACAGTCAGAGCGGGACAAGCAAATGAATATGACTTCACTCCCTGCCATTCCCTGAAGCTCCCAATTACAAACACCACTTTTAGAAGTGCATTTCTATTGAGTGCATGGATTGGCCACCTTGACTCTGTATCGGATAAGCAGATTGGATGATGGATGGAAAGGCATACATACTGTATGCAGACACAGAAATGCTATTTGGCGACGCCTTAGGTACAGCCTTCTGGCCAGGAGGCTGACTCAGGGTTCGCAGCCATCTGTGACAGGGCTCGCTCTTTCATTATAGGGATTAACAGCTCTTGGTGGATAGCCTGGATTCCAAAGGTCACTATGGCGACGAAAAGAGTCCATCTGACCATCAGGGTGCTTGGAAGAGCGAGGCCCTCATCTGCTAGCAGCCTTTAACTACAAACTACATTTCTATCAAAGATCGAGTCGCCACCACCCTCTATATTTCCAAGGTTTTCTACTAGCCCGGTGCCTATTTTTATGTTGAATGTCCTTATGTTGCACTTCTGCTCCTTGAATGGTCGTATGATGTTCCTGCTTTGTTTGGTAGATGTTGTGTAGCTCCTGCTCTGCTACTGTACCCAAGCATTCAAGCCCAGTCTAGCCACACCTACGCCTAGTCTCCTCCTCAGCAGAAAGTACGATTGTCATGTGCTATGTGCCCCACTTGCATATCACTCTAGACAAAAGCATCCGCTAAATATATAGATGTATAACGGCCGTCCTTCTGAATCTCTGCCCGAACTTCGGAACACATATCCGACTGCTGCCAGTCACCTGGGTCTGCAGTCTGCTCCATACAGACAGTAATGGGACACAAGTGCTAAAAATGTACCCCGAAATGAAAGCTCCCCAAGTCACTGAAGATTTTCGGAACACATTTCTAAACCCCCAAGTGTATTAAACTCCAAAGCAGAACTGCAAAGAGTAATAGGGCTGAACATCTTTCAGATGGTCCAATTTTATTCTTGTTTTCTGTTTTTTGTCCCCAAAAGTGTAACCTGATTTTAAAAAGAGCTACAATAGGGAAGTCACTTAAAAAGCAGATACCAAAATGCTATGGTGGGGGGGGGGGGGCAGCTTGCTGTCCTAAATACATATTACATGAGAAAGTAAAGACTTTTGAATCCCAAAGGTGTGTGTATTTCTTTCTAATTTTGTGACAGGCCATGTAAAGGACTTTGCCTAAACTGCATGCCAAAGCACAAAGACAGGGATCACACTGCCAGGCTCACCATGATCAACTCACAGGGGCCCCCGCCAGACCCTGAACACACCTGCGATTTATTCACTTTAACAGACATGTTCATCCAAAATGAGATTTTTGTCTTGTTTTTCTGAGAAAGCAGTGTCAGACTACTCCTGGAGCAACCAGAGGTTAGGGGCCTCACTCTGCCGGCCCTCAGCTTTGAACTGGCAACCATCCAATTACAGGCAAGGTGTCATAACCCGGTGGGCCACATACTGCCCCCAAGGCTAGAGCACCCACCCCCCGTCAAGTCAAGGGCAATAGTGAGGTGTGGAGTCACGTGTGACAGGTGCCAGAACAAAGTGACGGTGTAGGAGATGAGGGTCAGGAGCTAAAAAACATTCACCAACACCAGGAAAAAGTATAAACTAGAAGTTCTACCTAATTTACGGCATGAGACCTGATACCAGCAAGCAACAAAACTGAGTCCCAAGCAGCTGGAATCCTTATATAAACAGTAGAGATTTTTTAACTGGCAGCACTTCCAGATTGGGTCATAGGATGTGGAAGGGTCTCCACAGCACCTGTGACCATTCAAACGCAGCTCCCTCTGCGGGACTGGAGGAAACATCACAGTTTCCCCTCATTTTACAAAATAGGTTGGTTTGGAACGCAGTAGTATTTGTGTACACTGTGATGTTCCTTATTCTCCTTGTTTGTAAGATGTCTCTTGAATAGAAATGAGGTCTCCCTGTCTCCAGCCAGACTCCTCCGAGACGTAACTGCTAACCGCTAGTTTCAGCTAATAGTCTCACACTGCTGCCAGAATTCAGTTCAAACACAGAACCCTACAAATGACATCGCTAAATAGTTTTAGGATACAGTTACAGCTCGTTTTAAACAGCTATATAAAGATGGCCTATTTAACTTCAAGTTCTTATAGAAAAAAATACAGTTACTATGGCAGTATATCATTATGTATGAATGATTATAAAACAATAGCGTAGTTCAGGTTTGACTCCCAGTGCCGATTCGAGAGTGATTCCAAACATGCACCAATTTGTATGTAATCGCACGTAGTAATTTTTCATTGCTTATTACTGGCCATGATCTATGACCACTCTGACGGTAATCCTCCAACCCACGGTGTAAATAGGGCACAGCTATGTCTGCTATATCTGTAAATCAGCTTATCCAACCAGCATACTCTCATGTGTCACATGCTAATCAGGCACGTGATCCCTCACGCGTGTGCTGATCATCATGTGTACGGATCAGCTTGTTCCCATGAGCTCCAAAAAAGCCTGCTTCTGAGCCTTCCTGCATCCTTCCTTGATTGTGTGATACTTTTTGCTATTGGTATTTTAATTCCTGGGATTTAAACCAGGTGATAAAACGCTTCCCTGATAATAATTTTGCTTGGCTGCTTTAAAGGAGTGACCATCACATACCTCTTACCTATTACAATCGAACCAGCTTTACGTCAGAGTGTAGGACTCTGGAAACGATGCCAGGTAGATCTGACAAGCTATTAGTACAGCAATGTGACCATGTGACTTTTACATCACATGACTACTTAATGGAGCTCTGGTCCTTGGGGAAGTGTGTGAATCATCATCAGTGGGTGTGGAACCTAAGGGCAGCTCTGGTCTGGGATCAGCTCAGCAGGGAGCAGAGTGGGAAAAGGATCAGGAGCATGAAGATCAAACGGGACTGTAGGAAAGAATCGGACGCCTTTACAAGCCGACCCATCCCGTGCACAGAAGCAGCTCGACGTTTATAATTCAGTCCGAATTGCCCGTCCCCCCCCCACTCTGGAGGGGAGACTTAAACAGATCACAGGCTCACCGGCGCCTCAGGGTTCAGTGAGGGTGTCTCAGAGGAACTGCGAACTGTGGTATGCACTCCGCTGCCAACAGAACCATCTAGAAGAGTTGTGAAGTGCAGGTTTGGGGGGGGGGGTCGTTCTCATGGTGCAGAGAGAAGCTGGGAGGCACGTGGATGTGCTGCAGGATCTCCGAAACGCTCCCGGGAGCATCGATACGGTCGGCCCCGTCTCTGGTCCTGCTCGCTCACGGCATGGGGCCAAAATGATGGGTCAGGTGACCAAGCCCCATGGCTGTGCGTATTAATCACAGCCAATCGCACCGGCGATATGCAGAATCAGAGGTGACCCCGGACAGCGGGGGTCTCCATCAGAGTGTATCCCGGGGGGTCATTCTGTCCAGATACTTAATAAATCGGCCTGAGAGTTTTTTTTTAACTTAGAGACTAATGGAGACTAATGGAGATGGTTGCATTGTTGGTGCTACGCCTCAGGGCCATTAATGTATCAGGAAAAGGTTTTGATACTGCAAATACCCAGTGTGACTTGGACCATATGTTCCACTTGAACAATACAGATCCCCATTAGAGTTAATTATAGTCATTTAGTCAAGAATCGACATTGAATTATGATTAATGATTGGTCGTATTGATGCCATCGTAGGACATGTGACCCAGTCGTTTGGGAGTGTACCTGTTTATCGCAGGCTGCCGGGGACTGAGCCCACCCACCGTGAAGAGCTCACCTGTGCAGGAGTAGTCGTCGATCCGGACGTAGCCGGCGAGGCAGACGCACAGGAAGGAACCGGCCGTGTTGACGCACACCGTGTTCTCACGACAGTAGTGCTTGCCCTCCGCACACTCGTCCACATCTGCAGAAAAACAGCACGATGGCAGAGAGAGGAGAATGTGTCAGTTTTAAGGTCTCAAACACTCCCGGGGTCCTCTGATGGAGCACGACCGAAGAGTTTTGCTCGACGGGAATTTGTCCGGAAGGCACTCGTTGGCCTGCCTAGAACTTCTGCGCAGCCTGTTTAACGATATAATTGCCTGACCTCATCCTTGACTTTTTCCGTAGACCCTTCAAACTTCACCCAACTATGCAACTGGATAAATACCATCTGTTCAATCTGACTGGCCACTGCAGAAGCAAACACTGAGTTTCCTGAAAGAACTCTACAGAGAACCCCTACTTGCAAATTTCTCCATCTCTGTTCCTTTATCTACACAAATGCCAGCGATAACCTCCCCCCCCCCCCCCACCTCCACACGTCTGCCAAGTGTGGTTTTATAATCCACCACTTTCCTTCACACCTTCATTCCTCCTCGCTTTCTCTCACATCTCCCGCCGCAGTGTCCTCCCCTCATCTGCGTTTCCTCCGGCTAAAAAAAGATGGCCGCCGTCATCGGCATCAGGAAGATGCTCAGGAGCATCGAAACGTCGCTAAGATATATTGCAGGGTCACTGCAACAACGTGGTGCAGGCGGCCAACCTGAGACACTGCCGATGAGCTGAGGTTGCTCCATGTTAGCTGCTCCTGTATATATAGATACATATTGTATGTATACAGACACACACACACACAGACACACACCCAAAAACCTATATATATATATATATTGTTATATAACAATGAAAACATATCTGCTGGGGATCTCTTGCAGTGGATATTAATGCAGTGTAATATAGACCACAAGACTGCTGAAGCCCACTTTTTCGGGATCCTGTCACTGGAATGGGACACGATTCAGGATTCCCAGGCTAGGGGAACAGAACGACAGGCTTTGTTACCCCAGTGATTCTGACATCACGGGCAGCCAGTCATAACCGGCTAGTGCTGCGATGTCAGGTCTGATCAGATCTAGGGCTGGGGGGCGGAGGGGGGGGACAGTGCTTCTACCTGCCTCTCTTATGCCTACGTTTCTATCCACCTCAAGGAGGGGCCACAGGCAGCCACCAAGAAGAAAGGGCTATGCAGTCCCCAGGTAAACTGATCCAGGGTCAGTGTGCTACTGCATACCTCTATAACTCATTCACCATAAGATCATAATGAAAATAACGGCTGGGGATAATTATAGGTATTATCGGTATAATTAACAGAGCTACAAATCAGCACTGTTAGAATGTGACATGTAACAACCTGGGGAGCCACACCACAGCAATAAAACTCAGCACAATTATCGACTGGTCTCAGTCTCAATCTCCTGCTTCCATTAATTATGTATTTTTTTTTTTTACTGCAAGAAGTACAACAGCAGTTCCCACTCTGGGACAATGGAGTATAATTGTCGCAAGGCTAGTCGCATCATTAACAAGCTCCAAGTGACTTTTTTCATGCCTTTTAAATGCAAGACCAATGAAGATCCGCTGAAGGTTAGTGCTACGCTTCTTCTTAATGTTTTCTTTATTTACGAGGCTTTAATTATGTCATGTCTGCTTTGGCTCAGTGTGGAGAGAGTCCGGTACGTCAGCGAGACCGAGATGCACCGTGCTTCCGCTGGTTCCACACAGGACTAGCATGACAGTCGCATAAAGAGCACGTAGTTCCTGCGATACGGTCTCAGTGGAGTTATCATCTCGAGTCATCGCCTTTAGGAAAGCGCAGCCTCAGCTACACAATCACCGAAGGTTCTTTCGGCGGCAGGAAAAACACTCGCATGGAACCGTCAGCTTTCACTGACGTTAAACCAAGCGGGGATGGCACACAGCAGTGGAGTACGATGTCGGACATCTGAAAAACACGGCAAGCCGACAGACATTTCAGCAGAACAACTGTGACCCACATGGCTTTGAGACCAACTGCTGAAGTGGACAGATCAGCAATGACTGCCTACAAGAACAGGCTTGGTTGGTGTTACAGTAATATGGTTGTTATTTGAAGTCAAAAGAGAAAGGAGAGGGGATTAAAAATGATAGAACATCAATAATAAGCAGAGGTGGAGATTTAAGGTCCAGAGAGTACAAATCCACACCAAACTTTTGTTTCAACCAACCTGTTGAGTACTCTGTGACTGTGAATCTTTATACTCAACTGGTTGGTTGAAACAAAATTTTGCTCTGGATTTTTACTTTCTGGATCTTAGACGAACACCTCTGCACTTTGAGCTACTTCAGGTTTTACAAACTACTTTAAAACTGAAAGGCTCCTGTGTTGGGTCAAATACTTCATTTCTTTGTGTGCTTTGGTTCGTTTCCTTATTTGAAAGACTCATCCAGCTGTTTCATATTAACGTCAGTGACACAAGCATGATTATAGGAGACTGACCAATCAGCATACAGCAAGAACTCAGTGCTAAAGTGAAATCCAGGTCCTTTTGATTGAAATGATAATTTACAAACCCTGTCCTATCTCAAAGTGTCCTTGCGGACACGGATTAGGTGGTACCATTACTCTTAAATCGACCCCTGTGCACAAGCCTAGTTTTACACATTCATACAGTCAGATTTTAGCTGGATAATTCAGGTGCCAAATTTGTCTGCTCAGTGGAAAAACAGCAGGAACCTGCTGGGATAGGCACACTATTACATTAACAAACAGAAACATTTCCCCTGGAGATACTTAATGTCTGTATCTCTGGGTGGTAGACTATATATACTGCTTTATTTATACGTAACTGTCATTCAAACTAACACTTGTTTGGTTTGTAAATATGCATGTTTGACTGTTTGAACGAATTCTGATTCATACCATGCCCCAAGTCGATCATAAAAATACACAACACCCCCATTATCCAGTTCTGCAAAGCTATACTGGAACAGACATTCATACTGGAACAGACATTCATACTGGAACAGACAGTGCAATCGCTGGGCTGTAGAAACTCAGTCAGGCTGCCCCCGCACTGCTGGTCATCATCACTATATGGGGATTTGCACACATAACACATGATCGAACCCTGGGCTCTAGCACTGGACCGACTTAGAGGAGAATACATACACTAAAGGATTAGGAGTCTCTTGTGAGCTGATTCCGGTCCCTGATTCAAGAGAGCGAGTCGATAAAATCAGTGTGGAGTAAATGAACACAGCTTACGGACAGAACTGTGTGGTCATGCTTGCTTTGCTGCTATAACAAAACGGTGAAAAGAAGAAAAAAAACAAGCAAAGCGCTCCATGGGACTGTGACAAAACAGCAATAATATCATGCAATATTGCATTTGCTATTTATTTTTACCTAGTTATGTTTTTTGGTGTAAAGTGACCAACAGCGAAAAACATGGCTGCATCCCCTCAGGCCCAGCTAACGCAAGGTAAGGACCATATTTCACTGACATTGGTGGCCTCATTATCAATTGGGGGGGGGGAGGGGGTGCCGTTCGGGTCTCATTTGCTGGTGTTTTTCCCAGGATTCTTTGAGAATTCAGTTGTGGGCCTACCTATTCCCACAAAAAGCAGGCCCCTTACCGGGGACGCTGTCAGTGCACCCTGGAGTTGCGCCTTTGTTCCCCGGTGACCCCCCGGCGTGCCGTCACACTCTCATTCCTTTGCCGAGACGCTTCCGAGACACGAGGCAAGAACAAACCCACCGCCTCGTTTACAGTGGGACACACGCCAGGGAGACGGGCCGGTGTTTTGACAGGAGCAGATCTTGCCGGAAGGCAGCCGAAGTTTTGGCAGCGTGAAGGTTTTCCGGAGCATTGCTGGATAGGTGCTCTGCGAGGTGGGGAGGGGGATGTTAAATTAAGAACATTCCAGAACGAATGACCGCCGCGATGAATCACAGAAGTGCCCCTCGATGCTTCGTTACTGGCAGAAAACAGCCTTTTGCCCGATAGATGACTCCGGCGTGATTTGCAATTGAGTGATATGCCGTTCGGTGCGAGAAAGATACGATCATATCAACCCTTTAAATTGGACTGCATGCATGACAAGGACCAATGCATTGTCCCAAGGGAGAAGAACATTTTGGTATGACTGTAAGCATTTTCTGATAAAAAAAAAAATCAAGCAGACATTAATGTCCCAAGGATCCATTACAGTCCATACAGGATAAATGCTGGTGGACAACAAAAGCTTAAGAACTGTGGACATGGCAAACTGGGATAATTCCTACAGGAAAACTTTAGGGACGACATATTTGTGTTCTGATCCCAGCACAAACACACCTCAGTCAGCCAGTCATTCATCCAGTCTTTCAGCACTCGAATCAAGATTGTTGGTGCAAGACAGAACAAAAACATACAGTCTCTCAGATCCCATGACGATACTGCAAATGATCATCCGCAGGGCTCTGGCCCTTCGAATGTTCCCTCTTACGGTACCCTCAAGATTAATCAGTGAGTATGAGGCTAATTAAAATGCTTCCCAAAAGCATATAAAAGCAGCCAGTACGTGTTAACATAAGTTAAACAAGCATCACAGTAGATGAATTCTCTTAGCTCACAGCGACGGCTCATCCTGATCCTTGACACCGTGTTGCTATGTTGCTACTTAACACAGTCCTGGAAAACACCATTTCTGCAGTGTTGAGTTATTAAGCACGTCATTGCAATCTGACAGAACAGCTCTCAGGCTGAGAAAGCCTTATGCCCCAGAGTATTCATGCCAGTACTTTCATAAAACATTTAGCGCGAAATGATCTCACCACCTTTTTTTTTGGAGGGGGGGGGCAAGGCTGAGGCACATCTTCAGTTCTCCTGGAAGGTTGTCAATCATGTTCATACTTACAATCCCCCCCCCCACGCCAATTAAAACTTATTCTAGTCATGGATGCATTTAGTGGTAGTAGAATTTCCACACATGGAGGACCTTGAAATACATGTTTATCAAATATTTTCTTCATGTTTGTCAAACGTTTCTCTAATTCTATGCTCGTCAATCTCTAGGACATCCTGAGGTTTCTATCACAGGGTGTGTCCTCCTTTTTCATTCGCCACCCACACTTCAGGTCACCCGTCACTCAAATCGAGGGCCAATCAGGGTGCATCTGGCAGCCTGACAGCCTCCGATAGGTGTATGCTGCACCCGAATGTTGGGGTTTCTAAGCAGGAAGCGGGAACTTGACAACTGTGCAGGCACTCCGAGCCGGAGTGATTAGCAGGCCGAACGCTCGCATGTTAAATCCCCTGAAGGTTTTTATTCTGCCTGCGTTGTTAAAAATCCCTGACCCCCACAACTGCCAATCGGTTGTGGGATGCAAGCAGGAAGTCCCCTCTGCTCTATAATCATGCGACCTCACGATTCTCCAGACCAAACACCAACAATTGAAGTGGGAATGGATGTCTAGCTGCTAGTTAATTTGTCTCTGCTTCTATGATGGATTCTAAATCATCCATCTATCCATATTCTAGTCAAGGCTGCGTAGGGACCTGGAGCCTATTCTATGCAGCATAGGGCACAAGGCTGGGGTACACCCCAACTGAGACAAGCCCATTACAGGTCACATACATGCACTCCTACACTATTAGAGACTCCGACTAGCCTAAGTGCATGTCTTTGGATGGCAGGAGGAGACAACAATGGATTCTACTGCACATTTTAAATGAGCAAAATATTAAAACCCACTTTGCAGCACATGTTCACTGATTATCAGGGGTGCAAATGTGCACCGAAGAGTCTTACTGGACGACGGCCACTTAAGACGCAGCTGCACCGTACGGCACCATCGCACTATAGTTTATGGCACGTTTTACGTCATCTAACAGCCGAAACGGGGACCTCACAGCCAAAACTCTGGAGCCGGAGAAGGGAACGCCGGCATGGCGAAGTCCCAGGAGCAGAGTAGGCCAAAAAAAACGTGGCGTGTCATTTCCTGCCGTCCCTCGGCAGTCTCCCACCCGCTCTACACATTAATCACGTATGTGCGGGTTGAAGGCGTGAGGAGCGGAGGGGAGATCCTTCACACCACTGCTACACTGAGCAAACAATAATCCTGAGGTGAGCCGGCTGCTGGAGCAGAAATACGTCAGGAGACTGCATTTACAAGCCCTTTAGGACCAAGGAGCCGGCCCATAAAACACATAAACTGATACCCAACTGCCGGTTAACGAGATGCAGGAGACTAGTCTAGTCAGCAGGTAGGGAGATACTGGAATGTGCAACGCGTGCGGGAAACGGGAAATTTACGACTGTGCTCAGCAAAACGTGCCACATTCGGGATGGCAGGCATCTCAGGTAGGATCTCTGCGAGGGAGGGGTCGGCACCCTGGCGATGAGCCCGGGAGGCGGTTGCCGTGGTTACATACCCTCACAGTAGGCCTCGTCGGCGCGCAGTGGCCGAAAGCCGTCCCGACACCGGCAGCAGGCCGCCGCCTCCAGGTTGATGCAGTCCGAGTTCTCCATGCAGCCGTGACCCTCGGCGCAGAAGTCGTGCCCTGGGGGGCGGTGGGCCACAGATGGTTGGGGAGCGGAAGTAGCCTACCAGAGGGTCACATCTGCTTGCTGTGACCCAGAATATCGTAACTTCCTGTTAACTGCGCTGATTTTTAACCCAGCCAATCAGGAACTGCTGATCAGGAGCAGTGAATCAAGTATTCTGTTCTTGGCTATTATACATTTACATGCGTGTATTTAGCTAATTCTTTTATAAAATGCAATATAGAACTGAAAAAAACAGGGTCACAAAGTCCCTGGAGTAACTGGGGTTAAGGGACTAGCTTAGGGACCCAACAGTGACATCACTCTGCCAACCCTGGGATTTGATCCGTCAACCTTCCAATCACAGGTGTGGAGTACGCTTGTTCTGGCAGCCTTTGCAAGTGTCAACGCCTCCCCACCTCTGCAGACTCTGCAGCATCGGTCTGTGAGGGTGATCTGCTCTGATTCCAAGCAGTTCAGCTCCGGGCAGCCAGGGGGCTCCACTCGACGCATCGCCCTGTCCTGATCGCAGATGCAACCGTTATCAACCAGCGGCTAATGCTCGTGAAAAACCACTGTTGAGGTTATAAGTGTTACTCACCTGGCATTCGAACAGAGTACATGTTCCGGAGGGGTGATGCATGGCTTTCCTGTCCCCTTCCACATACACTCTTCCACCAAACAGGCACACCACTGAACACAGAAACAGACAGTTAAACAGGACCACCTGTGCTCAGGTGTTGCGGCAGCAAGCTATACCACGCTGACGATTTGAACACACGCACACACACACACACACACACACAGACACGCACAGACACACACACACACACACACAGGATGGAATTAGCTCCATTACAGAAGCATCCTCTGTGTTCACAGCTCGCTCACAGCTAACAATTTCAGCGTGTGAAATTAAAAACTGCAATTTACTAACAGCAGAAAAGGAAACAGGTTTTTGCTTTTTATATCAGTGTTATTTTCTTTGTTTCTGAGTTTAATTTGGTTTGTCTTTATATAGTTCCCTTCCCAACGTAGTTCCCCCAGTGTCATTAACAGATCCGACATACAAAAGCTGAGGGTTACCATAGTAAATAAAAACAAAAAGGAACAAAAGCAGTGGCTACAAGTACGTGGTCCTGGCTGGCAGGAGGGAAACGGTGTTTGCATGTGTGATGTTTCCTTTTGCTTCTTTTGAGGGAAAATTAGATGGACATTTGAAGTTTTAACCTGAAGATTGGCAGATCACATTCCAAAAAGTGTCTTTCTTTAATCACCGTGAGCCTGGAACTTAACACAGACCGCTCAAGTAAAACATTCAGCCACAATAAAAGGATGAAATTGCAGATCACACTGGATACAAATGGGTGCAAACCAAGAAAATGATGATTTGTTGTGCCCTGTTGCAGGTGAAGACTTGGATTGACCTTCTGTCTCAAAAAAATATACCTGTTACCAAAAATGACTGAAAATTGGTTGTAAAAGACCGAAGTCAGATTCACCAAAAGTATCTTCTCGCGGACAAATGTATCTGCCCATGTATAAAAGCCTATTAACCTGCAATTTACCAGTGAAATGGCAGATTTTAAGCAAAGAGACAAGCATTTTGGGGGTGTGGAGTGGTCTAAGTGCTTCTCAGGGACGACATACGCCCCCCATCCTCAAAAAGACGTGACCTAAAGAAACCACTCATTCTACCAGATGAACAATGGGATGCACATATGAAGCAGCGCAGACCTAAAACTGCATCCTCAAGGCTAATCAGCTCCTTCCCCAGATGAATCCCCGCAGTTGCACCATAAACACACTTGCACGACGCCATTAAATGTGCAAAAACCAGGCAAAGGACTCCAGAGAGTGTGTCTGTGGCATGAAGGCACGTTTGATGTTTGATCCATGCCTCCTGAAACACAGAGCTTCCACGTTCCACAACACCATGAGCAGAACAGCGGGGAAAAGTGTCCTCAGCGTATGGATTAGAAGCAAAGTCCTCCTAAGGCATAATTAAAATGCTAATACATATTTGACTCATATTAATAACTGCTAATAGATTTAATCACCAGTAAAGTACAGATTATTGTATATGTACAAGACTCTCTTCTTTAAAATATTAGACTTCTTCAGTTC
This sequence comes from Hippopotamyrus pictus, assembly GCA_026781145.1. NCBI lineage: Eukaryota > Metazoa > Chordata > Actinopteri > Osteoglossiformes > Mormyridae > Hippopotamyrus > Hippopotamyrus pictus. Next base: position 22,758,469 of record JAODLC010000065.1, read on the forward strand.
TAAATTTCAATAGCAGCCACAGCAGATTATAAATAAATAAATAAATAAATAAATAAACAAACAAGCTCCCTGTCCAGGTACCCCAATAAAATTATTTATATGACTATGATATATTAAATGCCCCATTTTTTCTGCTAAATGGCTATTGGTAAAATGTATATAGATATAAATTAAATGTTATTTCTGTAAGAGACAGTTTGCAAAAGGGCTTTGAACATGTCCTTTCATCTGGGGAAAAAAAAATCACCATCTACTGGAGAAAAATCGTTAAAACAAGAAAACAGACCAGAGAGACATAGTTCTTATCAGAAAACCCCCAGAACTGGTAAACACAGGAGAGATAATTTCATTACTTAAACTTTGATTTTTGTGGTTCATATTTAAGTCTCTTCTAAACATCTGTGTTTGGAAACCTCGTCCTGAATTATTTATGTGGATGCAAATGCAAACGTCTCCGGAGACGCGATGCAGGGTAGCCTAGCAACATGGAGACACGGTCAGCCGGTGACGGCCAATCGCGTCGGGAGATAAGCGCGGAGGTTCGGAGATGCGGTTTGGGATGGCGGGTCTACTCACGCTGGCATTCCTGGCAGCACGAACCATTCACATAAACGGGGGTGGCCTCAGGGGGGCACTGGGCAGGGGGGCAGGTAATGGTCTCACACTTGACTGTGCCGTTCTGGAGGGGAAGGAAGAAAAAAAAGAAAAAAAAAACACCATCATCTCGCTCTCAAAATGCGAGACTTTTTGAAACATCTTCATATAAACCTGCTTTCAATAAGGTCTCTGCTGAAAGCTCAGGGATGACAGATATATTATAAGGTCTGTGTTTATTCTGGATGTAAATTAATCCAAGTTTAGGGTTAAACCCTCTGAACCAGGCCCTGTGATAAGCTTGGTAAGGACTCCGCCTATGGCTCAGATCATGGCCTGTAACTGGCGCTCCAGGGAAAACGCAGATCTCATTGCGTGAGGGGATTAACAGGCCGAGGTATCTCGGTCGCTCACTGCAAGAGCGCCACTGACTGATCAATGCGGTGAGCCGCGCTGGTCCTCCAAATCAGTGCATGATGCCATTTGATTCTCGGTGTGAAAAGTCAGCTACCTGAGGCCGGCAGGCAGTAATACCGCGGGGTCTCACAAATAAACCGACGGATGATATTTCTGAAGGACATAAAGCCATGGTGGGAGCAGAAAGATCCCGCCGGGGGTGAAAGAGGAGAATACCATGCAGGAGCAGTTTCTGCAGCCATCTGCCCAGGTCTCGCCCTCCCTGTAGACCACGCCTTTTACGTTGCAGGTGCGCTCGCAGTAGCACCGGTCCAGGTCGGTCATCTTGTCTTCAGCTAGAGCCAACTGTCCAAAGAAACAGACAAGTCACTGTCTCGGTCAGTTGTTTGTGTACGTCAGCAGATTCATCAAGAATTCAACTAAGTTTGCCTTTCATGTGTAACTTTCCAATTAATCAACTATCTCATTACTACAACTGACTTACAGATATGGCAATTCATACATGATTACAAATGTGCAATGATGGGTAACATTTTACATTAACCGCACCTTTGTAATGCATTCATTATGCATTCATAGAACATTCAGTGCATCTTCATAAAGCATCCATAATGCATTCATGGAACATTCAGTGCACCTTCACAATGCCTTAATAATGCATTCGTAGAACATTCAGTGCACCTTCACAATGCCTTAATAATGCATTCGTAGAACATTCAGTGCACCTTCATAATGTATCCATAATGCATTCATGGAACATTCAGTGCACCTTCACAATGCCTTTATAATGCATTCGTAGAACATCCAGTGCACCTTCATAATGTATCCATAATGCTCTGCTCTCCTCTAGCAGAAGTGGGGCATTTTGATCAATACCTTGCTGGACGTTTTGGCCAAGATGTCCTGCAGCTCCATTATCTTCTGTACGAGTCCATGGAAGTCGTTGCAAGTGGGGCAGGCTGAGTAGAGAAGCATTACTGAACTCTCACAATTTGAGACACTTTACTTAGGATAAACCACCAGGAGTTAGAAAATCAGGAAATGCAATCGAGTCAAAAACTTACTGCGGTTCAAGTCAGGGCACTGTGAAATGTACCCCTGAGGGATTACAAGCAGTTGGACATCCTGCATTATCCCCTGAGAGCAACAAGAAATGAGCTTATGAGATCAGGGCTCCATCGAAGTTAGCATGCTGATGCTAACTTCGAGTCAAAGTCATGTCATTCTGTTAGCTTGGCCATAAAGTCATATAGGAGGGTGTTGGATGTTCCATTGAAACCATGTGAATAGTGATTAAGTCATGTAATTAACAAGGAATTTGTACTATGTGGTTAATGTCCCATTAACTGCAAGGAACAAAGGCTGCAGACATTATTAGTGATGTTTTGTGATTACTGTTCAAATGATTGAGTTATATGATACAGGACATTGGGAGGAAGAAACTATTTTTGGTGTGTTTTGGGTTGGTTTTTACATCTGATATATTTAGTTGTATCTTGTCAAAATTAGATCAGAAGGCAAGGAAACCTACAGAACTCTGATCCTAATCGTATTTCACCTTCAGACGAACAAGACAAATTTCTGATTAGTTATACCAAAGACCTTATAAATTTGACAGTCAAAAAGCCACCGGAAGAAAAGTCCTTGAGTTCATCAAATCCTGAAACTTTGACACTAATAGCCATAACGCTACAATACGAACTAATAAAACCTCAGAAGGTCCAGAGGCTTAAGATGCTTGTTAGGATCATAGCTGCCAGCCTAGTTTCTGTAATGGGTCTGGGGATGTGGCCCAAGAGCTGGAACTGGAGCCTTAACGAGATCTGATGAATGTGCATGATCTTGATGTGGGCCTTGAACTGAGAAGCTACTGGGCGAGTACCTTAAACAGGGCGTGGCCACTGCCCCTCTGTCCAAGCCAGAGTGTAGCCTCCTCTGGTAAGTCCATGGCTGGGGGCTCCAACACTCTCTCGTACACCCTGAAACAGACCAAGGGATGTTGGCTGACGGGGGAGGGGCTTTCTGGACGCGGACACGCCCACTGGTCAGCCGCGGGCAGGGCTTGCTTACCTGTTGCAGTCCACGTGCAGCTGGAGGTGGGAGGCGCTCAGAGCCACTGACAGTTTGTGCCACTGGCCGTCCGCCAGAGCGTAGGGGAAGATCTCGGTGCGAGGCTGATGGCCCTGGGACCGGTAGTACAGGCGGACCTCGCTTCGCTGTCCGCTGCTTTCCAGCTCCAGGAACCTAAGAGGCATCACAGAGGGTTGAAAAACAGCTACAATGCCGGGCATTACAGAGACCGTCTGGCTTTAATCCAACTGATCCCATAAATATCCAGACCCTTAAATATAATACTATTATACCACATTAAGCTCAAATATAAGTGTCAACTAATAAAGAATCCCACTTATCAATCCCCTTATTGTAGGGGTTCCCAACCGTTTGATTAGCAAGATGTGTAGAAATATCCCAGATCAGATTACACACGCTTAATAGAAAACTGTTGCCAACGTCATCAGTTGTTTGTTAACCGCCGGGGTGAGGGGGACTGCCAGTAAAATTTGCCCTTGGGGGGTAGTGGGGGTGGGGGGTGCCTGTAGATCAATCGGTGGGCTGGAGTTAAGTTTAGTTGCTTCAGATGCAATCAGAACGTGCGAATGTCAGGTGCGGCTTGAAAGTATATACTCCAGTCCTGGGGGGCCGGAGCCCTGCACGTTTTTGGGTTTTCCCCTCATTTAACACACCTGATTCTACTCCTTGTGCTAATTACCACACAGCTCTTGAGCTGAATCATTTGTGGTGGAACAGGGAAAGACCTAAACTACACAGGGCTCCGGCCTCCAGGACTGGAGTTGGACACCCCGATATGGTTTATTTTTTTAAATGAACTAATCCCTCCCCTAAACCCCCAACGTTCTGCAGCTCGGTGGATCACTGGCACCAGCAGGTGGGAGCCCCTGCTTCATTTCATCAGATGAGACGAAGAGGAGCGTAATCCTCCCTGCCCGTGTTACAGGGAAAACAGGAAACAATAAACCGAAGGGAAATGTCACCGTGGTGTGAGCTTCCGAATCACATCACGCTAAAACTGATATTCTGAGTCTAAACCGATCGAACCCTGACCAGCTCCATTAGACGCTCTGGTCGGGCCGACAGAAG